>CM045492.1:13389161-13851666 GCA_024704745.1 Rosa lucieae | reverse complement strand
TCACCATTTGGTTTAATCTCACTGTTTCAAGACTTTCAGGATGTGGTGAATGTGTGATGTTATATGTTTATATTTTCTGATACATTATGTTGCACAGTTGCAGTAGCTTGACATCATGATCTATACAGGTCAGTAGATTTAGTTGAAGTTAGCAGGTAGAGTGGGTTAGGTTAGGTTGTTGAGATGATCAAGAAAAAAGTAATCTGAAGTGGATGAAGTTCTATCAAATGCAATGTATTGTCATGACCTAATGTTGAAGTGATCAGGAAAATTGGATATTTTAGTGATCGATATGAAGAGCACTTCATCTGCAGTGTCTTTGTCATACTATTGGCATCTGCTGTATTCTTCTTTCGTTGTCTCTTAATCAACATCCCTTTTTTTTCTGAAAGGCTTAATCAACATCCTTTATTTTGTCACAAGTTTCTCTATATTATCTTCACCTCTTTATGTATGAGATTTTCCACTTTTATATGTATTGCTTATGTACAAGAATAGTTGCAGTTTAATATTAATCGAGCAGCTGCATAACTGTTGCTTATGTGACTGTGGAGGACTGGAGATGTATGGTTTTTGTTTTTGTAAGTTTGACTATGGGTCGGCACGATCTGGTTTGCCTGGTTTCCCTTTTTCTTTCTTCTTGGTTGCTCATTTCTCCATTATTTGGTATGACCAATCTGGGACCGAACTAGGCTGGGTTTTGCCCACCCTTGGCTATAATAGCAAAGGGGATCTCTACATTTTCAGACAAAGTAAATCAAAATCTTCACTGGATGAATTTACTTTCTTGCATTATTCAAACAAATTTCATTCTTTTCACGTTTCAACTCCCCCAGAATCTCGCTGGGTTCGCATAAACATGGGATAGAACGCTATAAACTAACAGTGGTATGACGATCCTAGAGATGGGGGTGTATATGCTTCAAATACCTTGGTCAACCATTTCCTTATATTATTGTTACTAGCTAATTTCTCCCGCTCGATGTCACGGTTGTTTGCTAAGCTTTATACTGTCATTATTAAATTTACATAAATATACATATTAAAACCCACATATGCAGGGTGTTGATAGCTATTAGGAAGAGAGACTCCCTTTCATGCTCATAATACTTTCCAGAAGATGTACACACCCAAATTCAAAAGTAATTGAAAGATTGCTTAGAGTATTACATAAAGCTCACAGAGTGTTATAATGAATACAAATTATATAAAATATATATTAGAAAAGTTAGGCGAAGGAAAATTGCATCAGCCTTTAAAATCTGGTAGAAATCTTACTTGAACTTTGTTGTCCATCTGCTTGTATTATCAGGGTATATCGTTGATGTGTCTATTAAGTTCACTTGATATACCAGCTGTGTTGTCAATGCTGCACGAAGAGGTTAGAAAGTACGATCGAATTAAATTCTGGTCAAATCGCTTATGATCAATTTTGGGCGTGGCTAGTAAACTATTCTCTATCTTCACGTATCAATCCCACAATCCCAGGGTATTGGATTTGTCAGCAACTCAGCATATAACTTGTGATCATTAGCTCTCTAATTGCATATGAATTGCTTTGATCTCTCTAGCTCTGTAATAATTTTGTAGTTCACAACTATGCATTCAACTGCCTTTTCACTCTTTCATAGTTTAAACTTATATACATGATCCTTCTCAAAAAAAAAAAAAAAAAAAAACACTGTTATACATGAAAAGACATCAAGTAGGAATGACAGAAAAAAATGTTGCACACAGCCTGCAAACTAATTACTTTCCAATCGAGTTTTTTAGAGACCACTAAACCCAACCAATTACATTTGACTACCAGCAGTATAAAATGGCAATGCTCCGGTCAAATATCTCAATAACCATCCATGAAAACAGTCCATATGGTAGAAGTGATTTTCATGTAACAGGACACAATTGAATTTCTTCTCGGAAACACCTTTTGTAACCACTATTGAAGCTTTGAAGGCTCCTTGGTTTTTTCTTTTCCAATTGCCAGCCTTCAAATTCAGCTATATCACCCATTAAAAATTACAACACATCCCGGATATCCACTTTTCCACGGTACACATCCAACAACTGAGGTACTTGGCTGAGATATCTGTTCACAAACCTATCCAAGAAGGACTCCTCCGACCTCGAAATCACATTAGCCAAACTCACGTACTCTTCTTCTATCAATCCTTTCAAAAACAAAACTCGAACAACTGAAAACCTCGGGATGATTCTCTTCTGCAAGCTGTAAGTCAAACATGGGGATATTTCGCAATTGTTTGCGACTGCCACCCCATCTTGTTCACTAAGAACTCCATTATTCCCATTAGTTTCATCTCTGACATAACCATACACTGTGGGGACAGCCTGAAAGCAGAACCTATATGATTCTCAGACCAACCCCACCTCTTATAAACCTCTTGACATCGTTTCCATGTCGTCTCTTTCCCAGATAATGCGGGAATGGCCTTCACAAAGCTCACATTTTGAGGGTCAAATCCCATTTCTTTGACCTCACCCACAAGTTGACTGAAGAATTCAGGCTTTCTCATCATAACATCAGCATGAGATGTTAGCAACTGCGCAATACAGGACGGGGGCATGCCCAATTCTCTCAGAAGCCCCATATTGGGTATCACATTCTTGGATAGAATTGCCCCGAAAATCCGTGGGTGGCGCTTCCAAATATTGACGACCTTGAAATCAGAGAGCACCACGCTTTTGAGGAGGATAAGGTATAACAGGGTATAATGCAGTTTCTCAAGCTTCGCGTCAAAACCATTGGGTTGTTAGGTCAGTGTTTTTGCAAGGTCGAGCCTTGACATTCCTATGGAGCACAAAAACTCGAGCTTTGGCAAAAGGGTTTCCTGGGCATTTGCCACCAGAACACGTGGGTGCATCCGCACAACCTTTGAGATATGGGCATCTGATAATTCATAGTGTTTCAAAAGCGCTAAAACGGAGTCTGATTTCACCAAAACCGAAGCTTTACCTTGTGGGATGCTACAATGGCGGCTTCTGGGGAAAGCCCACATGAGTTAACCAGGTAGGAGACCGTAGAATCGTCTTGGCCGGCTGGGATTTCGGTGTGTTGCTGATGAGTCTTCTACCCAAATGTGAAGCAAATCCCTCCATTGGGTGTCGATTTCTACAAAACAGTAGAGAAAATCTGAGGCTCTTGCTGAAAATGGAGTGGGGTGCCATGCTCACTCTCTCTAGTCTCTACTGGTTTCACAGGAAGGAGATGGCCGATACCCAATTTCCAAAACCTTCTATTTAATTGAAATTTTGGGCCAAAATTTGGGCTTTGCCATCGGAAGTGGCCCATGATTAACTTCTTCCTACACGTTGTCATGTTTCTTTGTATACAACTATACACTAGCAAATGCGGCCGCGGGTTTTTTTTTTTTTTCTGAATTTTAAACATAATAGATAATCTTCATATATATTAGAACATATTCATGAATCATTCTATATGTATAGAGTCAGAGACCATTGAACAAATAGTGCTGCGGTAACTATTATACGATCAACAGTTTCTCTTAAAAAGAAAAAGAAAAAACTACAGATCAAGCAAGAGTTCGTTAGCAATCTGAACTTCAATTTTAACAAATCTGCCATCACATTTTATAAATATCATAGGTCAAAATTAGGATACAACACAATGGAGGGCAATGTTATATACAACCGATGTTTTAAACACTCATCTAAAACCTAAAACACATTACTTATTCAAGAGTTCCTTAGAAGGGCTAGTGGCAGAAAATTTTGTAGAATAAACCATTTCAACCAAGGTATCATGAAAGGGGCCTTAGAGAGTTAGAGATGACAATCATGACATATGGGTTGCTGAATCTATAGAACTGAAATATCAGATTGAATGTTTAATTAGCATAAATTCAAGGACAAAATAGTCGTCTCACTATATTCAATAGTACCACCCTTCATTTTACTTTAGTGTATATAATAAATTCAAGGGCAAAATGGTCCTTTCACTATTCAATAGTACCACATTTTTACTGTTCATTCAAGGGTAAGGGGAGGTAAAACAGCAGAGAGCATGTGAGGGCAAAATGATCCGATTACATATTACGTTTTGTAAAATTGTGAAAAAAGCCTTATACTTTCAAAATGGTCCTTTCAATATTCATTCAACAGTACCACATTTTACTATTCATTCAAGGGTTTACGGTAAAGGAGGTAAAACAGCAGAGAGCATGTCAAGGCAAAAGGGTCCGATTACATATTACATTTTGTAGAATTGTGAAAAAGCCTTATTCATGATAATTCAAACAATCATATTTTATTCGTTCATATGCAATCTCCACTTTCATAAGATAGAAGTTTTGAGCAGGAATGAGTGTTTTGACCAAGTTTGTCTATTTTCTTTTTTACAGTTTTCAAAAATTTGTAATCAAGGACAAAAGAGTCAAAGAGCAAAGAAAATTGGGGGACAAAGTGAGAAACACACTAGTCATTCATAGTAACATTCCTCATTTTGCTTTAGTATATCTACTATCTAATTTCTCCCGCGTGATACAGCGGGTTTGTTTGCTTGCTAAGCTTTATACTGTCATTGTAAATTTACATATTTCATAAACTGGTTTCCTATAATGATGGTGGTGCTTTCATCAGACTCATCTTCCATAACCACGGTTACTCTAAAACTGCATCAATAAGGAGTAGAAGAAGGTGGAAATTAGTGACGGTGTGAATGGACATAAGATGTTGTTTATTATCTTGACTATCTTCACTAATTTTCATAAGTTAGTAACAATAAGGACATATGACATTTGGATGGCTATATTGTAGTATTCAGTGAAAGATTACAGGTTTCTTTCAAAACAAACAGATATAGATCGTCAACACGTGATTTTTAACTTTCATATTCTAAATAGGCTGGGATCGGTTCAGATCTTGTTAAAAAACCAAGGAACTGAGGCTAAAATTTTTCTATGAAATCGGTTCAGATCTGAGGGTAAAATTTTTAGAACCGATGTAGAACCGAACCGAGTCCAATCGATTCTGTGTTTGCCATTTTACGGTTCCTACATCCAGTCCCACAGAACATTCTCGGACAAGAATTCTTGGTTGCCTCCTTCGCTTCTTTCAACTCGTACACATTGCTACTACTGTATATATGCTCATCCATTAACAAAGCAAACCCCAAAATCCTCAACAAAGCAAACCAATCAATTTACAAACCAAATGATTACTACTGATACAAAGAAGAATCAAATCATATAGCCTACAAAATTTAGAAGAATTAGAGAGGGATTTCACTTATAGCTTGAATTGAAAGTCTGAAACCAGCAGGAAAAAAAAAAAACCGGATTGAGTATAGGGTTTTAATTTGGGGTTAAAGAGGGATACAGAGAGAGAGAGAGATTGAAAATTTGATCGAAGGGATGAATTAGGGATATTTCAATTGATCAATGGATTGAAAAATGAGAGATGAATCTAGATTTGAGTCTTTGACTATTGAGAGATGACATAAGAGGAGTTTTTGGGTTCTAAACTTTTGATCGAAGGGAAAGGGATGAGAAGCAGAGAAGAACAGATCCTGTTCGCATTTTTGTTTCTAAACTAGGCTTGGGATCTCCTATAGCCGAGTTTTTTTTTTTTTTTTTTTAAGGAAATAAGCTTAGCCAAACCTCCAACCATACAAGGACATATGTTATTCAGTTCCGAGCAAAAACAAAAAAAAGTGAACCACAACCGAAGCGGTCTTGCATCTTCTAGAACCGAATCGGAAAAAACTTAGGCAAATATATTGGAGTGCTGAACCAAACAGGGTTTTTCGGTCCGGTTCGGTGCTGTTTGGCCTGTTTTAGGGTTCTAAGTCCCAAGCCTAGAATTCATCTTGTTCGTGCTCTTTCGTATGAAAATGTTACAATCAAAACAAAAAATCAACGCATGAGAAACCAGAAGAAACTTATAAAATAAAAATTAAAAATAAAAGAAAATCAAAAATTAAATACCTAGATTCATGATCTTCTTCCTTAGATGAAAAGCTCTTCAATTCTCCATCGATCCCTCTCTCTTTGTGGCTAGGTCAAAGAAGAAGAACAATTGTCCTTATCTGTCTCTCTCTATCACTCAGCACAAGTAAAGGAAAAGTGGAAAACAAACAAAGAGTAGCGGAGCAAAACAAGAATAAACAGATGGAATCGCTCAGCTCCCTCTGTTGTTCGGTGGAGAAAAGAAGAGAAAACACCCTGAAATAACTTAGTAACATAGAAGACGGACACCTGTTAGGAGTAATTAGGTAAAATTTCAAAGAATGCAAGGGCAAAATGGTCCCGCCACTATCAAATGAATAGTACCAAACACCATTATACTTTAGTAAAATTCCAAAGAATGCAAGGGCAAAATGGTCCCGTCACTATTGAATGGATAATACCAAACCCATTTTACTCTAGTACATAATATAATTAATTAGAGCCTCTATAGAAACGATTGTAAAGGCTTGACGCAATTGAATATGTAATATATGCATAAATGAGTCTATTTCATATGTTTTCTTTTCTAGTCACTGTATACCTCTTCTCGTAGTTCCGGTTAAATTGCTTTTCCGTGCACCTAATATTCTGAAATCAAATCCTCATCCTTTTTTTTTTGGGTCAACAATTGGTGTTAGAATCCAAAGAACAAGCAAAATACAAGAGGTACATAAGACTCTAGCAAATGAGGCGTTTAGAAAACATAAAATAAAGCTTATAATAGGCATAACCCAAATAATAGACAAAAGCCCAAAGAAAACTAGCAAACCCTAGAATCCTATCTAACAGCCACCGCAATTTGTTCCGCTGCCGCCAAATTAATGCCACTTCTTGAACGGAAGCCACCACCATAGAACCATATTGTGCCTCCGCCTATTGGAACACACGCAAGGCTTAAGATCACCCAAGAGAAACAAAGTAATCGTAGAGGGTGTGATTGTCGAGGCAATATGGACAACCTCTTTAAAGTGGATAAAAATCCGCCATTGGGCGAAAGTTTGTCTAGATGTAGTGGAGAAGTAAGCAAATCTAGTTAAACTCATCTAAACAAATTTGAAGGTATAATTCAGCTATAGAGAGAAAAATCCTGTGAGTTTGAAGAAATTTGGTTTGTGGAGAAGGAGGAATTGTGGTATGGAGAGGAGGCGAAAGTGGTAATG
This sequence comes from Rosa lucieae, assembly GCA_024704745.1. Lineage (NCBI taxonomy): Eukaryota > Viridiplantae > Streptophyta > Magnoliopsida > Rosales > Rosaceae > Rosa > Rosa lucieae. Next base: position 13,844,522 of record CM045492.1, on the reverse strand, counting down.
ATCAGAGATCTTTCTATCACTGAAAATTTCATGAGAGGAAAAAGAGGAGGTGGTAGATGGTGAAGTAGCCAGATCTGGTTGAGAAAAGAAGTTGGGTGAAGGTGATGGGTGGAGTTGGAGTGCTGGTGGACTCTCAAATAGTGGCAAATCTAGATAAGATGTCTGGAGAGAAGGAGGACCCTCTCTCTCTTTATAAATTTCACTCACCGGTGTTACTTAAATCCTCGTCTCAGTTTGAACAAAAATAACTGGTGATTATACATAGGGAGTCACTATCAACTAGGGATGACCAAATGAGGCACTGGAATGAGACCCCATGGGGATGCCCTATATGGGAATAACATTATTTCTTATGTGCAGTGTATGGTTTTAGAAAATCTATTTCATCAGCCAGGTTGTTTTTATCCCGATGCAGATGTCTTAAGAAACATATTTTTGGATGCTTCTCCTGATGAAAATCTTCCCCTAAATTGCAAGCTTTAAATCATGTATGTGGTGACATATATATATACATATACCATGTGTAGTGGTTTGGTGTATCTATCACTTAAAGTAAGATCACGTGTGCTTTGCATATAGGGGGCTCATAATAAATTTTTGTATCTACAAAGGTTAGAGTAATACAAACTTTCATCAAGCCTTATCTCACTTACTATGGTAAAACATTAATTTGATATACTCAACTTTATAAATAAAGACATTACTTAAAAAACTAAAAATACAAAGAAATAACAACGACACATTTACATTCCTAGCATATTTCGTGCATTGAAATTTAAGTATGGCATAGCCACAAATATTAATTTATACAATTAATAACTGAGGCATTGATTCATTGCTTAAATTTATCCAAAAAATTCTAACTCACCCCACCAACAAATTAGAATTCTCATTCACCCCATTTAAAGGGAAAAAGACACTTATGGCACAAACGCCACTCAACTCTCTCTCTCTCATCTCTCTCTCTCGCTCTCTCTCTTCTCTCTCTCTCTCTCTCTCTCTCATCTACTGCCATCCAGTCCAACTCCAACAACTCATTGAAGAAGTGCTTGCTGGTGCCTTCCTCGATCTTAAGAAGGATAGTTCCGACGCTGACATCTATTTTATCGGTGGCAGCTTCGCTAGTGAGAAATGGAAAAGAAGCTCACATTGGCTCCGGGGGAGCCAGCTCCATCGTCATCCAAGGCCGTGAGGTTTTTAGTGAGGTAGGCTTATGGTTTATTACCAACATTAAAAAACTCTAAATTCGAGCCACTCACTTTTTAGTGGAGATTGCATAGAGTGATTTGCATCAATATGATGTGAGTTTAGATCCTCCAGTCGGATCTAGCACTGATCCTTGCACAACACGACCCAGATCCAAATGAGAAGATGACCTCAGGCCCTATAACTAATGAAAGAATACCTCACCATAGCCTCCAGTCAGATCTCGCACCTGTAACTAATGAAAGAATACTTCCCTTGACCATATCCCAACGTTTCTGATAAAACAGATCACTTAGACCATTAGGCCCCGGGGCCTTTAAACCACCAATGGAGTTAATGGCTTTATCAAGTTCCAGAGAAGATACAGGTTACGTCAACATTTCATTGTCTGACTTAGAAATTATGGGTTCAACGATGTTGATAAAATCCTAATCAACATTAGAATTTTGGTAACCATAAGCATTGTATTTCCTTTTAAAACTCTGCACAAAAAACATCACCAATATTAGTTTGGTTAGTCATCCAAATATTATAATCATTTATAATTTTGGAAATTTTGTTTTTCTATTTCCTAATTGTAGCTTCAGTGTGGAAAAATTTGGTATTCTTATCACCTAGGCTAACCTAGTTGGCTTTGGCTCTTTGGGCCCAGTAAAGTTCCTCATTATGTTGAAATATTAATGCATAATCTCTTTAGATACAATCTCAATGATATGAGCATTTTAATGAGATGTTTTAATAGTTATTTCCTTTACTTAATCATTTTTAATTTAATTTTTATTTTGTAGGTACATCAAAGAAAATGACAAGAGATGCTTAAATGAGCTCAGAAAGAGAAAGAAAAGCTAGGGAACGTTGGGAGAAGAGTCCTGGAGGCACTAGAAGACCACATGGCTTGAAGATGACACATGGAGGCCCAAGAATCTTCTGGATTAATTTGGATTTTCGGCAAATGGAGGAAGCCCATTGGATTTAGGGTTTTGTGGACGTCAAAGAGGGATTTTTGGAGAATAAATCCTTAATTGCTGTGAATTATCAAGAGAAGATCACAAAGACAACGTGAAAATCAAAGGATGATAAAAAAGATTACGTTGGAGAATATCAAGGGAGAATTTCAAGGAAGGGTGAAGTGTGTGCAACAAGATAAGGCTCGAAACAAGTCCAGATTTATTTCTCAATTCCCTCAAGATATGTTGGCCGAAATTAAGGAATTAAAATCTGTAGTATTAATGTGAAAATCAAGAGAAAATTAAGGGGAGGACATTAAGGATGAAGCCATGGAGAGATTTAAGGGAGAAAAGGTCCAAAATGCATCCAGATACATTGTCTAGGTTCATGCTTAGATATTTGGCCGAAATTTATGAATAAAATCAGAAATAATCCTTGGAAATTCTGCAACAATATATTAGGGATTGATTTTGGAGCTTTTTGATTGGTTGGATGACACAACAGAGCTGACGTGGCACTACGTGATTGGTCGAAGCTGTGTGGCATTATCAGATTAATTCCTTGGGAAATTAAAAGAAGGATCATGAAGCTTGGCCATCCCCCTATATAAACCCCCTTATGCTAGATGTTTTGAACACACATTCTCTCATTCAGAAAATCCCCCCATAACGTCATAAGCTTTCTCTCCATTCTCTAGTTACAAGTTCTGCGTCTTCAAGTAAGGAGAGGAAGAAGAAGAAGAAGCCGTGAAGATCTACCTCCATCATCCACCTTGAAGACTTGCTTCCAAGATTCAAGATCCCAACGTTCAAATTCTCCATTTCCATCTCCACTCAAGGTGTATTCATTCTTTTTCCATGTAACCTTTTGGTTTCCTTGTTTGATTTCGTATGAATTTGTTTCTAGTTAACAATAACGTTTAGGGCAAAGTTTAAGCCCAATTTCTATGTTTAAATAAAGTTTTCAAATTGTATAATTGTGATTCTAAGTTGCTTATGTGAGTTTGTTCGATTGAATTTGCTTGATAGAAAACTTTTATATGTTTATCTTATTTGGGTCGACACTTATAGGATTTGCATGTAATTGGTGCTAGATTTAGGTAAACGATTCACCTAATAGTTTTGTGAACCTAAATCACAAGTAGTAAAGGCTTTGAACAAAGGTCGAATTCAATTGAAGAGGATTGCAAATAGGTGAACTTATTCATACTAGGTTGTGCACTTAAGTTGATAACCTTTCTCTCTGCTTCTTGCGTTGAACATGTTTTGATTAGCTAGCTTTCTAGACTTTGATTGCATGTTTAATAGGATTGATCTAGGTGCTTTCACTTAGGTTAATTAGTAAAGGAAAGTAAAATATGAGAAATCATTTGCGTCGAATGTTTCACATGATCAACTTCTTTCTCATGACTTAGATGATCAATTATAGGGTTTGAATTGAGTTTGATTACATGGAATTGGTTTTGATATTTGTTTCTTACGTTTCATTCTTGTACATGTGTTTTTACATTTTCTTTCTTTTATTTATTTTAATTTTCGAAATTCTATTCTAAAATCCCCCTTGTTTCGTTACTTGTATATATATTTTGTAAATATTATACTTTGTCTTTATTTTAATTCTTTATTTGTTTTACAATGACAGGTGTACCCTCAATTCCCGGTTAGAACGATCCCTATTTACTGTACACTAACGATGACATTTTTCAGGGTTAAGTTGTATGCTTACTTTTAGCGTATCACTCAACTTTGTCTTTCAAGAAGTTAGAAAAAGGGAAACTCATGAATTGATTTTGATAAAAGGCAAGATCATTATGGAGTTTTGAACATTTATTCAAGAAATTCTCAAAAACTTCTCTAACCTAATGAGAAATATGGTGAGAGAAAGCATTCAAAACTGCAACGAAATTCTATAAAGGGTTAGGATCCAGACACTAGTTCCAAAAGTTCTCAACTATTTTAGGGAAGTAAGCATGTATTAGCCAAACTGCTTCTAACTTAAAAGTTTCATTTTTTTTTTTTGAGTTAAATATAATGGTTTCATGCATAGTAACATTGGCCAGAATGACACAGTACATAGTTCCCACTAGGGAGGATAGGTGCCATTACACTTGAAACAATTCCGCTTCTTTTCAGAAGCCTGGCAAAATAACATAATTCTAAACTAAAAATAATAGCAGACAAATTTCCCGGTGCCAATGCGCTCAATTGCGGTACACCAAAGAACTTTGCACCAAGATGTGTAGAACCAATGATCATTCTTTAGGCAAAGTACCAAAGCTATGGTCCCTAAAAACTTAGGGAATTATTGAAAGTAAACTAAGCTACTAACATAGGATCTCGAAAAAAAGAGAAATAATATGGGCCTAGGGTAAAAAACCCCAGCCCCAATCCCTAAGTCTTAGAAGCAGCCCAAAGAAACAGTGGGCTCAAAACCCAGCAGATTGGCCCAACAGGCCCCGCTCCAATCCTTCGTACAATAGCCACACGTGCACAACCCAGCGCTGCCGTTGAAACTAGCACCGCCAGAACCACGTCGCACCGCTCGAACCAAGTCATTGCTAATCTCGGATACCGTCAACGGAGTATCTCCGACCATCAAGAGCTCCAAACTGGAAACCATGCAAAAAATGACAAGGATTCACCCAAAAACTAGATCGAAGCCACCAATAAAAGTCGACAACACCACTTGGAAGGAAAGCAGATTTGGATCCAACCGCCTTCCATCGCAAATCCATCGCCCACATCACCGAAATTGAACACCGGCCACCGTGTTGTGATAACTTGTAAGTATGTTACTATGTTCTAAGTTGAGTTGTGATTATCTGTTGAAGTGTCTGTGAAGTCTTATTTGCAGGATACAAGATGAAAAGTTGTGTGTTGAATGGGAATGCCCAAAGGGGGAGATTGTAAGTATGTTAGGCTATTCTCATTCAACACACACATTCCCAAAGACACTAGGAAACAAAAGGCTACTAGGAGATCAGAAGTCGCAAAGGATTAGGAGAATACTTCTCCTGCCTTTCCGGTGACTCAAGACTATCAGATCATCAAGAGGAAATCAAGGGAATCATGCTCACTGATCTTACAATGAAGGTGTCTTTAATTCATATCATTATTGCATGATTCTAAATTGATATGCATAGTTTTTAATTGATCTGAAAAATCTCACCTGATTAACAATACTTTCAAAATGCATATCTAATAGAGATATTGATTATTGTTAGAAGAGATTTGATTGCATATTCAAAACAGTTTTAAAACCTTTCTATGTTTATCTTATTCTGTGATTAAGAAGAGATCTGATTAAGGGGGAGTCTTTCTCCTCTATATAAGGTTACTGACGTATGAAAGTAGAGTTTTGGAGATTAGGTATTGTTGATTGTTTCATGTGTTGCATATTCTTCACAAACTGATTTCTGGAAAAACTCTCCTTCATATTTACTCTTCCTGTTCATTGCATTCTTTCTCACATATCATATCATACTTGAGATCAATGAGTCCTTGATACAAGGAGAAAGGGAAAGATTGACTCATTGAAGCTTACCAGACATGAGAGATTTGAGTTTGCAGAATAGGCTTTTCAAATTGTATTCAAGTTAGCTGTGTTGCTAGTAACATAGTTGTGTTGAATACTGCAACTTGTGATCTGTAACAGTTTGATTTAATAGTGGATTTGTTCCTCGAGTTGGCTACGTTAAAAGTCACGCAGTGAAGTTTCCTCAGTGGTGAGGTTTACACTGCGTCAGCAATTCTTGTGCTCTTTTATTTGTGTTGTTGCTTGTTTGTATAATTGTCATTACTCAAACTCTATCAATTTTGTTCCATCTGGTGTTTTCAATTGGCATCAGAGCGGGGTTCTAGGACGTTCTAGTGATCCCGGGAATGATGGAACATTCACGTGATAGGGCTGCTGGTGGATCTGTAAATAGTCCTCCATGGTTCGATGGCGGATGTGAAAGATACACTCAGTGGAAGATATACATGAAATCATATCTCTATGCTCAAGATGAACACGTGTGGATGCCACTTCTAAACCAAGGAAGGACTGGACTAAGGAAGAAGTTCGTGATCTGTAAGCAGATTTCAAAGCTTAGAATAGCATTTTCACAGCCCTATCTGAACAGGAAAAACTGAGGATCAGTCATTGTGACACTGCCAAGCAGGCATGGGATCTTCTACAGACTACATACGAAGGAAATAAAAAGGTACGTGCACAGAAATTACAAGCATTGATCTTTGAGTTCGAAACTATGACTATGGGAGATGATGAAACCGTGGATGATTTTCATGGTAGAATTCTTAAAATTTCGGTCAGTGTCGTAGTCTAGGGGCACCCTTTGATGAAGATAAGATAATTAAAAAGATACTCAGGGCCTTACCAGAAAAATTTCATTCAAAAGTCACTAGTATAGAGGACTCATTTGATATTGATGAGTATCCACTCGATGAGCTCATCGGAAATCTCAAAACCTATGGAATGAGGTTAAAGCCTGAGAAGAAATCTAAGGGGGTAGCCTTCAAGGCAGTGAAATAGGTGGAAGAACAAGAAGAAACACTTGATCTTGCTCTCTTAATTAACAAAGGAATTCAAGAAGTTTCTCAAAAGCAAAAACTCCATAAGGAATCCCAGTGCTCCCCGGAAAAATTTTCACAGTAGCAGTAATGGAAATAGTGATTACAGTGGGAAGAATGGGAAAAGTAGCTTCAAAGGAACTCATTCAGGAAAAACCAAATGTTATGAATGTGGAGGTTATGGTCATATTTCCACTGACTGTGGAAATAGAAAACATAGGAACAATCAAAGTAAATCGCTACTCTCAACATGGAGTGATGATGAAACTCAGGAAAGTGAAAATGTGGCATTTGTATCGTCTTTATTAGCTAACTCTGAGAGTGATTAGATATTCTCAGATGATGAAACTACTATCCGCTGCAAGCAACTCTATAACTCATCAAAAGCCACATTGATCAAGAACATGGAATTAGAAAGAGAAGTTGAAATGTTAAAAGATGAAAAAGGAGAAATGCAGCACTTGTTAAAGGAATCTCAGACCTTGTTGGATCAACAACGGAATAGGTTCGCTGATGAATTAGCAAATGTGACAAATGACAAAGAAGTATCAGCATGGAAGAATGAGCGTCTGGAACTCAACAAAAAAAATCAAAGTTTGAAACTTGAAGTAAAAGGGCAACATGCTTTGAACTTAAATTTGCTAACAGAAATTGATTCCTTGCAGGATGAACTAAAAATCACACAAGAAAAATTTACCAAGTTCGACATCAGTTTTGGAGCTATATCCAAACTGTTTGGATAAGGTAAAGCCCCACATGACACTTCTGGACTTGGCTATCTCTCTCTCTCTCACTCACTCACTCTATATATATATAGGGCCTTCTACTAAGGGATCCTCTTTTTTTTTTGTCTTTTCTAGGGATAGGGCATTATACCAACTTTTCGATCACATTTTGGCATCTCAACCATTCAAATTTTTAGGTCTTAATGTGTAGATCACTTCAGCAAATTTTCAGCCAAATTGATTATCGTTAAGACATTCAAAACGACGACTTAAGATTATAAGTATGAACGGTTCAAGTTTACCAGATTTGGTTCGTTCATTGATTTAATCTAGTTTGATAATTTAACGATCACCGATTTGGCTGAAAATTTGCAGAAGTGATCTACACATTAGGATCTAAAAAAAGGGGGATCCCTCACTAGAAGGGTCTTCTATATATATATATAGGCCATTCCACTAAGGGATCCATTTTTTGGGTCTTTTATAGGGATAGGTATTAAACAACTTTTCGATCACATTTCGGTATCTCAATCATTCAGTTTTTAGGTCCTAATGTGTAGATCATTTCTGCAAAATTTTAGCTAAAGCGGTGATCGTTAAAGTATCAAATTAGATTAAATCAATGGACGAACCAAATCTGTCAAACTTCAACCGTTCATACTTATAATCTTAAATCGCAATTTTGAATGCCTTAACGATAATCAATTTGGCTGAAAATTTGATCTACACATTAAGACCTAAAAATTAAACGGTTGAGATGTCGAAATATGATCGAAAAGTTTGTCTAATACCTTATCTCTAAAAAAGACGAAAAAAAGGGATCATGGGGCCATTTATGTATGTGTGTGTGTAAAGGATAGAATAGGATTTTGTAAATTATCAAACAATTAAGAGGCTATACAGTAATTTGGAAGGTTTAAATAGAGCCACAATTTTTCCAAATCGACGGGAATCTGGCAGGAAGAAGAAGGAAAAAAAAAGTAGGGAGAGAAAGGTTAAGGTTTGACACGTGGGCGAGCACAAGTGAGGATAGATGAGTTGACACGTTTCCATCTTAAAATCCACCAAACCACTTCCTCCAGCGCATAACGCAAGACGCCCAATCCATCCTCGAACAATATCATCCCTCACCTCAAGAGACTTCTATTTTCCTCTCCACACCATAGACTCAACTCTGCAACAAGCTCTATTTACTTATAGGAGGATTCTCTGAATGGCAAGTGCAGCCCATGCTGTGATGGCAGCAAACACGTTTACACGCACATTCCCTACACAAAACACCTTCTTCTTCTCCAAAAGACATCACAAGATTAATCATCTCACCATCAGAGCTTCCACTGAAGACGCTGACTGTAATGTCGAAGAATGTGCTCCTGAAAAGGAGGTAACCCTCTCTCTCTCTCTCTCTCTCTCTCTCTCTCTCACAGGTAAAGCTGTGGGATTGCTAATGGGTTTTCATTTGGGTAACTTTTAAATGTTCAGTTCAACCTGCCAGTGTTATAGGTGTTTGCTAAGTGATAGGGTAGTTGGTTTTCTTGGCGTAGCTGGTTTACTTTAATATATACTTGACTAGGAAAAGAAACGGTTAAATTCAAAATCGAATAACTATTTTCTAACTTGAATAATAGCTTAAGCCAGAATGGAAATAGGTGTGTGTGTGTGTGTGTTGATGTTTTGGTTCTGGGTTTTATGTATTTTGGTGAATGTTAGTGTCCTAGTTGGAAATCAGTTGGTTGAATTACTTGAATGGAGTCGATGGACCCCTTGTCATCTGCATTGTATTTTCACGTTTTGTTAATATAAGTTGGTTTCTCATAGAAATTAAAAAAAAAAATGTATTTGCTTGTGGTGTGTGTATAGGTCGGAAAGGTCAGCGTGGAGTGGTTGGCTGGTGAGAAGACAAAAGTAGCAGGGACATTTCCTCCTCGTAAGACTCGGGGTTGGACTGGATATGTTGAGAAAGACACGGCTGGGCAGACAAATATATACTCTGTGGAGGTTAGCAAGATTGTTGCATTCTGTATTGCTTTTTCTTTGATATATCTGTGTTATGTTTTGTTACAAGGTCACAGTAACTTGGAATGTGTGATTTAAAGAAAGTAAACCGGAATGTAGATGTTCCGACAGAAATGAACATACAACTTTAGTTCACAGTTTGAGTTTGAGAGGTGAGCTTTTTCTTGGAGCAGACGGAAACTTATAATGAACGGTAACTCAAGGTGTACTTTAAGCGGACCTTTAACTGTTTCTTCATAATGGCTGATATTCCGAAGGGAGAATAGTAAGCGCCACTGTCTTTCCAATATTTCCAACTAGTAAGTAGTTCACCAAGTCTTGCCTCAGGACGTGATCATTGTTTTACTTAAGCTGAAAACATTTAGTATAACTCTCATTGAACACACTTCAGGTCAAAGCATACAGGGAACCTCACTGTTTTTATCATTCGTTATGCATCTCAAACCTTCGATATATGAGGCACATAACTCTCAATAAAGCTGTGGTTTCTAAATGTGTAATAGTTATGGCAGTGTTTGTCAACTGGGTAGTTGAATCTCATTTTAGATGTTCAGTACTCTTACAAATGAAAGGGGAGCAGAAAAATCAGGAATGAAATCATGAGCCCTTTTGTTTGTGTAACTCTATCAATTAAAGATTTTGGAATATCATTAGGAGAATTGCCTTTGTATTCTTTGATTAATGTTATTTTTCATCGTAGCTGTATGAACTCGATAGATGATCAGTATTCAGAACAAAAAAAATTGTTCTAACAGCAGTGGCAGAGGAAATATGATAAAAGAAATCTTCCTTTCCTAGAATGTTGGCTAATTTTTTAATTGATAAAAGATATCACTTATTCCAGTGATAAGCTCATTTATTCCAGTGATAAGCTACCAGTGTGACTTTGTACAACAAATCTATTTGACATGATGAATTGTCATAGTTTAAAAATTTGACTTGTTGAAACCTACCTAATTGCAACTTACAAGGAACAATTTAGGTTATGAGTTTTTAACCACAGCCTTAACATTTGGGTTATATGGCCAGTAAGTCGAAAACTACCAATTAACTCTTGTAGCTGCCATGCTTTTCACAGGGTTACTTGAGTCTATCTCATTGTTGTGTGATATCTGTAGTAACTTCTCTACGTTTTCCAGCCTGCAGTTTATGTAGCAGAAACTGGAATAAGTTCAGGAAATGCAGGTTCTTCTTCTGATGGAGCTGAGAACACAGCAGCAATAGCTGCTGGACTTGCCCTCATCTCTATCGCTGCAGCTTCCTCCATACTCTTCCAAGTAGGTAAGAACCCACCACAGATTCAGAAAGTAGAATACTCTGGGCCATCACTTAGTTACTACATCAACAAGTTCAAGCCACAAGAGATAATACAAGCCTCGGCGCCAAGTGTGATTGAATCGTCCTCAACAATTCAGCCAGAAAGCTTAGCGCCAGAACCTTCCCAGGTTAAGGTTGAATCCGAAGTTCACTGGAGCCTTCTGCTTACGGTGGCAGCACATCTCTTAGGCAGTAGACCTGGTTTAAGTGTGTAAACTTCACTAAATGATTAAATATATTAGCAGTTATGAGAATGTATATCATGTATTTTTTGCCCTGAGAATGTATATTTGCTACATCTTTAAAAAGTAAAAAATGTATATCACAATACACTGAATCAAGTGTGACACAGTTTTGTGATTATCACCACCTACTCTGGCGTTGGCATGCTTCAACTGAAAGATATTCGTTAAAGCCAGAAAAGTGAGGTTTAGAAAAATATTTCAAGCGTGTATTGATGTATGAACCATCGAGTTGCCATTGAGTGAACCAGTACTCCAATAGGCGAATATATTAGAAGAGCAATTAGATTTAAGCTGGCCGGGCATGTCTACTTACCCAGAATGGAGAAAGTCATGACCGCTGATTCGTATTGTTATTGCTACTAATTCTCTAATAGGAATTAAATCGACCAAAAATTATATGTTATTATACAGAAGTAAAATATATATATATATATATATATATATATTTAGGCCCGTTTCAAAGCGGACATCGCACTTTGCTAAAGTGCGGACGGTGACGCAACAGTGGCGTTCCAAGCGGCGACGGCGGCTCGGGGCTTGCCGGACGGAGGCCGAAGGCATCCCTGATTGTTATGGGCAGCTTTCAAGGTCGGAGTTGCAGGTTTCTGGGCAGTAACCTCACATGCAACTGCAGGTTTCTCGGCAGCGTTGCAACCATGTCGCCGGCGACTCCACCGACAGTAGACAGGTCCGTCCGACCCCTGGCGTCCGTCCGGCAAGCCTCGCCTCTCCGTCGAGCCCCGAGCAGAGCTGCAGAGTCAACGTCCGCACTTTAACAACAATGCGGACGTCTTCTTTGGAACCGCTCCGTATATATTATATATATATATATATATATATATATAAGTGTATCTTCTCTCCCTAGGGTCTGCTAAGGTTTAGTTCACAAGCACCTATGGCCTGAGATTGTGGAACATGCATGATCAGAATATTCTGCCAGTTTGTGATTTTGCTGAATTGGGGTGTCAATCGGACAACAATCCAACATGCATGTCTCTGCTAAGAGATCCAACACATATTTTCCCTTACATCTCTCCCCTTGGCTACCTCAATCCCCAAGAAGTACTTCGAGCCTCCCAATTTCTACCAAGTCATCCCCTGTAATCACCATATCATCCCACATATATAATAAGCACAGTTACCTTCCCTTTTGGTGCTTTAAGAATAAGGTGTGGTCTAAATTACTCTGCTTGTTTCCAAAGTTGTCTCATGGACTGAGTGAATTTGCAGAACCATGCCCGGGGTGACTGTTTAAGAACATGAAGAGATTTCTTCAATCTGCAAACAACATCACCATGTGTATCTGATGCATAAGTATGAGGAAGACTCATGTACACTTCTTCAGATAACTCCCCATAAAGGAGCACATTTTTTACATCGAACTGACGGTGTGGCCAATTTTGCAAGTTGTTAGTGTGAGTCATCGTTCCCTATTAGGAATAGACTACAAGGGAATATATTGTTGTAATTACTTACCTTGTATATGTTGTGTAGTACAGTAGTACACAATAGGTGTAGTACGATTGTAATCTGTTTATATACACCACAGAATGGGTGTAATAATATATCAGAAAACTTATTCTCTCAATCTTGTCCTATTTGACTTGGTATCAGAGCAAAGATCCGAAAAGGACTTTGTCTCTTTCTTTCAGCTTTTTCTCAATCCAAGGAAAAACAATTGGGTTAAAAGCCAATTCTTTGGTCAGGCCTTGAAACGACGTCGTTCCGACGTCCTCTTCACTCTCTTCAGTTGATTCGTTCGCTCGGCTTCATCTTCAGCAAAAGACAGATCGATCCGGTCCGTCTCAGATCGCCGGCGCCCTTCTCCCTGACCTTCAGTCCAGACCGGCCTCGTCTTCCGTCCCAGACCGCCTTCGTCTGACATCAGATCGATCTTCGTCCACCTTCTGCAACGCCGAAGATCGCCGAATCTCTTCTGCAACCCTCAGATCGCCGAACCTCTTCTGCAACGCTGAAGCTCGTCTCAGATCGCCGAATCTCTTCGGTCGACGTCCACGATAGTGACCTCGACCCAGTCCGGCGTCGCCCCGCTTCCGGTCGTCCCTCTCCTCTCGGTCAGACCTGCAACTCGGTACCTCGATCAGTAGGTACCCCGGTCAACTCAGTAACCCAGTCCACTCGGTCACCCAGTCAACCCGGTAACTCGGTCAACTCGACCAACTCGGTCAATCCCAACAATTTAAAAAAAAAAAAAAAAACATATATATCGCTACAATTGTTGGAATATCCTTTTTTCTGCTGCATACTCTGTGTTTTTTGTTACTGTATTGCTGTGATGGGTGGTGATCAAAGTGAAGGTCAGGGTTCTAAGGCCAATGAGGTTCAGAAAGTTGAGATATCTGTTAAGAGCTCAGAAGGTGGTTCTTTTGGAGGTACCAAACTCACTGGTACCAATTTCCGAACATGGAAGAAGATTATGTCAGTTTATCTTCGTGGGATACACAAGATGGGACATGTGACAGGAACAATCAAGGTTCCTCGTGAAGATGACATAGAAACCTATGCTAAGTGGGAAGATGATGATGGGTTTGTAATGTCTATTTTATTTAGAGCCATGACTGATGATGTGCTACAGATGGTAGAAGAATGTGAAACTGCTGAGGCAATATGGAAGACGTTGGGAGATCTCTATACAAATGAGTCTGATGTTATACAGGTTCATGAACTGATGTGCAAAGCTGCAGGAATGCAACAGAATGGGCAACCAGTGTCAGTGTTTTTCACCAAGCTGAAGAATGTATGGGCTGAAATTGATCAGAAGCGTCCTTGAAAGATCAAGAATCAGGAAGATCTTGTGTGGTACCAGAAGGAGAAGGAGCTAGAAAGGGTGCATGTCTTCCTGAGAGGGCTTGATGAGAAGCATAGCAGTGCCAAGGGAGAATTGGTCAGAATGACAGATCCCCCAAGTTTGACTACAGCCTTTACATACATCCGCAAGGATGAGTCTCAGCAGGAAAGTGTCAAACATGCACAGGTTGAAGTCTCTAGCCTAGCTATTCAGGCCAAGATACCTGCACCTTTCCTTCATCAACAAAGTTCAGCCCCACTACATCAGCAAGGTTTCCCACAAGGCTTTACCAACCGTCCTCGTCCTCAATGCTCTTATTGCAACCATCTTGGGCATGTTCGGGAGACTTGTTGGAAGTTGAACCCACACCTTAAACCTAAAAAGCAAGGTTATCGCCTTAAGGGGAAAGCAGCTGCGGTTCACTTGGTCCAAGAATTGGATTTCTATGGAGTGGCTGGCCAAGATCATCACACAGTAGGTGGAGCTACCCCTACAGCCTCTATAGCTGGTCGAGGTAAAATTGGTATGGCTTTACAGATTTCTAACTTTGTTGGTTCTGATACATGGATTATTGATTCTGGTGCCTCCGACCATATGACTTATGACAAATCATATTTTACTGAATTGTCTTCCCCACCAGTGTCCTATGTAACCAATGCCAATGGTGAGGCTTTTCCTGTGTTAGGGTCCGGGTTGGTGCGTCTTACTCCTACTTTAGAACTTCACAATGTGTTATATGTGCCTGACTTATCTCATCACTTGATATCTGTCCCACAATTGAACACTGAGTCTAAATGCTCTGTAACCTTTTATCCTATGTATGTGATTTTTCAGGATCTTCTCACCAGGGAGATAGTCGGTCGGGGGTATCTGAGGGGCAGGTTGTTCCATCTGGATCAGACATACGCAGGAGAGAAACCAGGAGCACAGTCCTGAGCTGCTTTGACTTCGACTTCTGATAAGCTAAGTGAGATTTGGTTGTGGCATCGCCGTTTAGGGCACCCATCTTTTAGTCTTATGAAGAAAACCATGCCTACTCTGTTTATTGGTGTGGATGAGTCAGTTTTACATTGTGAAACATGTGTTTTGGCCAAGAGTCATCGTGCTACTTATTCTCCTAGTATTTCTAATAAAAGTGTTATTCCTTTTGAGTTGATTCATTCTGATGTTTGGGGACCTTCTAGAGAGCCTACTGTATCAGGTATGAGATATTTTGTGTTGTTTGTTGATGATTGTACAAGATTGTCATGGGTTGCTCTTCTTAAAACCAAAGATGAAGTCTTCCCCGCCTTTCAAACCTTTCGTAATCTTGTTCAAACACAATATCATAGCACCATTAAAGTCCTTCGTTCTGACAATGAGGGGGAGTATGTTAATCATGTGTTCCAAGAGTTTTTTAAAATTCATGGGATTGTTCACCAAACCACGTGCCCACAAACACCAGAACAGAATGGAGTGTCCGAACAGAAAAACCGTCATTTACTTGATATGGCTCGTGCCCTTCTTTTTAGTGCTCATATGCCTAAGTATCTATGGGGCGATGCTATACATGCTTCCTCTCATCTTATCAATCGTCTTCCATCTAGTGTCCTTCAGGGCAAAATTCCATTTGAGGTTCTCGCCTCTCATGTCTCCTTACCATCCTTTCACAATCTTCCAGCTCGTGTTTTTGGTTGTGTTGCCTTTGTCCATGTACCCAAAAATCAGAGGTCTAAGTTGGATGCCCGGGCCCTTAAGTGTGTGTTTGTTGGCTACGGAGGTCATCAGAAGGGGTACAAGTGCTATCATCCACCCACTAGAAAGTATTATGTCACTATGGATGTTACTTTCTTTGAAGACATGAGTTATTTATCCTCTTCAAATATAGCTCTTCAGGGGGAGAATTCATATTTTGAAGAGCTATATCATGGAGAGGGGGAGGAATCAGAGGGAGAAGGAGAAGTCACACAGCCAGGAGGTACTTTGATGGACCCGGTTGAGACTATTAGCTCACCGCCTCCAGCAGCAGAAGCACCAGTTCCCATCACTCAGAATGAGGTTGAAGACACAACTGCCCCTCCTGCCATCATTTCTACCCCTGACCCACAGCTTCCTGGTACTGAAGATCACCCATTTGAGGTATGTCCATCCACTGATACTAGCAGTAGTGAGTCTAATGTTGAGCCATATGTGTTACCACATAGGACCACTCGAGGTCAATCAGCCAAAAGATATGAACCTACTCTTACTGCCAAATCAACATATCCAGTAGCCAACTATATGTCCACTACGAGGTTGTCTAAGTCATATGAATCATTTGTGAATCAAATATCTGCTGTATCAGTACCTAACAAAGTGCAGGATGCGTTGGGGGATCCAAAGTGGAGGAAGGCTATGGATGAAGAGATGGAGGCGTTGCAGAAGAACAGTACTTGGCAACTTGTGCCTCCACCACAAGGCAAGAAGGCTGTAGGCTGTCGTTGGGTGTTTACCGTGAAACATAATGCAGATGGATCAGTGAATCGATACAAAGCACGTCTTGTAGCAAAGGGATTTACTCAGACGTATGGTATAGACTATGATGAAACTTTTGCTCCTGTTGCCAAGATGAATACTATTCAAGTTCTGCTCTAGTTCGCTGCTAGTTTAAACTGGCCACTTCGACAGTTTGATGTCAAGAATGCATTTCTTCATGGAGAGTTAGCCGAGGAAGTATACATGAGTCTCCCACCAGGGTATGTAGTTGCTTCTCCTGGTGAGTTTGTATGCAAGTTGAGAAAGTCTATGTATGGTCTCAAACAGTCACCTCGTGCTTGGTTTGGAAGATTTTCACAGTTCATGCGAAAGGTTGGTTACAGGCAGAGCAACTCAGACCATACCTTGTTTCTCAAGCATCAACAGGGGAAGGTAACAGCTCTAATTATCTATGTGGATGATATGGTAATCACTGGTAATGACACTGTTGAGATGGATAGACTGCAAAGACAGCTAGCCTCTGAGTTTGAGATGAAAACTTGGGTGAGCTTAAGTACTTCTTAGGAATTGAGGTAGCCAGAGGGAGAGAAGGAATCTATCTGTGCCAGAGGAAGTATGTCCTTGACTTGCTGATAGAAACAGGTTTGTTGGATTGTAGACCTATTGACACTCCTATTGAGGAGAACCATGGTTTAGCTGAGTATCCAGATCAGGTACCTACTGATCGAGCTCGCTATCAGAGGTTAGTTGGGCGCTTGATTTATTTGGCTCATACCAGACCAGACGTTGCGTATGCAGTGAGCGTGGTGAGTCAATTCATGCATAATCCGAGTGAGAGTCACATGGATGCTGTTATGCGAATTCTGAAGTACTTGAAGTCAGCTCCAGGTAGGGGAGTACTATTTTCTAAACACAACAACATCCTCGAGGTTTGTGGCTTCACAGATGCAGATTGGGCTGGAAATATCACAGACAGGAGATCGACATCAGGTTACTTTACCTTTGTGGGAGGTAATTTGGTTACATGGAAGAGTAAGAAACAGAAAGTTGTGGCACGTTCTAGTGCTGAGGCCGAGTATAGAGGTATGACTCAAGGGGTGTGTGAATTGTTGTGGCTGAGAAATCTGTTACGTGATCTGGGTTTCATACTCAAAAATTTCATGCAGTTGTATTGTGACAACAAGGCAGCTATTGACATATCGCAGAATCCAGTATAGCATGATCGTACTAAGCATGTGGAGGTTGATCGTCACTTTATAAAGGAGAAGCTAGATGCCAAAATCATTAGCTTTCCTTTTGTTCCAACTGAAGAGCAACTTGCAGATGTACTTACCAAAGGAGTTTCCAGGAAGGCATTTTATGACTCACTAAGCAAGTTGGGCATGGTTGATGTATATGCGCCAACTTGAGGGGGAGTGTTAGTGTGAGTCATCGTTCCCTATTAGGAATAGACTACAAGGGAATATATTGTTGTAATTACTTACCTTGTATATGTTGTGTAGAACAGTAGTACACAATAGGTGTAGTACGATTGTAATCTGTTTATATACACCACAGAATGGGTGTAATAATATATCAGAAAACTTATTCTCTCAATCTTGTCCTATTTGACTCAAGTGACAATAACACCCGAACAATATTCATCTTGGCTACCGGAGCAAAAATCTCATCATAGTCAATCCCATATGTCTGAGTGAACCCCTTCGCCACCAACCTTGCCTTATACCTGCTTATTGTGCCATCTGCATTATGCATTA
This sequence comes from Rosa lucieae, assembly GCA_024704745.1. Taxonomy (NCBI): domain Eukaryota; kingdom Viridiplantae; phylum Streptophyta; class Magnoliopsida; order Rosales; family Rosaceae; genus Rosa; species Rosa lucieae. The sequence continues at coordinate 13,826,474 of CM045492.1, read as the reverse complement.
TGTTTCATAGTAAAAATTCATCTACACCCAACAGTCTTTTTACCATGAGGAAGTGGTACAAGTTCCCAGGTATGATTCTTTTCTAACGCCTCCATTTCTTCCTCCATTGCCTTGGCCCACTTTGGGTCTCCCAAAGCCTCATGCACTTTGTTATTAGCAGATACAGAGGATATTTGATTCACAAATGATGCATAAGTTTTGGATAACTTATGGTGTGACACAAAGTCAGCTACTGGATATTTGGCTTTAGCAGTTATGGAAGGTTCATACTTTTTTACTGGTTGACCACCGATAGTTCTAGTACGTAACACATTTGTAGAAGAGATAGACTCTACTAGGTTACTAGGTGAAGATACTGGACATACCTGAGATGGAGCTTCTTGACCAAAAAGTTCGGCATCAGGAGGTGAAGTATCATATGAGGAGGAAGCTGGAACAGAGTCTTATTCAACTTCAAAAATCGACTAGTCGAAATTATTATTTGACTAGTCGATTACACTTCTGCCCATTTTGCCAGTTTCCTCGTTCGACTGGTCGACTCCTCCTGTTGACCGGTCTATTTGGGCAATTCGACTAGTTGGTTCCGGGATGTCAGTACTCTCTTCTTCTACGTCTTTAATCTTCTTCAACTCTCTACCAACAAACATCTCTTCAAAAAACTCACTCCCCCTCTGAAAAGAGGTGCTGTTGGGGGAGAAATAACACATATATTCCTAAAATAACACATCCATGGTGACGTCAACTTTCGTATAGGTGGGTGATAACACTTATAGCCTTTCTAATGAGAACCATAACCTACAAAGACACATTTGAGAGCCAAGGCATCCAACTTTGACCTCTAATTTTTCAGTATGTGGACACATGCAAAACAACCAAAGACACAGATAGGAAGATTATGGAAGGAAGGAATAGAGACATGGGTTAATAGAACTTCAAAGGGAATACTCCCCTGAAGAACATAGGAAGGAAGACGATTAATAAGATGTGAGGCAGTTTGGATTTTGAACTGCTTCACCCCACAGATACTTAGGAATATGAGCACCAAATAACAATGCTCGTGCTATTTCTAGAAGATGATGGTTTTTACGCTCAGACATACCATTTTGTTCAAGTGTTTGGGGACAAGTGGTTTGATTGATTATACCTTGTTCTTGAAAATATTCCTGAAAATCATGATTAACAAACTACTCTCCCCCACCCCACCCGCAACAAATATATATATATATATATATATATATCAGAATTAAAAACTTTGATATGACCATTGAACTGTGTTTGAATCATTTTTTGAAAGGTTTGAAAAGCAAAGAACACAACATCCTTGGACTTAAGCAATGCTACCCATGATAATCGAGTGCAATCATCAATAAACAAGACAAAATAACGCATTCTAGAAACAATGGATTATTTGGAAGGTCCCCACACATCAGAGTGAATAATCTCAAAAGCCATATAACTTTTATTAGAAAGACTCAATGGATAGTTGACTCTATGGCTTTTCGCCAAAACATAAGTTTCACAATGCCAGGAAGACTCATCAATGCCAACAAATAAAAAGGGCATAGTTTTACGCATTACACTGAATGAGGGATGCCCTAAGCGTCTGTGCCATAACCATACTTCATTTAGCTCTCTAGAAATCAAAGTCAAAGCAACTAGGACATTCTTCCTTCGCTTATCCTCGGCATAAGCTTGATCTAGATGAAATAGTCTCCCCCTCAGATACCCTTGCCAATGACTTCCTTGGTTAGAAGATCCTAAAACACAACATACATGGGAAAACTAGGACATTCTTCCTTGGCTTCTCCCTGGCATAAGCTTGATCTAGATGAAATAGTCTCCCCCTCAGATACCCTTTTCCAATGACTTCCCTGGTCAGAAGATCCTGAAATACAACATACATGGGGAAAAAATGTCACTGAGCACAAGGATTGAGCATTTAGTTGGGGAACTGAGATTAGGTGGTCAGACAAGTCAGGTACATCAACATATCATGCAATACTAAGGTAGGTGTGACTCTTATGGACCCAATACCTAGGATAGGGAAGGATTCACCATTGGCATTAGGGGTGGATAAGGTAATGAAATACTTCCTAGCTACCATAGGCCATATGATCTGAAGCACCAAAATCAATAATCCAAGTATCTGAACCTACAAAGTTAGAAATATTTAAAGCCATACCAATCTTACCAGTACCTCTACGTACCAATCATTGAGTTTGAGGACTGGCCATCACTGCCTATGGTATGATCTTACCTAGCTACTCCAAAGTACTCTGAACTCTAAACAAGATGAATTATTGTCTTTCCTCTTCCACGAGGTCCAGTTGGCTTGGGTTTATTGAAGTATCAAGTAGGGTACCCAACTAACTTAAAACAAGTCTCTTGGATGTGTCCAGTCAGGTTGCGTTGCATGCTGACATACAGACCAGCCTGGAGAAGAACCCTGAGTCATGGGATGTAGTCCTAATTGTGGTGCAGTGAAGCCAGGAGGTAGACCTTGAGCCTGTGGGGGCTTAGCTTGGACTGTCAGGCTGGAAATTTCAAAATGGAATGCCTTTGCGCTATCTTGCTGAAACTCATCCTTGCAGATGTAGGATAAAGTCTCAGTAAAAGAAGGCGGCTCTTGTCGACGCAATAGCTCTTCCTTGGCACTATCATGTCTATCAACTAATCCACTCACACTACAACAAAATTGGTCTTTTACAGCGCACATTCTACATGTGCCGTAAAAGAGTGTCATTTACAACGCACATCTCATGTGTGCCGTCAGAATGTCTTTATTTGGGTCATTTACTACATGCATCTCATATGTGTCGTAAATTTAGTTATCAATTAACGCTGTGCACAAAATGTGTGCAGTAAATGAGTTATTTAAAATAGTTTTTTACAACTTAATTTTCAAGCATGTCGTAAATAAGTTATCAGTATTAATTAAGCCAATAAGGCTTAAGGTTAAATTTTCAATAATCCTACAATTGCCCTTGATTAATTAAAACTCTAAGCCTATAAACTTTAATAGATAATAGATAAAATAGTAAATTAAAAATAGGAAAAAGATAAACAGGAAAAGAGAAAAAGAAAAGAAGAGAGAGAAGAAACTGTTAATCTCAATGTGGGAGAGCTTTTACTAGACGTGTGAGTAATGAATCACCAATTGTTATTTACCACAAGTTCAGAAACTGTATTATTCCTTATTTTTTATTGCAGTTTGATGAAGAAATAAATTATGTAAAACCAATTTTTTGGTACAAAAAAAAAATTTAAAAAAGCCAATTGACACACGCGTAAGCGTGTGTTAAGAGGCTAGTAAAGTATTAATTTTTTTTTATGGAAGTATATTAATTTTTTTTCTTTTGTTTTGATTGAAAAAAGAAAAACAAAAGCCATCGGTAATATTAAATTGTGCTTCGTTTTCTTTCAATCTTCCTTATTTCATCTCAGAGTCCATAGACTCCGACTCGCCGACTCAATGGTGGTTCACCGTTCACTCCCTCATCGCCTCTCTCGTTTTCCGGCGACCTCTGTTCTCTCCGAAAACTCTCTCCGTCCGCGAAAGATAGGCGTCCGATTCAAGCATTTCCTTCCTTGAGTATCGTCGGATCTTGTATCTCACTCGCAGCGAATCGTGCATAGCTCGACCTCCATGGCCGTCAGAAGCGTCGATTTGAAGTGGTCAGTATGTTTCTTCCTGCTCCGCCTAGTTTAACTCTGCTAGGATTCTGATTTCGAATTGTGGTTTCTGTTTTTTTTTTTTTTTTTTTTTTTTTGCGTCGAAGTGAGTATCCTTTATTAGCGTTTCGATTTCAATCTCTGCAATTCGTTTTTCGTTTCGGATTAGCTGATTGTGTGGTTTTCCTTAATAGGATTTCTGATAGAGTAATTGTTGTGATTGATTGGAAGTGGTACCATACTTGTACATATCCGTTGCATATATGGATCGTGGTGAATGGTGTGTAACTGAATTGGAACTATAGACTAGAAAGTAAGGCCGCAGTGTTCTTCTACCAGTTGTTTAAATTTGGTGTTTCTGGCGAATTGACGGTATCATAATCACGAAGCTGAATATGTGAGAAACTTAGGATTTGAATACTGTTTTCAGAAATGATAATGCTATTTAATGATTCCTCTTATTTTGGGATGTGTATTCTAGGGTTGTATTGGCTAGGATAATCTATATACTATTGTGATATAACTTTAATTTGGTAACTAGAGTGTGAGGTGATGCACATCAATAATCTGTAAAAAGAAAAAGTAGAGGTCCCTTGTAGCTCGATTGTGACTAGCGCTTTTCTCTCTTTAGATGTTAATCATGACTGTGACTAGCCTCTACAATCAGAATAATACATGTTGGCCTCTACAATCAGAATAATACATGTTGGCCTCTACAATCAGAATAATACAAGTTTGTGTGGTTTGACTTGAATCTAGGTGTTAGATGAGTAACTTGTTTTGCATATTAGTTCATGGTCGAGTTGTGTTTTGGTTGGAATTTTTTGTGAGATAATGGATGTCTATAATGCATGGGGATCCTGTATCGTCCATGGAGTTGAAATTCAGTGCAAATGTAATTATTGGACCCTTTTTTCATGAATGGGTGTACGTCTGTAGTTAGATTTGGCTCTTAAGTGCATTCACATCAGAAGTGGTGGTACTCTCCTTTATTTAATATTTAGATAAGTAAGGGTGAATATTAGCTTATACTTTGATATTAGTTCAGAATTAGTAAGGCAAAGCAATTCTCTATTTTAAGCAACCCTGACAAATTTACAAAGTTATCATTACCTAGCAAATATGTAATCTTCAACCAGAAACCAATTCAGTTGAACAAAAACTTGAACATCAAGAAACAAACAAACTGGTTTATGATAGCCCTTTATATGATGAATACTAGGCTCACTCACTCTGGTGTACCTTACTCTAAAGGAAACAGTAACAGGAAACTTAGAATTCTGGTAACTTAGATTTTGTTTAGATAGGATATATTATTCATGACAAATTTAAAGTTAGTTATAGATTTAAAGAATCTGCAATGCCTGCACTGAATGTGTTTCCATCACTAGTGATGGATAAAGCGCAAGAATGGTGCAATCATGTGCTAGAATTGTTTACCGGATTAACTCCCTGTTAGATACCAAGTGTTTCTGAATGATCAGTTAAGTCTGCCAAATATGAAGTTAGATTTGGATAGGATTGAGCGACATTGGTTTTAAACCCATTGCAGAATTGCACATTGTCGGTGCAAGGCGAACCAATGCAGACGATACCACTGATGATGATTTACCAAGTACCTCGGAGTGCCAATCTACAGACGCAGTAGCCTCTGATTCAGCACACTCCAATGATCCAAAGGTTGTACTTGCTCGAGGACACATTTTATTTGTTCACATATGCAGCACAAGTTTAACTTTATGTAGTATCTTTCTTGTTTATATCTTGCTACACTAGTACTAATGATTCACGTGCCCATGTTTTGTGCTAATCAATTTAAACGTGATACTTTGTGCAGCATTTTGGTCAATCTCCTCTCCCTGCTTATCAACCAGCTTTTGATTGGGAAAGTGAAAGATCATTGATATGCGGTCAAAGGGTTCCAGAAACTCCAATATCTCAGTATGGCAATTGTATAATCTTTTCTTCATGTAGGAGTTCTTATAAGCCTGATTGCTTTTCCCTTGTGCTTATTAATTGTTATTTTCTCTACTCTCAGTGGCCTGAAGATCTCAGTGAAAGTTCTGACCCTATCATTTCAAGCGGGACTAGTTGGTGAGTGTCTTTTAACTGGTGCCATATCATTATGCTTATTTCTTTATACTGTTGCTTCTGTTACTTAACAGCTCTTTCAAAGTTTCTGACTTTGTGTTCTCTTTCTCTACATGTCTCCTCTCCTCCCTCTCATGTAGAGCCATTTTATGCTACAATTTGCTTATATAATAGGGAGAGGAGAAAAGTTGTCAGAGGATTTCTATTTTCGTCACGCACCAACAGAAACACAGAATCTAAGAACTTTATATATTTTTGCCACCACTTTAATGGTCATCCTTTGTTATTTAAGTAAAATTTTAGCACACATCATGACTGACAAATTTACTACTGCCTTTTTTGGTGAAGATTTCTTTTGAACCCCGTGGAATCTTCTAGTTAGATGCTCCATCATCATCAGTTTGTCTTCTGATCCAGTTAGAGAAGCACGCCACAGAAGAAGGCAGGGTTACGCCGACGCCTACAGTTTATTCTCGTAAAGAACCGGTATGTCACATATATAGTTTACTTGTTTTGTATAGTTTCCAAGTAGTGATTGTTTGAAATTTGCTGTTCTAGATGGGGCGATTTTACTGGAAGATCATTTGACATCCTATCCAAAAAAAAGAAAAAGAAGAAAGATGAAATGCTTTATAATTAGTGTCTAATGGTTTCTATGTGTCTGAGAATATTGGTTATATATAAATTTGTCTCAACAAGATGTTAAGTAATATTCTCAACCAGTTATTGACTTTTTTGCGAAGCTGTATGCTTAAATTTCTGCCTTGCACATGGACTTTCAAAATTAAAAATTTAGTAAGTTATGGGATCAGTAGTAACTTTGTTTAATAAGTTCAGAAAAATAATAACCCCAAATTCACCTCGAAATTGGGGTTATTTGTTTTGACTTTTATGGATGATTCATTTGGACTAATTGAAGGGTTTTCACTAATATCTGCATTGCTTGTCTTTATACTTTTATAGGCTCTATGATGTACGACTTCTTTATGGGAAATGGTTGGCATGTGGCATCATATCAAGTTATAATCAGCCCCTTCAAGTACTCATGTAATCAATCTGAAAGCAATTCTAATCTAGCTAGTATGTTCTATATTTGAAAACCAGTTTAATTATATACTATGCTTCATATTTTGTAATATGAAGTTATTTAATTGATATAATTTACTCCATGAATGCTTTTGTTTACTATGCTTGAATGAAAGGATTTAATTAAAAGTATTATCTATTAGAAGAGTGAATGAAGAAATCTTTTACGATACACAAAATGGCATTTTAAGACACACAAAATGGTCTTTTACGACACGCAACACGCAAAATGGCCTTTTACGACACACAATCAAAGTTGTAAAACATCTTTCACGGCGCTCAAAAGAGTGTTTTGCGACACGCACAAAATGTTTTTTAGGGTGTACATTTTGTGTGCCACAAGAGAAATTTGTCTTTTACGACATGGTCTTTTACGATATGCTTCTTTGTGCAGTAAAGTTGTCTTTTACGGTGCACATTGTGTGTCGTAAAAGACTAGCTTTGTTGTAGTGTCAGGAATTGGTGCACACACTCCAACTTCTTCTCCTTATGGTACCAAGAAATATCCTCAACATTCTTTAATTTGTTTGGTCGTCGCTGATCAATCTAGGCCCAAACGTTTTTCAACTGGGTGTAAAACACTGAAACTGCTTGCCCATCCTACTCCATCTTTGTTATGTTGCACAAATACCCATAGATTTGAGAAAAGTCAGACTCATTCAGATAGAGATCAGTGAGCGTCTTCTTCTTCCCACTTGACATACTCTTCACTCTCCTCATTCACCAGAGCCTTAATAGTACCAGTGACATGACCCATCCTACGGATTCCACGAAGGTAAGCTGAAATCATCTTCTTCCATGTCCTACAATTCCCAGGTCCATTCAATTTAGCTCCTCTGAATGAACCTGAGGAAAACTCTAGGTTTTGAACTGAGACTTCAACTTTCTGAATACCTGAATTGCTGGTATTCCCTCCTTTTAGAAGTGAAGCATCATGGCCAGCCATTGAAATTCATAGAAACAATGTGTGGCGGAATTGAGACAGAAGGTGCATAAACTAGTTTATCTTCTGAAAGATAGTAACAATCCTAGCCTCCAAATTTGAGGAAGGAATAGAGTGTGTTGTTATGGGACATGCGAGACTTGTCATTAAAGCACTTGGTTAAGGTTTGAAGGCAAACACATTAGTCTTTCATGAAAAAAAAAAAAAAATCATAGTTGACCTTCTAAAATCTACATGGTCTGTTAAAGTTAATCATCATGTTTAGTTAGGTATTCCTCTTAAAAGCTTCCCTAACATTTTAAGATCCTTTTTTTTTTTTTTTGATAGAAACTTACAATTAGATGCATATAGTGGTCTCTTCAAACCCGGCCAATAACACTTACGTGGAGTACCACACTATTACTCAACTTAAGAGTCTTTTGCAAGTGTTGGAGCAAGCCAATTAAGCGTCATTCTCCACCAATAGGTTGCAAAAGTTAACAAGATCGAGGCTCTAGGCCTCTAGCCACATAATGTGCGATCTTATTACAAATTTTAGAAAAACAAAATTCCAACTACAAGATTGAAAAGAACTTATCAAAAATCTAACTTCATCAAGCAAGGCTTAGAACTTCGGCTTCGGGAAGCACAACCTCATTTACTTGACCGGCCAGGTTCACAAGGGCCTACGACGTCGTCTTACCCCACCTTCACCCCCAAAGCCCTCGCCAGTTGCCACCTACACCGCGCTGCAGCAGATTTTCATCCTCGATCAACTGAAAAACTGGGTCAGTCTATCGTCTCGGACCAAAGACAGTGTTTGTTAGGCCGTACTTGATTTCCGAGGCCTAAAAAATTGATGGGCCGGGAGACCAAGTATATGAATGAATTGAGAGCAACCCCTTTAAATAACATCATTTCAACTCGTCAGAACTTTTTTTTTTTTTTTTTGAAGGTCCAGCCACATCTTTTATTCTCTGGTTTCTCTTTTTTTTTTTGTCGGTCTCGGCCTTAGCATACTCAAGGCTTACTCCACACCTTTTCACCGGATTCTCGCGCGGTCGCTTTCCATCAACGCTTTCTACAAAGAAATTAAAAGAGGCTTGAGTGGCATTGGAATAAGGAGTGGACCTCACCGACCCAAGGGAATCGCCCCACAACACCAGCTGATCTGAGTAGTCGTCATCACGACGGATCCAAAAGCTCCGAAAACAGCTACTAAAGGTATGGCTTTCACCATTTTCGGTTTTGAAAATGGCTTCACCCGAACATGTCCAATTATTTTCTGCTTTAGAGAAGTCAACAACAACGCAGAAAGCTAAACCCAAAAAGTCTGCATCTTCAGACCAATGTAGAGGAAGCTTGATATCTATCGAAGACCCCTCCATTTGATTGCTCACCCATTTTGGAATTTCATTTCCCGGACATATTGCTTCGTAGTTCATTAGGTACGGATCCTAGACAAAGACATGATTTTGATTATTTGTTTTAACTTGCCAAAATTAGAAGCAGAGGAATGCGTATATATATTGAGAGAGAGAGAGAGAGAGACGTACCGGATGATGAGCTGTTGCCTTATTTCTTTTTTTTTTTGAAATGACTGTTGCCTTATTTCTAAGATGTGCATAATCCATTATGTTCCTCCTTGCATTCTCATCCAAACTTACGCAGTTACTAAATATATGCCGCCTGGAAAGAATTGTTCGATCCAAACCTTCTGTCAGTGCAGTCGTGAACCTAGACACTGTCTTCAATCTCTTGCAGCCACTTGCAATTATCCATCCTAGAAGGTATGGGAGCTTGGGTAAAGATTCAAGGCGCTTGCAATTCTCTAGATTTAATCCCCTCAGCCGGGATGCTTGATTGATGGTTGAAGGTATGCTCCTAATCATGGTTCCCCTCAGATTTAATTCAGATACCCTATTTAGGCTAAAGATCCAATCAGGGATTTCTTCTATCATTGTGCAGTCACTGAGGACTAGTCTACTCATCAAAGACCATAAAATGACCGACGACGGAGGCAAGATGCTGTTTGGGACAGACTCAAAGCTTCTACACCCAGGTAACACTAATTCCTTCCGCCCAACTGCGTTTTCAATCAAACAGGGTATCTCTGTAAATTTGGTTCCTGCTAAACTAAGATTCCCCAGAAGTTCCATAGGCTCCAAGATCTCAGGGAAGTTTTCGAAGCTAGAGCATCCAGGAAGATAAAAGCTCTCAAGAGATTTCAACTTATAAATGCTGGTTGGGAGACTGACAAGCCTTTTGCAATTTCGCAGTTCAAGATGTTCTAACCCGGAGAGACACTCGATTGACGAGGGCAATCCTTCTATACTTGTCCCAGACAAATTAAGATATGTGAGGGAATACAGCTTCCAAATGCTCTTTGGAAGTTTCTCAATGCCCCCGCACCCTTCAAGATTCAATTCAACAAGTTTTTCATGGGACCAAATTGATGAAGGCAAGTCTTCTATTGCAGTCCTACCCAACTGCAACGAAACCATATTGCATGGCATATCCGAGAGAACACTGAGATTCGAGCAATTGATCGCATTCAATGAAGTAAGCTTGTGAAGATTTTCAAAATAGGAAGGAATTTCAACCAGCCTTTTACAGCCTCTAAGGTTTATCCTCTCAATGTTTACACTCATAGAGAGATCTGGAACTTCAACCAGCTGCTCAGAATAACTGAGATCGATGCGTTTTAAGTTCCTAGGCTTCTGTAACAATTTTAAAGAGACACGGTAAGAATAACTTGGCTTGAATATATGACTTTTACATATACTGCATTCAATAATTAATACATGCAGGAACTAACTTGGTCGCATACCTGGCCTTCATCCCAAAGTCTTTGTAGTTGGCTACCAGGCATAGAAAGCTCAGTCAGATTCTCAGCAGAAAATGTTGATGGCAAATATTTCAAAGTGTATGCAGGCCAGCTGAGATATATAAGGGAATCAGGAAGATATTCCAGATTGTGAAGATTAAAGTGCACATTGCAGTCATTCCAAGGGTAGTAGTAGTAGTGGCCCGAGCGATCTTCACCATAGAACTTCAGAAATTTTAGATTACACATATTTTTGAAGGCTTGGGGAGTCAAGTTTAGCTTTGTAATCTGACAGAGGTTTAGGGATATGCTTTTAACTTTTTTAGTCCCCTGACAATTGACGCGAAGTATAAATCAGCATGTATATAGTCTTACGAAAAAAATACAATTACTCAAACTAACATCAAATCGTTATCGGATAATGATTTTTTCTTTGAAAGTTGATGCAATTTTTCTAAGCAATGTCAATGAATTAGGCTATTACCTTATTCTTTTCCAACACATGACAGATGTCCTCCGGGGTACACAGCCTTTTACGCTTTCCAGGCTTCGCAGGATGTTGTTCACGCTCAATTGCCCAACCCATTTCTTGTATCAAATCATGCATCCACAGGTAACGAGTTTGTTCTGTCCGCCATTCGTCTTTGATTGATATCAGAGACATATCAATGAGAACGTTGATTCCACTATCCGCAAATAATCCACATGCATCTAATTGTTCTTTTGCTCTATATACACTCTCTCCTTTGTGAAAACATGCGATATAAAGAAATATCTCCCTCTCATTTTCTCCTAATGCATCATAACTTATTCTATACACATTTTGAAGTTTCTTTTCAGGAAACTTTTTCAACTTTTTCAAGAAACTTTCCCGTTCTTGTGTGCTGTTGCATCGACGAAATAAGGAACCCCATATTTTAAGGGCTAAGGGAATTCCCGCAGCATAATGCACCACCGTTCTCACTAATTCGGTATATTCTGCTCCGCAACTGATTTCCTCAGAATCATTCAAGTGGAAGAGCTGAAGTGCTTCATCATGATCTAGTTCCTCTGCCTTGTATATTACAACATCATGGTTAGCTCCTTTATGCAGTTGTTGCATCTCTCTAAGTTGATGCATATCTCTAGTTGTTATAATGATTCTACTTCCCGGTCCAAATTGAACCTGATCACCAACTAAAGTTTCTAGTTGCCTAACATCATTCACATCATCAAGCACAACCAGGACCTTTGTACGGGAGAGCCTCTGTTTGGTTAAAGTAGATCCTATAGATGGAGTGCCAATCCTTAGACTTTCATCCTTCAATAAGTTGCGAAAAAGTTCATCTCGCAAACCTTGTGGTCCATCTTTGCCATATTTTTCCCTGACATCAGCAAGGAAATAGGAAGCTTCGAATTGAGATGAGAGTCGGTTGAATACAACACCGGCAAGGGTGGTCTTGCCAACACCACCCATACCCCAAATACCAACAGTGCGAACACGAACATCTTCTACATCAATGCATAACAATGACTCGAGTTGCTGGATGCGACTTTCAATTCCAACCAGACCCTTCAAATCGCTTGAGCATTCACGACTCAACTTCTTCACAATATATTTGACGACTAACTCCACTAATTCGGATTCAAGGCTGGCATAATAACCAAGAACAAATAACTAACAGTTGAAGACATATCTGGATTAATGAGATATTTGAATTACTGCTAGAAAGTTAAAAGGTTACCTGATATTCCGTGAATCAAATCCTGCTAGTTTGGATGCTTTTGTCAAAGCCTCCCTCCACTTGAGCACCTTGTCCTTGAAACGTTCTTCATGTTGAACAAATGCAGCTGCATAATTCTCCCTCTGGTGGCGTACATGTGATGGATCTGTTCTGTAAAAAATGGGTATAACAATCTGTCCGTGTCTTTCCTTGCATTCCAAAATATGCGCAAGTTCGTCCAAGCACCATGTTGAAGAAGCATAGTGCTGTGACAAAATGACCACCGAAAGCTTTGATTCCTCTATTGCTTTGAGAAGGGCCGGTGCAATTTCCTCTCCTCTCACAAGTTCGTAATCTATGTAGGTTTCGATTTTCTTCTGCACTAAAGCGGCATGAAGATGACTGGTAAAAGTACTGCGGGTGTCCTCGCCTCGGAAACTAAGAAAGACATCATACTTAAAGGCATGCGCAGGAGGAGAAGAAGAAGAAGCCATAGAACATGCAAAAACTAATCCACGAGTCAAAACTTCCTTCCTCTGCTATCCAATGATGTCAACGATCTAGTCCTTGGAGCAAAAAGTACTCCACAATCATGATGCTTAGCTCTGGAGTTGGGCAAAAAGAAAAAATTTAAGCAAATGCAAAATTAATTGTCGGAAGCCTTCGACATATAATATCAATGGACAATAAATACCTGATGATTGAACACTTACATGTGAAACTAATTAAAGCAGACGAAGCAGTGTGGGATAAGAAAGAATACAGAGATGTTGTGCTGAGCTGCTGATCTTATCAATTTTCAGGTTCAGCTCATATTGCAAAGATTTTTGAACACACAGTTTGATAAGAAAAGAATGGGACTAGAATTCTTGGTAAGAACATATATGTGGCCAAGAATTCTTGATAGCAGAGTGAAAATGAAGAAATAAATCATGTAGAGTTCCAAGCTGCAAAGATTTTAAAGTAATTAAGAAAAAGGTAATGAAAGATCGAGGAAGATGCCCTGCACCATCATAGCCTTGTCGGTACAAACAAACAAAGATTTCTTGGTGCGTAGAATTATTGAACAGATCAAAGAAAAAGGTGATGAAAGATCGAGGAAGATGCCCTGCACCATCATAGCCTTGTTGGTACAAACAGACAGAGATTTCTTGATGCGTAGAATTATTGAACATATCAAAGATGTGTAGGATTTGCAACGATTTTGCACTTTTTTAAAGCATCCTTGACCCTTCAAACAATATTTTAAAGTAATTAAGAAAAAGGTTATGTAAGATCGAGGAAGATGCCCTGCATCATCATATCGACTTGTTTAATTAAGGAATTCTATTAATGAATTAATAAGAAAAAGAATTTTCGCCTTGTCAGTACAAACAGACAAAGATTTGTTCGTGTGTAGAATTGAAGATGTGGGATTTGCAAAGATTTTGAAATCGCTAGAATCGTTGGAACTAATCCAATGAGGTTGGTCTAGTGAAAAGCTGAAAGCATGCTAGGCTGCAAGTGGGGCGGATGTTATAGGGCTTCTCCTGGTAATAGGAGGTCCTTGATTTGAACCCAGCTTGTGAAAAACATCCCTTGGTAATAGGTCATACCCAAGTGGCTCCGGACCCCGAAGTGATAGCTCACTCGGCCACCATTTTTTTAACAAAAAAAAAATAACAAAAGAATTGTTGGGACTGGAATTCTTGGTAGCAGAGATAAAAGGAAGAAATCAATTTCTAAGCAATTTCGTCAAAATATCTTTCAGTACTTGAGATTCAGATTAGAGATAGAGTGAGTAAAGATAGAACCATAGAGGAACAGACAATGGCCGACAGGGATGAGCAAAAATGGACCCATGTCATGCATCGAAATCAATGAAAAATTTCTAAGCAGTTTCGTCAAAATATATTTCAATACTTGAGATTTAAGATTAAAGATAAAGCGAGTAAAGAAAGAGGAACATGCAATGGCCTACAGTACGGGTCATCATTTGGCCCGCTGGCCCAAAAACCCATAGGCACCCGCTCAGCCTAGTGGGCAAAAGCCCGGCTCAGCCCACACCAATGCCCATCTCAGCTTTGCCCATTGACACGAGGCAGGGCTAGGAAGGAGAGTTCAAAGCTCAGGGCCGGCTTGCAGCCAAATCATTATATGCCCATTAAAGCCCGCCCGGCCCAGCCTTATAAGCCCAGCTCGAAAACCCATTCAATTCTAGTATTAATATTTTTTTATGTAGTTATATTGAACTAATTATTACATTAGGCCATATTTTCCTTTTATTTTGTATTTTATTTTGTTCAATCATTAACATATCATAATTTTTTCATAGATTTTTGTATTTCTTTTTTTAACAAAAGAACATGACATATAAATATAATGGGTTGGGCCCTACCCACCCAAAAAGGTGCGGTCCGAAAAATAAAATATAAAATTATTGTGGCCCTGCCTGTCCCAACCCGAACCTATTAATTTTGCCTATTGACAACCCTAGCCTACAGGGATGAGAAATGGACCACCCAACTCATACATCACCTTCAACTTTTTGGCTTTATTACTCTCTAAAGTTTGTTCTTACAAACTTCCCAGAAGATATGGTGGTTATAATTAGAGTATAATTATACTCATTTGTATCCAAGAGATGTATTTATTCTATAGAGCGGAAGATTTTCGGTACATTGCTTTTCACTTCACGTACCGCTGAAATTGGACAATTTTCAGTGATAAATAACTGACTGCACAGATAAACGGTTGAGACTGCATATTATTTGTACATTGTATGTAGACTTGCACCACCGTGTATCAAAAAAAATTTCGTCTGCAGAAGTAAAGAAGTGAGACAAGCTTACATGGAGTGAAATGCATAGCTCTCATGAAAAGAGAGAAACTCTCAAGAGGAGAGATAATTATTTCTTCACTTGAAGACGATTCCCCTTCAATTATTTATTAAATCACACACATTACTTTATTACAAATTTTCTTTTTGGTAAAGACCAAAGCAACGGACCACACACACACTTTCTCTCTCTCTCTCTCTCTGATTTCAATAATTAATACCAACACTAGAAGAAGAAGACCGGGGCGTGCCGATTAGGCCTGGGAATTGCTTACCGAAAAACCGAAACCGAATCCGACCGATCCAACCCGATACCGATCGGGTCGGTCTGAAACTTCAATTCCACAGGATACCGACCCGACCCGAACCGAATAGCATGAAAACGGGTCGGCCTCGGTATGGGTCAAATACATACCGTTTTGACCGACCCGACCCGATGTTCTATTGTTGCATACGACTTGTCGTTGATTTCACTCATTTCAGCCCTAAACACCGCGTTACTTCTGCGTTCTGCCGTTCGAGCCTCTCTTCTCCAGTTCTCCTCCATCGAACACTCCCAATTCCCAAACCCTAAATCGAGCCGCTCTCCTCCTCCATCGAAGCCTCCCAGGCCCCGGCCTCTCAACCTCGCACTCCTCTCTGCTCTCCTCCATCGAAGACTCTCAGCCTCTCAGTCTCACAATCTCACTCCTCTTTGCTTACCTCCATCGAAGACTCTCAGCCTCTCGAAGAACCGAGACCGAAACAACAACTCAACCTACTCGATCCAAGTCTCCTCCATTGAAGACTCGAAGACTCGAAGGCTCTCGCTCTTCTCTCACTCCTCTACTCCATCGAAGATCGGAAGCTGTCGCTCTTCTCTCACTCCTCTCTGCCCTCCTCGAAGATTCGAAGGCTCTCACCCCTCTCTGCCCTCTATCGAGGAATCGATTCTTCAACTCGTTTCTTCAACTCGATTCTTCAAGCCTCCCACTCCGAATCGATGGGAAAACTAGGAGTAAGTCTCTCACTTTCTCAGATTTTTCTGTTTTCATGATTGTGTAGCAGCATGATTGTGTAGCTTGATTTGAATTTGGGATTGTGTAGCAGCATGATTGTGTAGCTTGATTTGAATTTGGGGTTGATTTGAATTTGGGGTTCTGTTGATTTGAAATTGGGATTCTGTTGATTTGAAATTGACAATGAAATTGGCATTTTATCAGGTTTCTGGAAATTTTGCTATTCAAAGCAGGTGGTACCGATTGGTACCGAACCGATTGGATTCGGGCCTAATCGGTATGGCAGCTGAGTTTCCGGTGTCCCGAACCGAACCGAGCCGACTATAAACTCGGTATCGGTATCGGTATAGGCATGTTACCGAGCCGAGCCAAACCGATCCCAGGCCTAGTGCCGATGCTTTCACATGAACATCGATCAATGTCTTTACACGGACATCGGTCAATGTCTTTCTATTCACGCAGTTTTCTGTAATTACAATATTTTCACAATTGGCCATTATTGTAATCTCAATTTGTGTGTCGGTGAGCTGTGACTTGTTGATAAATTATAATTTCAACATTGTAAAGGTCATGGGTTCTATTCTCACTGACATATAAGGGTGGGGTGGGTTAAGGTTTTTTTTTTTTTTATAATCTCAATTTGTGAATTTTATTATATGCAGATTTTTGTACATCAAGGATTTCACTTCATAAAAATTTAGGAAAATATGCTCGAGAACTTTTATAATTACCGAGATCGTAAATAAATAATTTGTTGATTGATCTCGATTAAGCTCGATAATTTTCTGGGGCTCACAAGTTCATTTACTGATCAACAAAAAAAATTAAAAAAAGGAACTGTATTTCATCTCAAACAACTAGCATAAAATGAGCCTCTTGCTTTTTGTACACTATTCTACATTACTGGATCTAATAAATTATTCTTCTATATCAAAGGCTGAAATCTTTGATATTTTTTTTTTTTGGAGTGACCGATATATCATCGAGAAAATATCTTATCTTTCATTGTTTCTGCGAAATTTATCATCAGATATCGTCAAATGTCCTTAAAATTGAAGAATGTTCCATATCAGGAAAAAATGTGTTGTAGAAATGAAAATGCCTAGCGCTCTACCAGGGTTGGGAAAGCGCCACCCTTGGCTTCTCTGTACCTTCCTCCATCAACAATGGAGCACCTTTCTGGCACAATCCTCGACATCGATACCTTTGCGTACGACTTATCCAATGCCTCATCCCAAGTCTCGGCAAGCAGGCTTTCCAACGACCACCTTTTGTTCCTAATCTCTATCTGTTCATGTTTGGTGGGAAGAAGATGGGGCTGAGACGCCCAGATGGTTTGGGATGGCACTGAATGTTAACCATCTCTAACCGAGCCAGGCACGTCTGAAAATTGCGTTGGACAGATCTAGTCTGGTGGCAGTGCAGCTAGGTACGAGGCTTACGATAGGTAGTTGCTTAACCATGATTATAGATGGTGGGAGGATGGCAGACCGGTGATTGAAATCAGGGCTCGCCTTTGTTGTTCGTTGCCCCATAAATTTGATCAGAGGGTTGGGTCGGGCAGAGAAACAGCTCGCCTTCGATTCTACGTGGGAACCTCCCCATGAATAGTGAGGGTGGCACCTTGAATCGAGCGAGGGATGGTGGAGCAATGGCGGTCAGGGTAGGTTTGGGTGCCAAGAGAGTCTTTAGGTGCCCAACTGTGGACTTGGGCTTCTTTTTGTTTGAGCCACTCAAGATGGGCCTCTGCTTGGGCCTTGTCTTCTATCTGGATTCGCATCTGGGATCCAGGAGATTTTTTATGGGCACTTTTTTCTGCTACACTTTGGAATTGGTTTGTTGGTTACTTAGGTAGAAGATTTCTCTCTCTTTGATGTATTTTTGTGCTTGAAAAAGGTAAAGTCGGTCATACTACCAATGGTCACCTTGACAAAAGGTTACCTGCTATTCAACGTATTTCTTTGCGTGGATAGATGGTACACCATATCTTAGGTACTATTTTACTTAGCCCATTTTTTGTCGGGTGCTTCATCAAATGATTAATTTCATCCCTTAGTATCCCTGGTAGATTACCTTTTATCGTTTTTAGTATTGGTTAATTTCGTTATTTCTCAATTTGATGTAGATTAATTCTGCATCTCTAAGTTGTAATCGTTTTAATTAATAAAGACTTGTTAGTTAGTTTTAAAAAAAAATCATTAAATATCCTAGATATATAAAATATAGAGGTTTTTGAATATAAGTCCAATTTCATTCCACTAGGGCTGGGAATTCCAAACCGAGATCCCGAAACCGATCCGAGCCGAAACCAATCGGGTCGGTATGATGAGTCGTTTCGCCGGAATCCCGATCCGAACCGTACCGAAACCTCTGCAAACGGGTCTGCACCGGTGTGGGTGAAAAGCATATCGTATTGACAGAACTGAGCCGAAACCAGATCATGACGGCGGTTCCCATGGCAGTTCTATGTCGGATCGAGTTGCTGGGATTCGTGGTGAGCCATAGGTAAGGGTTGACGGAGACGGCGAGGTGGTGGTGTCATGCTCGTGGAAGCCCGGGTGGAATAAGTTGGCGTCGCTTCGCCGCTCGAAAGCCCCAGCCTGCTCTTCATCTCCATCTGCGAACTGTTGAAACCGATTGGTGTCGAAACTGTACCGAATCGATCAGTTTCGGGATCAATCGGTTACCCTGCCAAAATTCCGGTATCGGTCTCGGTATAGGCTCATTCCCGAGCCGAGCCAAACCGATCCCACCCCTACATTCCACCATAATAGATGCAGTCCATAGGTAATTTTATTATCAATCTAGGTCCATTGACTATTGTCATTACATTTTCATACCCATTTTGCCCCTCGAGTTAAATATAGAAACAAAATAATTGCTTTAAGCATTGATTTATTTATTTTTTCAATTTGAATTTTGAATCCATTATGAACCTGCAAAATTGGCAAATAGAGATGGGAAATCAACCTAATTGAAAGGTGAGAAAGAGAGAGAGAGAGAGAGAGAGAGAGAGAGAGAGAGAATGTATGTTTTAAAAACAAAATAAACCCTAGGGTTTGAGAGAACGCCGCCCTTATGGGTGGTCGTTTCTGCAACTTTCTCCATCTCCGATGGAGAACTATGTCGGCACATCCCTTGGTGCCGTATACTTCGAGTGCGGTGAAAACTGTCGCTTCTTTTCTTCCAATTTGCTTTTCAAAATCCTGGTCTAAGACTCCTCTTCCGGCGGTAGATTGCGATGTTTTCCCTCTCTCTCAGGTCATCACAACTTGGGATTCAAGACTGAGTTCGAGCTGGGTAAGTGGGCGGCGACCTTCCGATGGGATATCGGAGGTTTTGGGTCGGATCCGGATCTGGGATCTAGGGACTATGCAGACTTCGAATTTTGGCCGGGACTTCTTGGAATCTCTTAGAGTAGGGATGTGGGAGAGGCTTGAGATGGGCAGGTTTTCGACCCATATCAGAGTGCAATTGCCGAAACAGCCACGGGTGTCGGAATTGCTTTCTGGTTTTTGGTCCCCAGATCGGACCAGAAGGAGTTCGCGACCAGAGACTTCATGTCAGAGACCGACGGCAGTGCAGCAGTCCGTGGGTGGTGGAGCTTGGAGTCGTGTGGACGAAACCGGGAGGGGAGATTTCCAGCGCTGCGGATCTGGAAGGGTGGCCGGACTTCGGGTTGAAGCCAGGGTGCCCAGATCAGATTATGTTGGGCCTTGGCTCTTGTCAAGTTTGACCGGTCAGCCTTGATCTTGGAATCAGGCCGGATTTGGATCCGCATTTGGGACCCAAATCGTAATCAAATCTGGATCTTGGATTCGAGACAGCTGCTTATTTTGTTTTGGTATTTGTTCTGGTTCTTGGGAGTTCGATTGGTAATTTACAAGTTTCTAACACCCTCGGTTACTTTCGAACTCTCGGTGAGCGAATCACCTCTCCTAGGTGATCATATCATCGGTTACGATTACTATTACATTTACACCGCTCTCTTGACATATGCAGTGCAGTGATGTCATTCGGCATCAAGTCACATGGTTACCTTTCATTCTAGATGCGTCTATGCATCTTGTTATCTTTTATTGTTTTCCTACGTTATAGATGCGTCTGTGCATCTTGTTATGTTTTTTATTTTTCTTTCAATGTTTTTTTGCATCGCTCCATGTACTTCTCAGTTTCACTTAATATAGTTTGTCGTCTTTCCCTTCAAAAAAAAACTAACTGAAAGGTACAAAAAAAAAATTCATAAAAACATTCTAGCTAAAAGATACGTATAACCTAAGTAAGAGATAAAAATTAAAGGATTTCCTCTATTGTAGGTATACTATAAGTAAGAGATTCGTACCTAAGTAAGAGATATACATTTACTGATTAATGTTCATTGATTAATAAGTTAGATGAAAGTATTGGCTAAAGTGTATAACAACAACAAATAAGTGTGATTGGACGTGATTACAGACAATATAAAACACGTACTATTAGAGGTCCTTTTTATATTCAGACTACAGATATTTGTCGTCTAAATAATTTCAAACGATAGTAAATTGTCGTCGTAATGAGACTGACATGCATAACAGAAAGAATATGATATCTATTGTCTAAACCATTTCCCAACATCACATATGTATAATTTCAAAACCTTTCACACAACACTTAAATGTCATACAAACCTACCCTAGAACGACACTTAATTGTCCTCTGATGCTCTTTATGACCACATATAATTGTCGTTTAAAGTAAATTAGCACAACTTTTAATTGTTGTTGTATGAGAGAAGACACTACATACGAGTCTTCATATTTCTTATTTAAGGGCATTCAGACCACACAAATAAGTCTTGCAAATATGCTTCACACAATAGTATTTAAAAAATACTGTGGTTGTTTTGTTTATTAGATAATACAAAACTGTTGTTTGACTGCTTTTAAAGATACATATCACAATGTTCCCAAAATGCAAAACTCATCAGACAACACAAGACTTTGATTTTTTTATGTCGTCTGATGCCCCTAAGAGACGACACCATACTAGACGACATATTTTTGTTCATTCAGACAACAGAATAGTTCTGTCGTCTGAAGGCCTTTTTGACATAGTGCTCCTTCTTGTTTCTTCCAGCAACTGTAGGTAGTCCAAGATGACGTTCATGGAAAGCAACAATTTGTACCCCCAAAATCTGCTGCACTTCCAATTTCACACTATTTCTTACACCAGGGCCAAAAGCCATTGCTGATTTCTCAAAATTGATTTTTTGCCCAGCCGCCGATTCATAGAGGAGAAGTATCTGTTTCAAATTAACCACCTCCTGCACCTCTGCTTTAGCAAAAACAAGGCTATCATCTGCAAAAAGTAAGTGTGATATAGAGGGTGCACAGCTACTGGCCTATACTCCATGGATGAATCCCATCATATCCACATAGGAGAATAAGCTCGATGACCTTTCAGAGCACAAAAGAAAGAGGTATGGAGATAGGGGATCCCCTTGTCTCAAACCTCGTGTCGGTCGGATAAAACCAGTAGGTTGTCCTTCCCAAAGCACCGAGAAAGACGTAGAACGAACACCCCTCATAATCAAATCCACCCACCTTCCTGCAAACCCAAGCTTAGACATCATACTATCAAGGAACACCCACTCCACCCTATCATAGGCTTTACTAATGTCCAGCTTCAAGACTAAATTAGAATCCCCACTCCCTGCATTTCTTTGAATAGAGTTAATAGTCTCAAAAGCTGCAATAACATTATTATGGATATGTCGACCCGGTACAAAAGCACTCTGTGTGGGAGAAATAACGTTGTCCAGGACACTCTTCATTTTGTTAACTATAGCTTTCGAGATCAACTTATAAATGACAGTACATAAACTAATGGGTCGATGGTACGTCTAAAAGATGCACAACTTAAACCTTGCACTCAAATATCATCGTTGGTAATATAGTGATCAAGCAAGGGTCATTACCCGCTGAAGATTGTTCCTAAACTGCTAACCAAATGTCACAAACTACTCTAAACCATGCTACTGAACAGTTAACGAAAATAAATTAATTAACTAACCTAGACTCGATGGAATTTTCTGAAAATTTTACAGGACACTAAAGACACATTGAATAATATTTATACAAAATTTCAAAACAATCGGAGTTGATTTGATATATTAAATAATTCACGTAAAATTGAACACAGTAAGATAACAAAGCAGAAACAGGTTTTATAACTTTAAACTATTGATAGAAACAAAGCTAAGGACTCATTCTCCACCACCAAACACACTCAATCATATCAAAGCTCAGTTATGGAATCCTAAATCTCAATTGAATTTACCCGAAGTTAACTCACAAGCTCGAATTAACCCATTACCCTTTCTTAGTTCCTCGTTAAGTGAATACAAGCTCACCACTTAATCTATTTCCGATTATGCAACCTAGACACAAGCTCGCTAAGTTTAACATATCAAAATCATTAATCACTAAAAAGGTTTGGATAAATCTAGGGTCACAAGTACGTTGGTAGTCTTGCTAAACCTAGGGTTTGAGTCACATGTAATTCAAGAAAACATTTTGCTACTCAATTGGAATCAACACACGACATATACGAATCTAGTGTTACTCCTAGCATTAGAACCCCAACCTATTCATTTAGTTGCGCACCTAAACAAACAAGCAAAGATTCATCTTGTAGACACAGTGAAACAAACACTCAATAGATAATATAGAAAACCAAAAACTGAATTGTCATCAATATGAATTGAACATGTTTGGGGCTTTGAAATTGCCCCTAGCTACAAAAGTATTTAGCTAGACATAGTCATGAATTCGCTGAATGCATACATCAAGAGAATTGAAAAGAAAAATAGAGATGAAAGAAGGAGATGAGATCACAGCTAGATGATGGCAGAAGATGTCGTTCTCTCCTTTCTCTTGTGCGGCAGAACCTCCTACTCAACTGAACGTCTCTCTTCTTTATTGCTTAGGTCAGCAAATTTTCACTTCTTTTCCTTTTAGGATTCAAGTAGCTTCTCCTCTAAGATTTCTAATAATTTTCACCCATAAAAATATGTCATATATCTCTAATAAACAGAGATATTCAATTAATACTCGTCGGTGGGCTTCTAAAAGGAATTCGGGCCTCAAATCATGGATTTCAGTCAAAGTGTCAGATTTCCAGACTGCCCGACCTTACTGTACTCAATCGGCCATAACTTCTTGTAGAAAAATGATATTAAAGAGCCGTAAAAATATTCGGAAACTAGACATCCAAGGCTTTCCATCAATATAAAGATCACTCTCTGGATCGTTGTGAGCTGGTCTCAGTGATCCGTCGAAGTTGACTGATCTGCACAGGCAGATTTGCCGATTTTGCCTTTCAATCCCTCTTTTACTTCCTTTCTCCTTCTTTGCTCAAAATGCCTATAAAACAAGTAAACAATATAAACAACGAGAAAATATACTAAACTAACAAAGAAAGTATAGAGATTAACGTTATTAATATCGCATAATCATGCTCCTATCAAATACCCCCACACTTAAGCTTTGCTAGTCCCTAGCAAACAAAGAACAACTGGAACAAAGATACAGACCTAACATCTTCCAAACATCTCGGAGAACTTATAATGCCCACAACTATGGTCAACAAGATTCAAGCTGTCATGAAATCAAACTCATAATCAGACTTAAGAGCTAATTTACTTTGATAACCATCATACTCAAAATATAATGCAGAGATAATCAAAACCAATGCAACAAAAGAAAACCTAACATCTTCATGTTTCAAACAAGCTTCAACTTAATTTCTCACATGGATGCTCTCAATTTCTTTTCTCTCATGATTTTCTGACTTGATGCGTAAGCATAAGTTTTCACTCAAGTTATATGTGAGAGGAATGATGTAATAAGGCAAACAAATAGCTCATATATGATAACAAGAAAGAAAGCTTTTTCTAATATTTTTTTTTTCATTATGATCCCATGATTGGAATGCCAAAACTCGGATGAAGGCCAGTGACACCATATGCTCATCCCTCTGCACAAGTCTCCACAAATCGAATGCACAACTTCAAAGATCAACAAGGTCTTTATTCAGGGTTGTAATGGGGCCAAGGGTTAAGGTTAGAAGAAAGAAAGGATAGGGAATAACAAAGATCCTAAAGAACCTAGTGGAGCACTAGAAGAATGTAAGAGATAACAAAATCTTTAAACTCCTCAAGGTGATTAATATTCGAACACATGAAGCAAGCAATTTTTTTTTCTTTTCTTGGGCCAGATGTCATCTTCTTAGGCCTTTGCTTCATTCTAAATCTTTCTTCTAACACTTGTGAAATAGGACAAAGGCCAAATTTTCTTAAACATGCCTTCAACTCAAAATAAACTCCTTATTCACAAAGGGGGGACTAAAATCCATACACACTTTTCCTTTTCTTTTGCCATATACTTTTTCTTTTCTTTTCTTTTTTTCATATTTTTTTCTTTTTCGGCATACATATATTTTGTTTATGGACAAGTCTTACCCCCACACTTGCTTACAAAAGTACCTCGAACATAAATATATCTCTAAAAACATTTGCTCCACTAATTCCTTAGGATAGGGTAATGATACATCTATACTAAGCTTAGGGTTAAGGAATTTGTGGTGATGAAACAAAAGGCTTAATGTAGGCTCAAGGGGGTTAACTAGGAGATTGCACATCTTGTGTGCATAAAAGGGACACAGGTTAATTTGGCTATGATGGTAATCCTAGTGCCTTTATCCCTTCCCATCCATCATGCAATTCAACCATACGCTTCAAGAGGCTTTGGGGCAAGTTCTAGCATTTGTCCTTATAAAATATGCAAGTCGAATCCGAGTCTCAACCAAGATGAATAAAAGATGAGATCATGCAAAATCCTCGTGAAGAAAATAAGATGATTCTATACTAAGCACTCAGAAAATAAATAGCACATATACAGGCTCAAAAGCTCACAAGGGTTTAAATCAAGTTTAACCTGACATAGCATGCATCCATCAATTTTCAGTTATCACATAAGCCCTAACCATCTATTGCACCATACGTCAAGCATAATAATCATAAAAGTCTATTAGCAATTACTTAAGATTATGAATCCAAAATCATGCTTGCAATCATCTTGTAACCATAATAAATTTCTGAAAAGTTCAGACTCATCATAGTGTTTGGAAGAACCCTAAAGACTCAACAGAAAATAAACATAATTAAGAACTAGACTCTTTTTTTTTTGGTTTATTCTTGTTTTAATTTTTTTTTATTGAAAATAACAAAAAGTTCAAATTCCTTCCCCCCACACTTAAACTAAACATTGTCCTCAATGTTTGATCTAGATATAATCATGCAATAATATAGTTAAGCATAGAAGGAAAGAGGAAAACACAACAAAAACAAATATAGTTAAGAAGAGTAGAGAATGCTCCATTTTGTAGACCTCCCAGGCTCCCAATGCTAATGATCTTTGGATATCAACCTCAAGGCTGTAAGCCCGAAATTTCTTGTGTAAGCTACATGCCAAATGCGTTCCAAAGATACTCCAATAATGCTCAAAGTCAATAGGAAACATCACTTTTCAAAAACTGATTTCAGCTAAAACCTTGCAGCAGCCCTACTTCCGTGGTTCATAGCTCATCCAGTAAGAACCAGAATCCAAAGGTTCCACTTGGAGATGAATGTTCATAGTTAGGGCTTTCCATACATATGTGACACGCATTCCAACTCCAAGGGATGTAGAAACTAGAGACCTGCAAAGTTAGCAAAAAAAAATTACAGAAAACTGGCAGAATGACCTTTGTCCATTCAAACCTGAATACAAGAAGCTACAGGGGTCATATTCAGAAACCCTTTGGTAGGAATGAAGTAGACATCTGGGGCTTCAAACCTATATAATTTTGTCTCATTTGGACGCCCAGAAGTATCCCCTGTTTTGCACTTTATGTGGCTATGATGCCCAGTTTTCTGCTTTTCTGTTCCGACCCTCCTGTACTCAACTGGAAACTGCAGACGGTGTAAAACTTGAAATTTGGATCTGCAAAAGCCATTAGAAAATAGACATCTGGGGCTTTTGATCCATATATAGTACGTCTGTTGGTTCCAAAGGATCTGTGAACAACAGCTGTTTGAAATGGACTGAAATCTGGGCGTCAGAAAAACTGGTTTGATAAAAAGTGACTCCTCTAAATCTTTCTCAACTATGTGACCTGCACACACACACAAAAACATAAAACCGAACAAAACAAGAAGCAAAGAAAGATAAGAAAAGAATAAAGAAAACATCCCTTAGAAGAATACCGCAATCTTCCTCCTTCATTCATT
Organism: Rosa lucieae; assembly: GCA_024704745.1. NCBI lineage: Eukaryota > Viridiplantae > Streptophyta > Magnoliopsida > Rosales > Rosaceae > Rosa > Rosa lucieae. The sequence continues at coordinate 13,800,048 of CM045492.1, read as the reverse complement.
GGGTTGCCTCCCAAGAAGCGCTTGGTTTAACGTCCTCAGCCTGACAGCTGGGCCAATTCTTTAAGAGTAATCAGGAGGTTTTGGTCTTGGTTCCATGAGATGCTAGGTGATCCATTGTAAGCAACTTGTGCTCCTTGGTAACAATGGAAAGATAGGATTTCAACTTTCTCGTTTTCTTTCTCTTCTTCCATTGTCTCGTTCTCTTCTTATGTCCCACAAGCACGGCCAAAAGAATCTTTTTATCAGAATTGGGATATTCACATATCACCATCTCCACATGATCCACAAACTCAAGAGTTTCTTGTATGGAGGGGACAAATGTAGAGCTCGAATGTGGTAAGTAATGGTCAGGTGGTCGGCCATGTGATAGAATTAGAGGCCCGTCTATAGGAGATTTGCTGGACTCCTCTTCTAAGCAATCCTCCATGTCATCCTTGTATTCTTGATCTTTATGAGCTATGATGATTGCTTTCGGCACTTGGTACTCATTCGCATGAAGTTGAACCTTACTTTCTTTAATGTAAAATTCCTTGTTTGTCAAGGACTCTTCAATGTCACTATCTTCATATGCTTCAAGCTCGGTTGTATGGTGTGACACATAATCCTCACACGTCCCAACCTCAAGTTTCTTTTGGGCTCATCCAAATCTGTATCCCCATCCTCATCCAAAATTGATTCATGTAATACATTATGAGGTTGAGGTAAGGCTGTGACTTCAAGGGACTGCCCTAAAGTTGTAGTAGGTGTAGGAGGGCACTCCATAATTACATTGGCCTCCAAAGGCTCATTAGCTTCTGCCCAATCTTCTTCCTCACTCATCAACACCTCATGATATGACTCTTGAACCCAACATTTTATTTCCGGCTCCTCTGTTTCTTGGTTCAAAGAATTAATAATTTGCTGGATATGTTGCTCAATATTCTCCACGGCTTTGTCCATATTCCTTGATGATTCTTCCGCACTTTTCGCAACTGCTTGTACAATTGCCTCAAGGGAGGGCTTCATTGGATCAACCAAGAGGACTGGTACTTGATCTTGGTATGACGGCCACATGAGTGAATCAATATTGTGATGATAAGGATCATACATAGGGACTTGATAAGGCTTCCATGAGTTGAACGCTTCTAGATTCCATGAAGAGTTAGCATTAGTCCAACCATTGTTGTAAATGCTTGAGTTGGGATCCTCCCACATTATAGTAGCATGCTCGAAATAACCTTGGTATTGCAGTCCGCAAACAAAAAAACACAAAACCTAAGTTAGTATATTACAAAATTGAAAAACACAAAAACAAAATAGATTAGCAATGAAGGAAAACAATCCCCGGCGACACGGAGCCAAAAATTGATACGTCTAAAAGATGCACAACTTAAACCTTGCACTCAAATATCATCGTTGGTAATATAGTGATCAAGCAAGGGTCATTACCCGCTGAAGATTGTTCCTAAACTGCTAACCAAATGTCACAAACTACTCTAAACCATGCTACTGAACAGTTAACGAAAATAAATTAATTAACTAACCTAGACTCTATGGAATTTTCTGTAAATTTTACAGGACACTAAAAACACATTGAATAACACTTATACAAAATTTCAGAACAATCGGAGTTGATTTGATATATTAAATAATTCACGTAAAACTGAACACAGTAAGATAACAAAGCAGAAACAGGTTTTATAACTTTAAACTATTGATAGAAACAAAGCTAAGGACTCATTCTCCACCACCAAACACACTCAATCATATCAAAGCTCAGTTATGGAATCCTAAATCTCAATTGAATTTACCCGAAGTTAACTCACAAGCTCGAATTAACCCATTACCCTTTCTTAGTTCCTCGTTAAGTGAATACAAGCTCACCACTTAATCTATTTCCGATTATGCAACCTAGACACAAGCTCGCTAAGTTTAACATATCAAAATCATTAATCACTAAAAAGGTTTGGATAAATCTAGGGTCACAAGTACGTTGGTAGTCTTGCTAAACCTAGGGTTTGAGTCACATGTAATTCAAGAAAACATTTTGCTAGCTACTCAATTGGAATCAACACACGACATATACGAATCTAGTGTTACTCCTAGCATTAGAACCCTAACCTATTCATTTAGTTGCGCACCTAAACAAACAAGCAAAGATTCATCTTGTAGACAAGGTGAAACAAACACTCAATAGATAATAGAGAAAACCAAAAACTGAATTGTCATCAATATGAATTGAACATGTTTGGGGCTTTGAAATTGCCCCTAGCTACAAAAGTATTTAGCTAGACATAGTCATGAATTCGCTGAATGCATACATCAAGAGAATTGAAAAGAAAAATAGAGATGAAAGAAGGAGATGAGATCACAGCTAGATGATGGCAGAAGATGTCGTTCTCTCCTTTCTCTTGTGCGGCAGAACCTCCTACTCAACTGAACGTCTCCCTTCTTTATTGCTTAGGTCAGCAAATTTTCACTTCTTTTCCTTTTAGGATTCAAGTAGCTTCTCCTCTAAGATTTCTAATAATTTTCACCCATAAAAATATGTCATATATCTCTAATAAACAGAGATATTCAATTAATACTCGTCGGTGGGCTTCTAAAAGGAATTCGGGCCTCAAATCATGGATTTCCGTCAAAGTGTCAGATTTCCAGACTGCCCGACCTTACTGTACTCAATCGGCCATAACTTCTTGTAGAAAAATGATATTAACGAGCCGTAAAAATATTCGGAAACTAGACATCCAAGGCTTTCCATCAATATAAAGATCACTCTCTGGATCGTTGTGAGCTGGTCTCAGTGATCCGTCGAATTTGACTGATCTGCACAGGCAGATTTGCCGATTTTGCCTTTCAATCCCTCTTTTACTTCTTTTCTCCTTCTTTGCTCAAAATGCCTATAAAACAAGTAAACAATATAAATAACGAGAAAATATACTAAACTAACAAAGAAAGTATAGAGATTAACGTTATTAATATCGCATAATCATGCTCCTATCAGTCGAAAGTCAGAGGTTCTAATAGGCTCCGGAATTTTTGGAATAAGAGTGATCAAAGTGTGGTTTGCTTCTCCCAAATCGTTCCCATCATTCAAAACGCCCAAATAAAAATTACTAACCTCATCACCCACAATATCCCAGTACTGCTTGTAGAAGAGAGCAGGGAGGCCATCAAACCCCGGTGACACTGAACCGGCCATATGTCGAAGAGCAAACTCAATATATCCTGCTTCTGAAAGAGAGCCAATAGTTTATCATTCATGGTATTACTCACCCTACGGAATAACATCCTGATGATTACAACCCCCAGCTGTGAACAGTTCAGTGAAAAAACCAACAAAAAGTCCTTTAATCACATGACTGTCCCTCACCCATTCATCCTCCAGGTTAAACAAACCAGCCACCCTGTTTCTACTCCCTCTATTTTTTGGGAAGTTGTGAAAGAATTTTGACAGGACCCGCCCCGGATTTCACCCATGAAATCCGAAGTGTCCCTGCGGGACTCACCTTGGAAGAAATTCTACCAAAAATTTGGCGGAACTTCCCCCAAATGGGCTACCCAAAACCTGTAGAAAGCATATACACTTCTAAATCAATTCATCCTTATGCTCCTGGAGCCACCCTACTCCCCAAATCAACATCATCCTCCAATTCACAAAATACAAATCTCAACTTGAATAACATAAATCTCATCGGTAATCAGAGCAATTCTAACAGAAAGGTATATAAGGAAAACCTAATTCAAGAGCAGACGCGGAAGCCATGCTATTGACGATGCCTCAACTCCGTGTACGCCCGACCTCAACCAAATTGCCTGCAACAAGGCATTTGAAACCGAAGGGCCCAGGGGAAAGTATTGAAAACACGTTAGCGTGAGTAGACAAAAATAAACAATTTTTAAACAAAAGGGATTTTATACTTTCCGCATTTAATTCATTAAAAATCTCCAGATGCATGCAATAATTAAGAAAACGAACCACGAGAAGCTCCGCTCAAGAAAAACCGACTGAAAGGAAAGATCGAAATTCCGATACTCAACAGAATAAGACCAGCCCCGCTGGTTAAACGGAAATCGGACTAGGCCCCGCTAGTCAAGTAATGATAGGACATGGGGAAGAGATATCACCATACGGGCAATGGAGCCTCCCAGGCTCGACTGCCACTCACACATAGATTGTGCGAGGAGGAGATCTAATAACCTCGACTTCCACTCACACATAGATTGTGTGAGGAGGAGAACATTACCTCGACTGCCACCCATGTGAGGAGGAGAATAAATCACCTCTACTGCCACTCACCAACACAAAGTAAGTGAGGAGGAGAATAAGCTACCTCAACTGCCACTCACCAACACAAAGTTGGTGAGGAGGAGACCTAATCACATGACCCGCGTATGGTGAGGAGAAACCATCGAAAACCAGTAAATCCGTAAATCCATAAGGCTTCTCCAAAATCTCTCAAGATAAAATCCATGTATTCAACGACGTGACCCCGCACGCCAAAATAGTCTCGAAATCATAAACAAATGGGCGAGAATTAATAAATCATTATAATTTCTTTAGGAAATCCCATTTCCGATAATATTCCAGAAAATCTCGAAATCATCATTAAGGCATTCCTAATGCCAAAACCGAAAGTCGATAAATATATATAAGAAGTAAAACAATAACTCAACGGCGTGTCCCACACGCCAAAAATATTCTCGGGTCAATAATGATTTAGCAAGGAAGTTCAATAATGAACTAATATTCCATCGAAATCCCATTTCAAAAATCTTTTCAAAAATCTCATTAATAAAATAAATAGGAGAGAAATAAGCATTTCAATGACATGACCCCGCACGCCATAAAATCTTCAAATAATCATATAACCAAATCCATTTCCGAAAATAACCATATGCTCGAAAAAGTAAATTGATAAATAAATAGAGCATATTCAAATAAATAAATGCATGCATCATTTGCTTAAAAACAAAAGTCCACTCACAGTACTATTCCGACGATCACACATTCGTATTCCGGCATCGAGCAATAGCTCGGTACGTCGTCCTGTACATAATTATATTCCGTGAATAATTCTTCAATAATTTAATACGATTCCTAAAATCAATTCCTCATAATTTCATCTCCCATTCTCCTCGGATTTAGCCCAAATTATACCACTAATACCAATTCGTTAATTTAAAGGTTCCAAGGCAGAACCGAGAGATATCCAACGGTCGGATTCTCCTAATTCGATAATCGAAACCTTAAACTTCAAAATTCATAAATAATTCCAAGTTTCTCTAAAAATTACCAAACTTCACATACAAGCTCTACACAATTTATAGGATTTAAAGGGCTAAAAACCGGAATTAAAACACTGCCCTACGCTCCTCCAAGCGCTATCTGCAGTGGCTGCGCGTGGGGCCCAAGCGCCGCCAGCAACCACCTCCGATGACCACCAAAAATTGGCAGCACCACCTACTCAACAAACCCAACATTTTTCTCAACCATAACACAATCCAATTTTACCTTTAAGAGCTCCAATTCGGCCGGTGAAAAATTTCCAGAAAAATCCCAAACCCTAGGATCGGGTTTTCCTTGATTCTCCTTCCACGCTGCAAATCGTGACAATCCACGACCACCAGCATGTAGAGGAGGAGGAGGCGAGTTGGCAGCCACCTAGATCTCGCCGATTGATGGCCGAACGATGGCAAATCGAAGGGGAAAGGGAAAAGGGCTGACGCGGGGAGAGAGAAAATCTCGGGGGGGGGGGTAGGTTTCCCAAAATAGAAATCTACTACAGTAACTTTCCATATATAGAAAGTTACCATGAACAGTAACTTTAATCTTTTGCTCATAACTTTCGCATACGAACTCCGATTTTTACGTACCACATATGCTCGCGCTTGGTTTAACGCCCTCTACAACTTTCATGAAGAAAACTTTCTCAAATTTTGACCCGAACAAATAGTCAACAATTTAGGGCCACTAAAGTTACCGAAAAAGAGTAAAGGTAAGACAAATTGTCGTTTACTGTCCAAATGACTAGTAAACCGGTGAATTTAGAATCGGGACGTTATAAGTTTGGTATTGTTATCTCCTTCATTTAACCAATTAATCTAGGAACGCTGCCTCCATATCTCTTCCTCATGCCGCTCCAATTTGTGAAGCTCTTTCAAAATATTTTTTCTTTTTTGTTGTACCGCTGACTGCATGCTACCAAAAGGTAGGTCACCCAAGTTCTCCCTTAATTCTTTAATCCTTCTAGGCACGTTGCCCACTTGTGCCTTGTTCCAGCCATGCATTCCATCCATGTAACTAATCAACTTGGAGCACACCCCATAATTATTAGCTGCATGTCCATCCCAAACCTCCTTAACCACTTGTCGATAACCCTCCTCCTTAGCCCAAAAGTTTTCAAAAAGCTTCCTTCTGCGTCCACTTCTCTTACCCAACTCCTCGCCATTTGTAGTGATGAAAATTGGAAGATGATCTGAAGGGCCGTAATCAACATGGTTGTGATGACCTGGTTTTCTGTTATTTAATTTTGATAATTAATAATGGACCAGTCGTACGAATATTTGTTATTGTACTTTATTCGTAGGTTGTATGTGAAGTGGAATAGTTTTTGTACGTATAATTATTCGAATTTCACAGTTTAGGGGGTCATGTGAAGTTTGACTTTTTATATGTTGGGATTCTCGGAAAACTTCCTTCACGAAAGTTGTAGAGTGCGTCTATACGAGTTTGTGGACATGTAGAACGCGTCAATCGGAGTTCCTATGAGAAAGTTATGGCTAGCGGAAGAAGTTTCCGTTTTAGTATAAATAGAGAAAAATATGAAATTCTTTCATAATTCCATATTTCCATTTCCAGAAATATTTATTTTCTCTCTTCTCTCTCTCGTCTGCACCTTCAGAGTCGAAGTTTTTCGACTGACCCAACCCGAACCCGGCAATCCGACCCAGTCGGAACTCACAGCTCCGGCGACTTCTTCCTGTGAAACGAGCCCAGATCAGTTCGCCTCCTTGTTCCGGTCATCTCTGTGGTGGTCTCTAGCGGCGATTCTCCTTCACGGCGGCGCTGCAAGGCAGCACAGGTTGAGGAAATTGGACCCGACCGGAAAACGTAGCACCGGTGACGGCACGGCTTCAAGTTTCCTTCCTTGGCTTCGTGGGGGTCGTCTGAGTCGATCTATGGTGTTTTTTTGGATCGATTTACGTGGAAATCGGTTCAACTCGGATTGAGCAAAAATTCAAAGATTGTGAGGTAGTTTTCGACCCTTTATGCTGTTTTCTGACTTCAAGCTAGTTATGAGAATTCACAAGCATGCTTAGATGAAGCTTTTTGATGTTGGGAGTTTTGTGAAATATTGAGTTTTAGCCCGCGGCGATACACCACCGTCTGTGGCGGCTTTCCGGTGGCTTTTCGGCCATGTGGAGAACTATTTTTGGTATTATATATGTTCTAGTCGTTGATACGAGCGTTTCGATATATAATATGCAAATTTTGGAGTTCATATGAAATTGTTATGATTTTACAGTTTAATACCGATCGATTTATTCAATCTGTGAGGATTCGAGCGTCCGATCGACTTGTGGTTTGGTCACATTGATCGTGGACCTATTCCGGAGACTTTGGGAGGTCTCGGATGTGGTTTTGCCTTGATTGGCGCCATTTTGGGGGTTTTAGTTCAAAACAGGGGTTTCGAACTTAAATCAAATGTGAATCGTCACTAAGTTGGAACCGTATGTAATTAGGTACATGACGAAGTACAGTGGACGATTATTTGTGAATTGGCGGCTTTGTGCTTTATTGAAGACGTAGCAGGAGTTCGAGGTGAGTAATCTCACAAGGTTCTTTATAAACAGAATTACCATTATTGTTTTGGCGTTAATCATTTAACTACAAACTATAGTTGGTATTAGTTTAATCATTTAACTACAAACTATAGTTGGTATTAGTAGGCATTCCTGAACGAATGGCTACGTATATATATATATATATATATATATATTTACATGAAATATATATATCCTTGTGGATGATTGTAATAATATGCATGATAGTGTTCATATTATTGTTGAATGTGACTTTTCAGGAAACAATATTGTGGAAAAATATGTTTTCTATTGTTTGAAAAGTATTGAGCTTGATGTTACATTTTTGAGTCAAGCGTGACTCATTTTAAATGTATTGGTCCTTGTACCAAGAGTCATAGATGGTGAGCAGGGATTAGGAAAGCCGAAGCTAGACGTATGTAACGTTTTTAGGTTGGGTGCGACTTACTTAACGTTTGACTTTAAGACCAGATAGGGTCTAAGAAGATTACATATCACAGATGGTGACAGGTTGCAGACGGTGACCTTGATGTTTGATTTCATGACCAGACGGGGTCTGAAGATCATGTGTCGCAGATGGTGACAGAGCACAGATGGTGACCTTAATGTTGATTTTGAGACCAGATGGGGTCTGAAACCACATGTCACAGATGGTGACAGGTCGCAGATGGTGACCAAGGCAGGAAATAGGTAATCACGTCCGTAGTCGGACGAGTGGTTACGATTTCAATAGAGCTATAGTCTGTCTGCCATTATAGATTATGGGGGTAACGGTCGAGGTTGCTGGAGACTCATAAGTATATAGTTAAAGGAGAATTCCTTGAGTATTCTTCTTTTATTGTCTAGATGAGACTTGAATTGCTTCTTGATGGTTAAGTTAGCAAATAAAACATTGTCACAGCGGTGATTTATGTTGTCCTTTAGATGGAAAGGTTATGGAGTGTTAGAAGGAATCATGGTTGTATGGTTTCCTTTAGCTGATGTGTGTGAGTTGTTGATTGATGTTCATGAGTTACTCATACGAGCTTTCATAAACTTACCGGGTTTTGTTGTGTGGAAACCCGGTGCACCATTCTTTTGGTGTAGGGGTTAATCCTGCAGGTCATGGCAATCATGGCTGAAGCTGAGGTAGCATTGTTGGCAGCTGAACGGGTAGGAAGCAAATTTTGTTGGCTTTGCCAGTGTCTGACTTCCGCTATGTAGTAAGCTCTGAGGAGCATTTACGTTTTATTTTGTGATGACAATTTAATTCGTAAATTTGTGTAATATATAACTCTGTGGAGTGAGTGTATATTAACTCGGATTGGTTCAGGGCATCAGTATGTACTTGTTTTTAAGGGAAAGATGTTCCAGGTAATTGTATTGATAACTGAACGTTCACGCATGTATAATTATGAGATTATATATATATCGATTTTTATATATGTGTAAAAATCAGGGGCGTGACAATGGTACACATGCAACCTATTAAAGAAACCAAAGGCAGACCCATTAGCAAAAGCTCTATCAATACGTTCTAACACCGAGCCATTACTCCAAGTGAACGTCGGGCCCTCGAAATCCACCTCCTCTAGGTTACACTAAGAAAGAGCATCTCTAAACGGGGATATTTGTGCCCCTGACCTTTCCCCTCCACCATATTTCTCACTTACCTTTAGTATTTCATTAAAGTCCCCGAACACCACCAGAGGACCGCCCACTGCATTAGCAATTCTCCGGAGTAACTCCCACGAGAAATGACATAATTGGGTAGTGGGATTACCATAAAAACCAACCAGCCTTATCTTTACATTATTCTGTTCCAACACCGCATCTATATGGCCCTGAGAATGCCCTACGACATCTAAATGTAGATGATCCTTCCATGCTAAGGCAAGTCCCCCACTATGTTTCCTCTGTCTCTCCACCACGAAACACTTTGAAAAACCCAAAGAATTACGATCCCGAACCATCTCCATCTCCTTTTTTTTTGTTTCCAAGATAAACATAATATCGGGGTTGCGGGCTCATAAATTGATTTTGATTCTTTTAAAAAACTATTTTTTTTTTCCAGAATATTTCCGATATTTTCAATAACTCATTTTTTTTAAAATTTCGATAAATATGTAAAAGCCTATATTTTAACCACCTGGTGTGGTAAAGTTGGTCGAGCTGCCTAGTATGGAACCCTCATGTCTAGAGTTCGAGTCCCAACTCTCACCAGTTTGTGGCCAGTAGGTTTGAGGAGCCTTCAGGTTCGTTCGATTGCGGCGAGGGATTAGTCTGGCTTTGTTGGGATACCCTCGTAGACTTCGGTCTGAATACTGATTGGGTGGGTGTGTTACTAACTCACTAACATAACCGAGGTGGCTTGCTATCTCACTCCCAATAAAATAAATAAATAAATAAACCGATATTTTAATCCTTGGGTAGAACCTCTAAGACTCTAAGCAAATATCTTCTTCTTAGTGAAAATTAAATAATATGTTGAACTAAACTAAAGGATCTTATTAGATAAGAAAAGATGGAAGATAAAAGCTAAGCATACCAAATAAAAGCTTGAACTAAACCCTGATCACCAGACCCAAAAAAAAAAAAAAAATTACTAAACTAAACCTTGATCAACCTCTTCATTTAAATATGATCATTTCAAGGAGTGCCTCACAAGCAACCGCCCCAAAAATGGACAGTACTTCTCTTATTTGATTTATGCCTCTACGACTCTACCAATAACTTCAACATGTTTTTCTTTCTAGGCTTGCCTTAAGTTTGTAAGCGATCATTGTATAATGAGTGACCTATCTCTATGTACCGTCGTGGTATCACCACAACTTCTTATCTATCTATAAATGGCAGTGGAATAGTATGTAATGGTCATTCTGACTTCGTATTAATGATACGTTCGAGACACATTTTCAAAAAAAAAAAAATTCCTTCAACATGTTGATCAATGACTTCAGATTTAATTAAGAGCATCTTGGTCGTGGTCTTCAGCATACAACAAGCACAACCCACACCTTTTCAAATGGATTGTGAAATTAACATATCAATGCAACTTGATACGGTTCACAATCTCAGATGGTTTAACACTTTGTGGATTAGAGGCTTAGAGCTGATGAACATAATGATGTCATTAAGAGACCATGTACCCTTGGCTAAGACCAACAAGCACAATCGCTCTCGATCGACCTCTCACTAGATTGCCCAAAAAACAAAAGGAACTTGAATATAACGTTCGGAAGTAATAGTTTCCATATGAAATCAAGGCTGTCAGTAAATTGCAGCAGAATTGCAACTCTCAAATACAATTTCATGAAGCAAAACTTGATTGTCCTTTTTTTCTAAAACCCAATTTTTCTGTGGACTTGGTATACAATTCAAACTTATTAAGTACGTACTGCACCAGGCATATAAGCAAGAAACAGAGCAGCAAATGCCCCAGTAGATTTCATCTCTGCTTGCTTAGTAGATTCACTTTCTCCCGCTGCCATGGATCCTTGCTAGATGTTTGTGCTCATCGGCTCCCTATTTCTCTCTGATCAAAGAGAGCTTCTCCATTATGTCACGGTACAATTTCAGTTCTTCTGGAGTGAAGCTCAAACCGAGAATGCAAAACGTCTTCGCCTCCTCCAGCGTCTCCGCTCGCATTGGAACCTCTGCAATCTAATCATCGCAGCCTTCACCGGAATTTGTGTGTGGACTCATCTTCATGGTTTGGTACGATGACAGAGAAAATTGATAATTTCTTTCCCATTGACACCTCTCTCTTTTCTGCTCTTGATCGAGCTATTGTCTATCATGGAATCTCTGTCCTTGGTTGTTATATCCAGTTTTCATCCGTCAATTTGAAAGTATAGTTGTATTTTTTAAGAAGAAGAATTTGTGCTATTTTCAAGAAGAATTGATGGAATTTTGCAAAAATAGAAGAATTAGATAAATATATTTGAAGAAGAAGAAGAATAATTGATTGAATGTTGAAAGAAGACGTGAATTATTTTGAAGATGAATTATTGGATTTTGAACAAGTAGAAGAATTATTTGTAAATGTTTGAAGAAGAATTGAATTTTTGCATGATAAGTTGGTTGAATTTTTTTGAAGTAGTTGATTTAGTTGTATATAATTTGAAAAAGAAGAATTGAACGATTTGAAGAAGAAGAATGGTTGAATTTTGAAGAAGTAGATGAATTAGTTGTATATAGTTTGAAGAAGAAGAATTGAATGATTTGAAGAAGAAGAATTATGTAATTGTTAGAGAAGAAGATTTAGTTTAATATTGCAGCATTTCGTTTCTTGTTTTTGGACGGGATGGTTCTGGATATGATTTTGGTATTGGTTATCGTTATGGTTCGAGGATTTATGAAGGTGAGCAGGTGACAAGAGTTTATGCACTGGTAATTGCGGCAACTATGTTCCTGGTGTTGGTGTTGGTGTTGGTAGTACTGTGGGCATTTCATCCAAGATGGGACTGTTGTATTTGCTTTGCGAGAATGTTGAATGTTCAGACTAAAAGAAGGGTTGCTAGACAGACATCAATTATTTGGCATTGAGTTGCTCAGAACATGGAGCTTTAGGAGAACTCAATTCTTGTGTCTTCTGCTTCATAAGTTTTTAGTAGAACTGGTACTGTGAATTTTGGATACCAACAAAATCCCTATATCAGCAACTAGTATCATGTCTATCTTTATTCTGGAAGTAATGGTCAGTAGTATTGATTTAATCTAGCTGGATTTGGGCTTGGCTTAGTGTTAAAGATTGCAGACTTGCCGAATTCATGATTTCATAAGCTTGGCAAAGCTTTTAGGTTTGATCAACGGATATTTTCTATGGTTGGTAATTGGCTATGGAATGGGGCTTTGTTTTTTGTTCTTGGGCTTGTACGTCCTCATGAATGGCAATGGTCAGCCTGCACTTCTCTATCTTGTTCTATGCACACCAGGTGTTATGACAGATATACGGCGAGTTGTGTTATATCTGCCTGTTCTGTAAGACCATGTCTACACCTTGGAGATCTATGGTGATATATATGGATATGAAACTAAAGCACAAAATTCTTCTTGCTAATGGTATTTTCACCAATGCTTATGAAGAGTTGAAGGTTTTGGCTTGTGTGAATGATGGATGTGGTGATCATGCTTCTTGGAATGAAACTAATCGATTACTTATCCTGTGAAAGCAGAGAAGGTTGATGTCATACATAGTTATACATAAGCTGCAGGTTACATTGATGCAGCACCAGTTTTATCATTTGGTTATGGGGGTTTGCTTTTCACATTATCATTTGGTTATGAGGAGGTGTTCTGACTATGTTTTGCTAAAGATCTATATTCTGTTTCTTTATGGAGAGATGTGGAACTCCCATTGAAGTTTTGCTTTGTTATCTATATTAAGTTAATCTGGTTATGGGTTTTGCACTTAATGTGTTTCTCATCAGCGAGCATGTGACGACAACTTTTGTCACTACAAGGTTATTTCTTGAGTTCTGATAAAATGCAATCTAGGCGACATTGGTTCAGATCCAAAAAGCTTATTATAATCAATAGATTTTGAAATCAACATCAAAGAACTTTGAAAGATTATTTGTTACTGGTCTTTTATTGTGAGGGGCAGGAATTGATATAGTACGTTGTAAAGTTATGTCCCTTGATTTGGAAAGTTGACATTTGATCAACACCAAGACATTACATCCAATATAATCTCATGCTTTGGAGCGCTTATGTTCCTAGTTCTTTCCTTTAACAGAATGAAAATGGCTACTTAATGGTAGGTCAAGTATGGATTGAGCATCACATGTATCAATCCACAAAGTAGTGCCCAACAACCGTCAGCAAGCTCATGTATGATGCATAAAGGGAATTAGTACTGTACACATATGTACATGTGTGTATACTAGTAGAATTTTAGTAAGGAACATCCATATGACATGATACATATAAAAGAGAATTGTTTTATGAAATGTTTCTACATGGTTTTTGTTTCTCTCTAGATTTGTGTGAGGCAACCTACTTAGGTGTGATGTAACCTAACCTTAGGTCTGATGCCTAAGACCTCTGGGTGAGATGCGTAGAAACCCTACTGGTGTGATGCTAGTAGCCTTATCCTAGAAACTTACTGGTATAATGCTAGTAGTTTTGTTATTTTCTTCTTAGTTTTTTATTTTATTTTAATCCACTTCGCTTCTAAATAAACAAGATCACAACAAGCAAATCCAAGAGTAATCAAACAATCCCTAGTTCTACAATTCTTTTGCTACTTATTGTGCATCATATATGCATGTGTGTGTGTAAAAATGTAAAAAAAAATATATATATATATATTTTAGGCCTGAGTTAGCTGCCTCTTGGGTCTCGCCTCAGGTCTGGGCCTGTTTGGGTGCGAATTTGTGGTCTATAGGTGAAATTTTTCTAAGACTATACAGTTGCTAACATTGGGAATGTTGTTAAGATTGATTAGTTGACTATTAGGCAAGCTAGGGATAAATTTGCTCGTGCGTGCATTGAAGTGGATTTAAGCACGCCATTGAAGCCATATATTGAAACAGGTTGTTGCTTATGGAGTTGTATATGAGGGCATTTACATGATTTTCTTTGAATGTGTTGTTGAATTGTGAGTCATGGCTTGTAAAAGAAGTTTACTTGAATGAGAAGTAAACTTGGAGAACAAGATTACTTGGAAAACAAGATGATTTATGTTGTACAACATGTAGTAGTGTAGGGCTTGTATATATAGCCTCATATACACCATTGAATGAACATTAAAAAAAATTAATAATAATAAATTCACTCACAAATTTTTCTTCTTTTCCATTTCATAATTTGACTTGGCATCAGAGCAAAGATCCAAGAGGACTTTGTCTCTTTATTTTTTCTTCATTGTCCCTTCCTCATAGTCAGGCCTAGACTTGAGGAAAGACCCAAGAGGCAGATAACTCAGGCCCAAAATGTTTTTTCTTTTTTTTACATCTTGTTAAGATGTTTTTTGTGTGTGTGTGTCTATATATATATATATATATATATATATATATATAAATTAAATGAAAGTTCAATCTTCATCGCTATTTAGTTTTTTGCTAAAAGTCTAGAAATTTAGGAGGCCCAAAACTTATTATTACATCTTAGTAGGCTGCAATAAAAAAATATAAAAAAAATGTATATACACTGAATGATGATGATTGGACTATATAATATATATATAAGGGGCCGTGACCACTTACCCAATTTTAGACTAAAAATTGCCCACTTACCCCACTAAGAGTTTTTTAACTCCATTTACCCAAACTTACATCTATTGACCGTATTTCCCTCATATTCTCTCTCTCCCTCTTTCTCTCTCGACCGAGACTCCCCTCAACCTCTCTCTCTCTCTCTCCTCTCTCTCTCTCTCAGAAGCCTCGATGGACCAAGTGAATCACACCCAAGCCCTCGCCGGAATCCGAATCAGACTCCTATGGCTTCTTCTTCAATCCACTACGATATTCGATGTGCCCTTCTTCTTCACTTGGCCACGTCATCTTCATCGACATCATCGTCACCTTCGCCGTCATTGTCGTCGTCCACGATTAGGACTCTCAGTCCCCACCGCATAACCTCGTGCACCTCCTCTGCACGTCGGGTGCTGTCGTCGTTCTCCTCCTTACCGTGGACGACGTTGATCCGCGTCAGAGCTTTCTCCAATGACCAGTCGAAAGTGGCCGTCAAGCTTCTGGAGAAGCAGTCGACGTGCACCGCCGATGAGCTCCACCATCAACCTCGTCCCAAATCCAATCGATTCTGGAGCTTCAAGGTCCGGCCATTTGCACCTGCAATTTCACAGTTCCGGCCGGCCGATCAGACAGCAAATCTGCGCCGGTGCCTCCGTCCCTGGTCCTTCAGATCCGGTGCCCAGAGCAATTTCTGGGTGCCAGAAGCACTTTTTTTTTTTTTGTACACTATGAACCCCGAGAATGAGGAAGGAATTGCAATGTAACTGTGGGGTTTGTTTGATGGTCTACTGGGGGCAGTAGACACATTATTGGCCCCCAGTAGACTTCGATATGAGGGACAGGGATCACTATAGTGTGGTGTTTTGATAAGTTACCTGTTGTTGTTTGTGTATTAAAGTCAAATTATCTGTGAATCTTATAAAATGGTGCATTTTTGGTGGTCTATTGGGGGGCAGTAGTGACGTTGGACTTTGTATTGGGGGACAATAATATGATTACTGGGGGGCAATAATATGATTATCGGGGCAGTAATATGAGTATTGGGGGGCAATAATATGATTACTGGGGGGCAATAATATGGTTACTGGTGACCCGATTCCGGTCATCGGTTGTCGGATTCCGGTGACCAGTGACCGGTCGCCGGAGTCCGGTCACAGGTCGTCGGAGTCGGCGACCGGCCATTGGTCACCTGAGCACAGCAAGGTGGAGGATGATTTCTCTCTCTAAGTGAGAAAGAAGGAGAGGGCAAAAAAGTCCCAAAAATAAATAAAAAAGAATTAATTGGGTAAAGGGGAAATAATCCCTTAGAGTGTTTTGGGTAAATGGGGTTAAAAAACAGTTGGTGGACCAAGTGGGCAATTTTTAGCCTAAAATCGGGTAAATGATCATTTCCCCTATATATAATATATAGGGCCCTTCCACTAAGGGATCCATTTTTTTGGCCATTTTAAGGGATACCTTATTAGACCCACTTTTCGATCACATATTCACATCTCCGTCCTTTAGTTTCTTTATCCTAATGTATAGATCAAATATGCAAACTTTCATCCAAATTGATGATCGTTAAGGTATCGAACTAGTTTAAATCAACGGACGCACCGAATTTGTCCAACTAGAACCGTTTATGCTTATAATTTTAAATCGTAGTTATGAATGCATTAATAATTATCAATTTGGCTGAATATTGGCAGAAGTGATCTACTCATATAGACCTAAAAACTGAACAATTGAGATGTGGAAATGTGATTTTTACGTTTTAAGGTTTAGTTTAGCAGGAGCCATTGTTCTAGGCACACTTCAAACATTGAGGACTTAGGCACGTGGGGAGTTGGTAGCCACTGTTCTATTAAATTATAAATTATTTAATAGAGTCTTGATAGCCACTATTCCAGACGCAGGTAGCAATATTTTGAGGAGAAAATATTACAATCAAGATAATGAAGAAGAAAGAAGAGAAAAAGCAAAGACAACCTCAATTTGGCTTCATGACCAAGAGTGGTTGATCATCTTGTCTAAAAATGAGGCAGCGGTGCTTTGAAGTTTAAAATTTGAAGGTATTCCAGTTTTGTAAGTTGAGCACTGACATTTCCACCAAAAGATCTTTCTTATCCACTATAAATAAGATAAACTGGCTAACTTGCTGAACACCCCTTTTCTTCATAGCTAATTCTTTGAACTTCCTAACTTTTCTTTTCAAAAAAAAAAAAAATTGAACAATGTCTTTTCTCGTTATTGACATGAATGACTTTCCCCAATTGTATGAAAATCTGAGGACAGCCTCACAGGAGTGGGGTTGCTTCAGGATAATTAACCACAACATCCTAACTGAACTAATGGCCGAGATGAAGAGTGTAGTTGCATCTCTTCTTGATCTCCCCATGGAGATTGAGAAGAAGAACGTCGGACCAGTCACTGGGACTGGTTTTATACCCCTTACTAAGATCAACCTTCTATATCAAAAATTGAGGTTAGAGCAACTCCAACAGCTTCCCTATAATTTCTGTATTATAGGGAAGCAAAAGTCAAAACTTTTTAAGCAATTTTTTCTTCTCCAATTCCAATAGATTCCTTATTTTACAGCAATCTCTAAAATCTTCATAATTCTTCCTTAAAATTTTAGAAATTGCTGTAAATTCAGGGAATTTTGTTTTCGTTTTCTATTCCCTTACTATTCCTAAAATGGGGATAGTTATAGGAAATTTGTTGGAGCAAAAAAGACTCATTTTTCCCTAAACTAGAGAAAAATCAAAATATGGGAAGCTGTTGGAGTTGCTCTTATACGACTTCGGCTCTTTTAAAGTTGTCGACACCTTTTGCTCTCAACACAATGCATATTAATTTGTATACACATACCTAAACCCTAAAATCATATTTCCACATCTCAACCATTCAGATTTTAGGTCTATATGAGTAGATCACCTTTGCCAATTTTCAGCCAAATTGATAATCATTAAGGCATTCATAACTGCAATTTAAAATTATAAGCATGAATGATTCATGTTGGACAGATTCGGTTCGTCCATTGATTTAAACTAGTTTGATACCTTATTGATCATCAATTTGGTTGACAATCGGCAGATTTGATCTATACATTAGAACAAAAAAATGAATGGTCAAAATTCTAAAATGCAATAAAAAAGTGGGTCCCACAAAAATCTCTTAAAATGACCAAGAAAATGGATCATTTAGTGGAAGAGCCCTTATGTATATATGTGCCCTTATGTATATATGTGTGTGTGTGTGCGCGCCTAATCACCATTAGGAGTAAAATATATATATATATATATATATATATATATATAGGATAAAGAAAAATACATTATATGCTTGCAACAATACAATTATCTCAAAGTTAAAGAACAGTAAATATCTCATTTTTGGTGACCATTCCAACTATATTAATTTAATTTAGTGTAGAACATCTTTTCAGTATCTTCAACAACGTAAGCTATATTTGAAGTTTTATTTTTTATGTTTTTTAATTTATAAGCTATATTTTAAGTTAAAATAACTAAGAAACTAAAATATAGCTATAGGTTTAATAATTTTTCTCCAACAATTAATAATAGTTATATCAAATGTTTTCTCAAATCATAAATTGCTATATGGAAAAAGGGCAAAGAAAATAGGAGCTAGAAATATAACTATGCAAACTTCATAGGCTACCTATTTACCAAAGTTTATATTTAACTCTCACTTAGGTATTCTGTTAGAGATGCTCTTATTTTATTTCTATAGATCTAATATGGAACATTTTTAGCTTAATCTTTTAAATTTTGATTTATTGTTTGGATCTTGAGTTTATTTATTTATGTCTGGATAATTCTTCCAAAAAAGAAAAATTGAATGCGTACTATGATTAGAAGACTGACTTTCAAAGTTCGTCTCCAGTCTGAAAAATCTCAGGTTCGACCTTGTCAATAAAGTAACAAAGAACATGTTACGTCCCAGACCTCAATTTACCAGTTTTCTAGTCATTTGGACAGTAAATGACAATTACTTTCACCTTTTACCTCGTTTCGAACTTTTAGTGGACTAAAAAGTTTCGTTCCTAATTTGAGAAAATTTTCTTCGTGAAGGTTGTAGAAGATGTTAAACCTAGTCTGTGGACACATGGCACGCTTAAATCGGAGTTCGTACGTGAAGGTTATGATCAGAAAACTAAAGTTACTGTTCATGGTAAGTTTTCTATAAAAGGAGTTACTGTGGTAAGTTTTCATTTCCGAAAACTTACCCATCAGTTTCTCTCTTTTCTCCCCCCCCCCCCCCCCCACTCCCCAACCCCGTCAACTTTTGTCGACTATTTCTCCTCCATTTAGCGACAGATTTGAATGCCACTGGTACCTTTGGAAAGCTTTCACCGTCCTCTTCAATTCTGGGGTGGTTTGGTGGCTCGATTTGAGCCGTGGAAGGTGCAGTAAGGAGAAGAAAAATGCAGCGGTGCCATTTTTCCTGTTTTAGTCGGAACTCGAGTTTCTTGCCACCTCTGGCAACAATACTTAGTGGGTCTTGGAGCTCTCGCAACACACATGAATTCTTCCAAGCCTCTTGATCCAATTTGAAGTGTGGAGCATAAATCAATGCCTTGAAATTCTAGGGTTTCAAATTTCCTCCTTTTGCTTTCGAGGTAAATTCCGAACGTTTGGCTTTAAATTGGACTTTGTTGTAGTTGTGAATCTTGTTGGGCTTAATGAGAGGAAGATTTTAGCATATTTAGGTGTTGATACCACTGTTGGTGTCATGTGGGGGGCGCATGGGGGCTGATTCTGGCCTCCTAAATTGGCTGGTTGAATTCCTTGTAACTTATGGGGCATGTTGGTGTGTGTTTTGTAAAGATTTTAGGAGGTTTAGTATTGATTCTGATTTTCCAAAGTTTGATGTTTCGATTGTCGATTTATGAGAATCCAATTGCCGGATTTCTCTTGGTTCTACTCTAGAATGCTTAAATCAACGAATCGATCATAGTGATGATCAGTTTCGGTTGAATACGAGAAGAAATGGAGATGTTGGTTTACAAGGGGTTTCGTTTTAGAATCGTACTTAACTTTCAAATCATTGTTTACGAATTGTAATTTTGTACAGGACGAGGTACTGACCCATCGCTCTACGAGGATCCTTACGCTTGGGTGCCACGTTAGCTGTATATTGTGAGTGGACAAATGATGCATGCACATATTTTCTAAATTATTGATTTATTTAATTATCATTTTATTTATCGAGCACATTATTTGGTTTTGGATTATAATTTTGGCGTTGATTGATTTTCCTTTATGAATTTCATATATGAGTTTGTTATGCTCGGATTTGAATTTATGATTCATGTTGATTCTCGATGAATTATTTTCTGATGTGATTTCCGGAATTAAACAGTATATTTTTATTCGTCGATTTTGAGATTTTTGAAAGATTTTCGAGAATGGGATTTTCGAGGAAATTATATTTCATTTGTTAAATCTCGCTTATTTGTTGATGGCGTTGAGAATATTCTTTTGGTTCGTGGGACACGTCGTTCATGTATTTGATTATCATGAGATTTACTGAATACGGTTGGCAACTGTACTCGTGCTCTTATTTGAGAGATTTTGAGGAAGTCTTATTGGTTTTCTGTTTTCATATACCTGGGTCGTTTTATTTTGGACTAAATACTATTTAGTCATTGAGTTTTTGACCATAAAACACTTCAGTCCCTGACCTTTTAATTTCACACGTTTAGTCCCTGTACTTCAAAATTTAAGACCAATAGGTCCTTGCCGTCTAAAAGTCGCGGCGAAATGTCTAGACGAAATGTCTATTATGCCCTCAGTTCTTTTTTTTTAATAAATTTATTCCTTTCTCTTTTATTTATTTATTCTTTTTTCTTTGTTTTTTTTTTCAAACAGAAAGAAAGAAAGGGGAAAAAAAGAATAAAATAAACAAAAAGAAAGAAAGGGAAAAAAAATTCCTTTTCCAAAATAAAATTAATTAATTAATTAATTTAAAAAAAAAGAACTAAGGGCATAATAGACATTTTGCAGTGACTTTTAGACGGCAAGGACCTATTGGTCTGAAATTTTGAAATACAGGGACTAAACGTGTGAAATTAAAAAGTCAGGGACTAAAGTGTTTTATGGTCAAAAGCTCAAGGACTAAACAGTATTTAGTCCTTTTATTTTATTGCTAGCTAGTCTATTAGTACTTCTCCCCGCTTAGTATGTGTTTGTGGGTGAGTTGAGCAAAGAGTCTGAGAGGCTTCCTTACTCATTTGGTGATAACTTCTTCCCCATACTCTAATGTTACTTGACTAGTGGGGCTAGTCCGATGTCACTTGACCAAAGGGGCTGGTATGTTGTCATGAGTTTTTGAGCTTGAAGAAATATGTTTTATAAATATTGCCTGCATTGGATTTTTATAAAGGAATAAATGTGGGAAAGTATAAAATCCTTTTTCTTTACAATTATTTATTTTTGTCCACTCACGCTAATGTTTTTATGTGCTTTCCCCCTCGGCCCTTCAGTTTCAAATGCCTAGTTTACAGAGTAGCTAGTTCGACGTAATAGGATTCAGGGCATAGCATCTGCTGCTGTTGTATTTCCTATTGTAGGTTACTTATTGAACCTACTTGTATTTTGATTGATTTCTTTTTTCTCTTTTAGATTGCTTTGATAATATGTGGGACAAATGTTATAAAGTTTGGGAGTTATATTTGTGTATTTGAAACTTGTTGTATTTCGGATTTCAGTTGTTTATTGTGGAGTTGTTGGAATTTGGGGAGCAGGTTGGCTCCGGGAGAATAAAGTTGGTTTGTTAGAAATGCAATGTGTTTTCTATAGGTTTTGGGTAGTCCATTTTTAGGGGTGACTTTGCCGAATTTTTAGTATAGTTATTCCTAAACTGAGCCCCACAGGGCCACCTCGAATTTCAGGGTGAAATTCGGGGCAAGTCTTGTCAGAACCAAATATGCAGGACATTTGTACGTAAAGAGCCACATGTATGGTTTCAGCGTGGTGTTATTGGAGATGTTGAATAGACAACGAGCCCTCGACAACAAACTGGCTGGTGAGCATAATTTGGTGAAGTGGGCGAGGCCTTCTCTTCTTAAGAAAAAAGAGCTGAAGAAGATGATGGACCCAAATCCTGGAGATCAATACTCTATAAAAGGTGCATACCAAGCAGCTAAGCTTATTTACAAGTGCTTAGAATCCTATCTAAAGATAGGTCATCCACGAAAGAAGTTTTGGTAGCTTTAGGAGAAACCAAAAGGTACAAAACTTAATGACAGAAGACAAGAAGAAAGTTTAACACGCCAACACCATTATAACCATCACAAGTCTCCAATTCACCAAAAGAATATGAGGGACTCTTCAGATGTATTCAGAGGTGCCTTTTCTAGGCATCTTGCTGTCATTGGTTACGCGTTACAGAGTGAGGCAGAAGCTTGTAGGCCAGGCATGCTTGTGGATGTTCACTAAAGTTGGAGACATGTCGAGGTGCAAAGTGATTGTGCTCAATTGGTTGCGGCTCTGAATCAACAAGGGGGAGAACTTCTCTCGGGTTAGTCAAATACTGGATGATTAATTGTAAAAATTATACGCTAGGTTTTAATTTTATTCAGGTTCGTTATATCCACCATGAAACAAATGGTGCTGCTCATAGGTTAGAGCACTTTGCCAATCATAATTATATTATTGATCTCTGTTTAGAGGAGAACCCTGATTTAATTCGAAATGTACTCGACAAGGACCAATGTCAAGTATCTAGTAGTGCTCGGGGTTTAGGTTTTATGTCATCTTTAATGCATAATTTATTAATAAACAATACCATGGGCATGAGGATAAGTCTCCCATCTTGGCTGGGTTCCAAACCCCATTTCAAAATATAGTAGCATTTGGTAGACAAATTGTAGAAAAATCTCTAACCAATAATGTGGCTCACGCTTAGTTTATTTGACACGCTTTTCATGCTCTATCTGGTAGGACATACTTAGTGTGTTGTTATGGGGCATGCGAGACTTGTCATTAAGGCATTTGGTTAAGGCATGAAGGCAAACACATTAGCCTTTCATGAAAAAAGAACAAAAGAATTATAGTTGACCTTCTAGAATCTACATGGACCATTAAACTTAACCATCATGTTTTTTTTTTTTTTTTTTAGAATGAAAGAAAATTTTATTCCAGAATAACACGATTACATAAAACGGGAATGACCGGTGGTGGACATAAGTTCCCCACTCTCCTCCCTAAGAACAACCTCAATTAAGGGTCCGTCATCCATGATGACATCCATGAGCCAAACGGGCCCAACCCCTAACCAAACTAATCCCCCCTCAACTAGGGCTACAACATAAGACAACTTCCGAGAGTCACGATAAATCCCTGTAGCCAACATTACAAACAGCCACTTCCCCTTCATCAACACCATGTCCCAATCCAACCAGACCACTTGTAAGAGCAAATCACTACCACATTGACAACAAGAAGACACCGAGAGTAAAACATGTAGTCCCCGGAAATAATGCCATATCAACGACACTTCATCCATACTAACCCAGGAGACAAAGTACATCCTCACAGCCAACCTCAAGAGGAAAGATACTCCCTTCAACACCATGACCCAAAACCGCCAGACCATGTGCAGGAGCTTCTCCGCATTACTTTGACCATAAAAAGGTAAATTGAATTCCTGGAATAACACGACAAACTTACCAAACCAAGACTCCAAAACCCTAGCTTGAAAGAGTAGGGACTTATTAGACTAAGCCAAAAACCTAAACCAAAAGCTGAAATAACACTAAAAAACAAAGAAATACCATTGGAATTCATAGACCTGGTGAGATGAACCACTGCCGAACTATCAAGAACACCTACTACTGGATTGGCGTCGGTATCAATGGACTCTGTAATAAAACCGAGAAGCAACATAGCTGCAACCACCCAACCCTCCACCATCGAACCACCTCCCAAAAACCACCTGCACAGCCACACCCCGCCTAACCCAACCAACATCCATCTGCACAGCCACATCCCACCTAACACAGCTATAACCGCCAGATTTGATACCAGAGATCGTCGACCCCGCCTCCATATCTCTCGTGAAGCATCCTGAGGAGCCCAGCCGCCGCCACCCAAAACAGGGGTAAGAAAACCCAACCGCATCGCGTCCTCCACCACCAACCCATTATATACATGTCCGGTAGCAACCTCCAATCATCGGCAAAGCCGTTGGCCCTCACCGGCGTTGGGGCGCCACCGGACAAGTGCCGCCAAGAAAAGACTCGCCTCCCCAAACTTCTGTTGAAAACCCTAAGAGCTCCGATATTATTGGAGCGACTTATCTAGTGTGCTTCTGCTGACGAGATTAACAGACGATCGAATCCTCACCAGCGTTAGGGTTCGCATTTGGGATCTGGGAGATTTCTTTTGGGCCCTACATTTATCTGCATGCTGGAATTACTTATTCGGTTACTTAAGTATAAGATTGCTCTCTATTCAGCGCATTATTTTGTGTGGAGTAGGCAAGGTCGGTCACACTACCGGCGGTTCTCTTGATAGAAGGTTACCCTCTATTCGACGCATATCTTTGTGTGGAAGTATGGTTGACCATACTATTGGTCCCGTTTTACATAGCCCGGACTCTGTCCGGTGCTTCATCAAATGCTTAATTGCATCCCTCCGTACCCTTGTTAGGTTTTATTTCTGATGCTTTGTTGCATCTAGTATTTCTTTTGTTATTTTATATTTTGATGTAGTTTCTACATCTATCAGTTGTAATTTTTATTCTGTTTCTTATGAATAAAATTGAGTTGACAGTTTCTCAAAAAAAAAAAAGTTAGGTACCTCTCTGAAAAGCTCCCTAACATTTTAAGGTCCTTTTTGTTTTTATTTTTTCTTATATTTAATAAAAAATTACAATCTAGGAGCACATAGTGTCCTCATCAAACCCGGCCAATAACACTTAGGTGAAGAGTACCACACTCCATTACACAACTTCACAACCTAAGGTTTTTTCAAGTGTTGGAATGAGCTAATCAAGCCCCATTCTCCATCAATACATTGCAAGAGGACGGCCCTAACCACATAATGTGTGACCTTGTTAAAAATTCTAGGAACACAAAATTCCAACTACAAGATTGAAAAGATCTTATCAAAAATCTAATGCTTCTTCACGGCTGAGGTCCCATTTTTTTTTTTTTTTTTTTTTTTCAACAAAAAGAACACAGGGTTTTAGAGTAGGAACAGTTTTCTGAGGAGGTTTAAAAGCAAAAAAATTTCATAACCCCCCGAACGTCTCTCTCTCTCTCTCGCACACCCGTACCGCAACTCCAGACGAAGCCTTGACCGCCATGGGCGTACCGCAAGACTCCTTGGCGGACCCTCCTAAGAGCAGCAAGAACCAACGGTATGGTTTTTACTTGCTCTCTAAATTTCATTTCCTCAGTAACTAGTTCACTTCAGGGTTTGGGGTTTCAAGGTTTTGATCCCAAATTTCTATCTTTTTTTTTTTTCCATCACAATTAGGTTTCGTAATGGCAAGCAAGTTCATCACATGGACATTGATAAGGAACTCCTCGCCGCCCCAATCAAATCCGCCAAGGACAAATTCGCACTCATTCCCGAGTTTCTAAAGGTTCGAATCCAATACCATTTATATGTTCTTGTGCTAGTTATTGCTCTTCTTCTTGTTGTTTTGTTTGTTGTATATAGGAAATGAAATTTTATTTGTATAGGTGAGAGGGTTGGTAAAGCAGCATTTGGACTCGTTTAATTACTTTGTCAACACTGGAATCAAGAAAATTGTGCGCGCCAATGATCGCATAGTGTCCGGCGTCGATCCAAGCATTTGGCTCAGGTTCACTACTGTTGTTACTTGTTTTACTTTATTTCTCTTTTCTGGTTCGCATTTGCAAGATATTGGTTGGGTTGCGATTCAGCTCAGTAACAATTACGGTTGCCATTAATTTCAGCTAGAGAATACTCAGATGAAATGCATAAATTCCAGTTTCAATTTTCATACTTTTAACCCAGCATCGCAAGAGAAGAGTCCCTATCTGTTTAACTTTAGAGTTTTCTATCCCGCATAGATGGGACTGGAACTACATTTTCTACAAGTGAACCATCCCCAGCTTTCTGATCCTTCTGAGATGTTCTATTCGGTATACTGATTTGTCGGTGCACATTCTAACTTAAGAGAAGAAAGCTCCTGATCTCCAAATAGTTTTAATTCCTATGAATAAAAAACAAATATGTGATGGAAACAAGGAATCCCTAGACATATGTCAGTGTTATGAGGCTTGATGTGAGCCATAGATATGGAATAGGAAAGTCCGACATCGGAAAAGAGACCCAACAATCTACGATATATTAGCGGGTGACTGACGATTGTTAGTACCGCGGCCTTCTGGATACAACCCCAAACCAGAGGTTCACTGGGGCTTGGGCGGTTGGTGGAAGATGGGGACAGTATGGGTGCTATACGTTGCAGCTGGTCATGAGCCATGTAGATCCTTTGCACACGAGGTATTGGCAATTGGAACATAATGATGGTTGGAAAGTCTATGAAGTCATGGTAAACATGTGCACACAGGAAAGATCCACCCCCAGAACCATATCTGTATTCCCTTCCCCAACACTAAATGAAGAGAGAGGATTAAAACCCTGAGTAGAGTCTTTCCACTTGAATTCTTGTTTATCTACAGTATCATAAGAGGAAAAAAGATTCACTGTTGTGATATAATGCACTGAATGTCAGCCAAGTTAAAATAATTGCGCTCTCTATTTACATCTACATATGTTCTTTAAATTGTTTGGATGGTTCAGGCAGTTTCATATACACTAGTCTTTTTGTGCAGGTTTAATAATATCTATATTGATAAGCCCTCACTGACAACTGATGGTGTCACTACCGAAATCGCTCCCCATACATGTCGTTTATCTGATATGACGTAAGATCAATTAACATTATGATCTCATTTTATTTGTATTGTGTTTTACTTTCTAACTATTGTGGTACAATTTGTGAGGTTGTTCTTTTGGTTTGCCTGACATTAAAAATTTAGGATTACAGGACTTGATTGCTCTTAATTTACATTCATTTTCTTTATTTTTTTTTTCTCCCTTGTGTTTTGCTTGTATTGCATATACGGATATACCTATGGTGGATCAATGATCTGGAATTTTACTTGTGATAAAAAGTATAAAAAACTTTGATGAGTAGATGTTGACGTTAGAGATTAGAATTCGTGCATTTTTGGCAGTCATGTTTGGTTTAGGCCAAGTTGTGAAATCCTTGCTGCATGTTGTGTATTTTGATCAATGATGTTGGATTTCTAAAATTTCAGATTGCAATTGTTTATATTATTTTCTCATCTAATTTAAAGGATAGGAGTTACTCTTTTTATTGAGAGAAATTGTGCTTTATTCTGAATTGTAGGTATTCTGCTCCAATAAGAGTCGATGTAGAGTACGTTGAAGGAAGTCACGATCAAAAGAGGATAGTGACCAGGGTAATTATAAGTTATTATGGGACAGATATGCTTGGCAGAGTGTATTTGGATATATTATTGAGATTTTATTTATTTATCTTTTAAATATGTAGAAAGCTGTCGAAATTGCAAGAATGCCTATCATGTTACGGAGTTGCTGCTGTACCTTATATGGAAAAACGGAATCCGAACTTGCAATTCTTGGTTTGTCCAGAACAAGATAATATCATGTTTTCCCTCCTCATTTTTCACGTTCATGGTATGTTGATCTCTTCTAACATGAATGTGAATGTCTGTAGGTGAGTGCCCACTTGATCCTGGAGGGTATTTTATCATCAAAGGGAATGAGAAGGTAATATCCTGGCACTATTGCTATCAATACATATAGTTGAGAGTTCTGTAAATAACTGAGATTCATGAACTTTTTGTGTTTTCCATCTTTGAAATATTTTGCCAGCATACAATGTTGAGCCATCTTACATTTTGCGTTTGCATAAGCATGTTTGCATTTGCTCTTACTTTCTAACTTTTTGCTATTTGCATATGTCTTGGCCATTAAAAACACAGAATTGTACTGCCGCTAAGATTCTTTGGCACTCATTTTTGGCTATTGATTTCTTGCGTTTGCAAGTTTCTTAGTTCCTAACATACAAAAATAATTTTTGTAATTTAATATGAAGATATACAAGCATGTTTTTATTTTTGTAGGTTCACATCAGAAAGAACATTAGGAAGAGAAAAATAGGTCAAAAGCAATTGCACTGCCAAAAAAGAAAAAAACAAAAACAAAAACCCTAGCCAAGACAAACTTTGATGTACAGCTGCCTTCTGATATACAAAATAGAAGAAAGACTGTAGTATTTGAGAGATGTATGAAAGCCATATGCAGTCCAACAGTGTTTCCAATGAGGTGTTGTTAAACCTTTCAAACTGCTGCTTATGCCATAGGCAGATGAGTAACAACCTGGCAAACTGAAACATCTTGAGAGCCAGATCCACAGAAACAGAATCCCATAAAAATCACCAGAACCTCACTCTCTCCCAAAGATCCTCTGCTCTTCACATGTCCAATTTCCTTCCGTCCAGAGAACCTGAGTTAAAGCCAATACACTGAATAGTTAAAGAACTTTGGCTTTCTTCCCTTTGCCAAAACAATCCCTTTATACTTAATAGAGGAAGACTTCCTGATGAGATTACCCAAGTCACCCCTGCCTTCCTAATGAACTTCTGCCACAAAGATAAAGCAACTGAACAACACATTAAAACATGATCGATGTGTGAAAAAAATTCCCAGCAACTAGAGTTTCCAGCATTATTTTTTTCTGGCTTAACAAGTTGTAGCAGTCTATTTGCAGTCACATGGAAAAACAGTCCATTCATATAGGACTTTAAATTTATAGTCATTTTGGCCTAAAATGACTTAAAATTTTCTTATACTCTCCCTCTCCCCCAGAAGGTTTAAGTTATTTAGCATATAATGACATAACTCAATCCCTTCCAGGTGCTTTTGATACAAGAACAGCTTTCAAAAAACAGGATTATCATTGACATGGATAAGAAGGGAAAGTGAGTGGTTCTTTCTTGTTCAGTGTATTGCGTCAAAATCTATTGA
This sequence comes from Rosa lucieae, assembly GCA_024704745.1. Taxonomy (NCBI): domain Eukaryota; kingdom Viridiplantae; phylum Streptophyta; class Magnoliopsida; order Rosales; family Rosaceae; genus Rosa; species Rosa lucieae. Next base: position 13,770,995 of record CM045492.1, on the reverse strand, counting down.
TTTAACTTATATTTATGTCTGCTTTCATTTTGTTCAGCGTAAATGCTTCTGTTACAAGCAGTTCAGAGACAATTAAAAGCAAGACTGTAATTCAGATGGAAAAACAGAAGATCTATTTGGATCTTAATCAATTTTCCAAAAAGGTCTTCATGTCACACATTTTATTTCAAAGGATTAAAATTTTACTCCTTTATCCTGGAACTGTCATATCTCACTTTAGTTTATATACCTTTTTCAAATTTTTTGTAGATTCCTATTATGGTGGTCATGAAGGCTATGGGAATGACTAGTGATCAAGAAGTTGTACAGATGGTTGGAAGAGATCCTCGATATGGTGCCCTGCTCATGCCATCTATTGAGGTAAATACTGATACTGTCAAGAATTTGAAGTTTTTTATTTTATTCTTCTGACGAAAAATAGTATTTCTTCTCAATAAGAGAACGGAACACACAGCTGCCCTCCAATCAAAATAACTATTAGAAACCACAAAAATGTTTTTCTGCTCTAACCAAAGGCCAAAAAGCTGCGGCAAAATCTGCTCAAATTTTAATCTTCAACGTCATTATTTCTTAGACCACAGACTAGCATTATACGCCCCTTTAATTACTTATCTGGCAACCATTGCTGTTTTATTTTTACCCTCTGAGGATGTTGCTTTAATTTTAGGAATGCGCAAAGGAAGGTATATATACAAAAGAGCAAGCACTGCTGTATCTCGAATCAAAGGTGGGGTATCCTTGAATTTTTATTTTATTTTTTATAATTCTTTTAATTATGAATCTTGAAGGAGATTCCAGATATTGAGTGCTTAGTGTTAAAAATATCCTTCTAAATTGTGGCCTTGCAATTAACCTGGGTGTCACTTATATTAATCAACATTACTTAGACTATAGTTTCAGGAAAAAAAAAAAAAAAGACGGGCGGATATTTTAAGTATTGTTGCTGAAAGAAATAGGCGAACTCAAATGTAAGGATATGTCAACCAATATATCATAAATGAAAAATTATGTGCCAATACGTTTTAAGCGATAATTTGTTCGTGATCTTAGTGACACATTCAACATTGGGGTACATACTATAAATGACAAGTCCATCTACATTCAAAGAGTTCCTATGTTATTGAAAACTGAAAAGTCAATGCTGCATCCTTCTACTAACATATTATATTGTAGTCATATGACACAAGGCAGGTGTAGGTCTTTTGGGAATGAATTTAATAGAAAAACAATAAACAGAGAACTGCTGGGAGTTATTTGACATAAAGTATTCCTGTAGCATCAAAAATCATTTAGAATGTTGATCATGTCTACATTTTAGGGAGTGAGTGTAGATCATGTCTTTGTGAAGTTTCTTCTCATTTGTGGAAGAGGATAGCTGCTGGGTTGAGTTGGGAGATCCCAGCAAAGAGTATTGCTCTATTTTGCAAGGAGTACTGGTTTTGGGAAAGGTGAGAAGGGCTAAAGTTCTTTGAGGTTTCAGCATGCTAGTTGTCATTTGGGTGATTTGGATGGAAAGAAATGGAAGAAGTTTTGAACATTTCAGAGGCGAAGGTCTGGAGGAGCTTTGGATTAGAGTGGATCAATTGCTGTAATTACAGTACACTTCCCACTATAAAATGGGAATCAATTGCTTATTTAAGTTATTTGTTTTTTGTTTTTGCAGGTGAAGAGGTCCATGTTTGATCGTCCTTCATCTGATAATGTACTCCCTCCCTATGTTTCTGATATGTATAAATGTTCCTTTCTTATCTTTTCTTGAAAACATGTCAACAAGGAAAAATACTATTTCTTTAGTTTCTTAATTGGAACATCCTTTCATATTCTTATAGGACTGTAAAGTAATGGCAGTTCTTCGAGATATATTTATTGCTAATGTTCCGGTAAGCTCTCGCTGTCTCTCTCTCTCAATTAAGATACTTTTATCATGCATCTGGTGTTCTCTTAATTTTAGATTCTTTTTGTCTCCTTAGGTATGCCGGTCCAATTTTCGTCCAAAATGCATATATGTTGCTGTCATGTTGAGGCGCATAATGGATGCAATTTTAAACAAGGATGCGATGGATGACAAGGTTGTTATTGCATTCCAAATCATCTTCTGTTCCTTTTCATAAGTAAACTAATTTGGTCATTATATATTGCCAACTTAGAAAGCAGGAAATTCATCTCCTTGCGTAAGTTCAAGTCATCCAGGCTAGCAAGAGGGTTTTTTTTTTTTTTTTTTTTCATGAAAGTTATGCAGAAAATCCTTCTATGTTAGTGGATAATCTGTTTGGTTCTAAACCAGTGCTAGGAAAAGTGTTATCCAGAATGTTTCATCTTAATAAATGTGACTTCTTTGTGATTAAAGAAAAATGAAGCCCTATTTTTGCCTCTCTCCTAATAGATGCATATTGTCTTAAGGGGGAGGTGCGATGATCACATGCTTCTATGTTTTTTTTTTCTTACTAACAACTTGGGGGATATATTATTTTTGGAGGTTGGTGTTTTGAGGACTGCTTTTCCTTCCTTATATCATCATTGGGTGTTGTGGAAAGGGAATTAAGCTAGAATCATATGGGGTTGTTAAACACTTGCAGTTTCTGAGTTCTGGTTAGCGGACAGCTCCTTGGGCAAATTAGAGAATCCTCGATGATTTTCAGGGGAATGGAGTGAAGGAGCTTTGGGAAAGTTAGATTTTGGACATCTCCTTGGCTCTTGGTTGCTGCAGAATTTATGGATCTACTATTTCTCCTATTTTATCTACTTTGGAGGGCATTTGTCCAAGTCTGTCCTCCATATTGTATAATGGGAAGACAGTAGTTAGCTAGTGTTTCTCCTGTTCATAGTTTTGTTATGACAGAAACAAAATTTCTGTTTTTTTTTATAGATTAGGTGTTTTTACTTGTGTGGATTTATTCACAGTTTGTAGTCTCTGAGGTGAGTTTAGTGAAGTCTTTTTCTTTCCATAACCAAAAAAAAAAAAAAAAAAAAAAAAAAGAAAAAGCATATATATGGTCACCTGGTCTTGTGCCAACCCTTTGTGTGTGTATAATTTATATAAGTTTTTTCCTTTTATTTTTGAAGGATAGAATTTTGATTTGTTTACCTCATAAGAAAAAGTAATGTGAGTTCTCTATTCCCTACCATGTACTTCGAAACACCAAGGCATCCTTGAGGGGTGATAAAACTACTGTTTCTATCATACAAATCTTATTAGACATGGGAGATCAACTCTACTAAAACTTAATTATGTGGTGTGTCTGTTGATTGTGATGCTTAACTGTGCTTGGAGGGCAGGTTTGTGTTGGTATTTTGAGATTCTGGAAAGTGATTTTCTCACCTTTGATTATAGGATTATGTTGGGAACAAGCGGCTTGAGCTATCTGGGCAATCTATTTCTCTTCTGTTTGAGGTATTTTATGCTCTTGTTTTAGAAATGCCTTTTAGTTTCTTACACCATGGGGTTATCCTCTCATTGTTATTGGCTTTTAAAATAGCTAATTCTTTTTGTTCTTCCTCCATTTATTATTTTCTTAGGATCTGTTCAAGACAATGATCTCTGAAGTTAGGAAGACTGTAGACAATATATTAACAAAGCCTAGCAGGTCTAGTCGTTTTGACTTGGCTCAGGTATCTTCTAAAATTACTATTATAGTCGGGAAATTTTCCAGATGTGTTTTCTTTTGTTCATCTGTATAATATCTATTGTTAATTAGGTATCATGGTGTTTCATTGTGAAGTAGATAAAACTTTCCTGAATAAGTGGAAGAAATTTGAGTTAAAGTACTTTATCAATAAGGGGAAGGAGGTGGAGGAGTTATGGTTATCATTCAAGATGCCATACAAAATACAAAACCAGAGTTTCATACGATACCACACATGAAAATTTATGTAACAAAAACGTTCAAATTATGGAGCAAAAGCAAACGGCTCAATTTATTTCTGCAAATGAAAATAGAGCAGTGGTTCCTTTGCTGATGTAGAAGAAGAGTTCAAGGTTTTAAGATGCAGGAAAATGTCAAAAATACCCTCCAGATGTATCTAATTTGCTCAGATCAAACTTTTTCTACTTCAGGAACAAGTATAAAGAAAGTGATTACTCTGAAGCTTCATCAATCTTTCTATTAATTAGTAATTACAATCTTTCTATATAATCTTTAAAATATACTTTTCTATTATGATCTTATGACTTCATATTATATCCAAATTGTCAACAGCTAAGAAAAGTCAAAGGACCCATTATTAACGTATCGGACACATCTGTATACGATACAGCAGCACTTTTTTTTTTTGGCATAATAATGCATCACAGTATTTGCTTTACCCATCAAAATTTGTTATCGGAAACTCTTAAGATTATCGAACTTCTCTGGCATCTGCTGCTCCATCAAAAGTTTGTACCCAACTCTTAAAATCTGCTTCCAAATAATTGAACTGACTCCTGGGAACCACTCGTATCTCGCAATGATTGTGTGGTTTGATTCTTGGTCTGGGTCAGGGGGTGGCGGATTAAAAGGGTTTGACGATGGTGGTTGTTAGATGTGATGGTGACTGTGGTCGTTTTGGAGTTGTATACTATTGGGCTACCTTTGAAAATTCTAATGCTGAATTCTAGTAGGCGAGATTGAAGAATATGGTATTTGGAGTATTCCAGAGCTTTCTTGCAAGTCTTAAAAAAAAAAAAAAAAAAAAAAAAAAAAAAAAAAAAAAAAAAAAAAAACAACAAATGAATAATCTCTCTCTGGCCCTTTGTTCAATTTGGTAGCAAATGTACCTACCAAGGTATGGGTCTATAGCTTAGGGAAGGATGGACACCGGTGACTTGGCTTTAGAGGAGACAGCCTTCTAGGTGCCTCTCTTCCTGATGGTGCATTGTGTGTAACCCTTTGGATCACCTGCTGCTCCACTGTCATCCTTATGAGAAGAATGTTTATGGGATGCAAGTGTTTCAGGATATCCACAATCTTTTGTTGTGTTATTGAAAGAAAGTTACAAGGTCTTCTTTGGTAGGAAAAAGAGGGTTTGGTCCTATGGAGATGTGGTGCGTGTCAATCTTCTGCGTAGTGTTGATGGAGAGGAATATGATGATTTTTCCACCTCCCTTTGGCATCAGTATCTTCTGAGTTTAGGGACTATTCTTTTCATGCAATCCTCTTATGGTTGGATGCTGTGGTGTTTTAATTTCTATATTTTTTTTAGGTACCTCATACATGTAGAATAGTCTAGTTTTTAGCGGGGACTTATCTCTCTTAAAAAAAAAATGTTTGTCAGTCTTCAAACCATAAATTACGATCTCTAACCTGTGACATGCTACTGATCCTTTCCGTCTAGGAGCTGCTGGACTCTTATCTGCTCCTTGGTTTGGTTGCAGTTTATGTATTTCCAGGTGCAAATCTATGCGATCCAGCTCTTGGCTTCTGTTCCAATCTTTATCAGACAACTACTTTCCTCATTGTTGACCTTGTCAATTTCTGTTGTGCATAGGGTTCTTATGTAGTAGAATCAACTTGGGAAACCTGTATACAATAGGAGACTTACAAGTAATAGTAAACGTATATACAATAAGAAATCAATACAATTGATTTACGCTGTCTGACTTAATGAAACAGTACTTTTCAAAATCTCATTTTGTTTTTTTCGTGCTGCAGTACATACGCAAAGATAGTATTTCACATGGCCTTGAAAGAACCCTTTCTACTGGAAACTTTGATCTCAAACGGTTCAGGATGCACAGGACAGGCATGACACAGGTTTGCTCTCCATATTCTCTCTGCCTCTCTAAGTCGAATATCTGTGGATATACATATATTATAATAGTTTGTAATAGGACTTTAGGTTTTGCCTCAGATGCCCTTCTTGTCCATCTTCTCTTGTGCTCCTTTTCTCTCTAAAAAATGTTTGTTTCTTTTAACAAAAATATACCCAATTGTTACTACATGCTCTGCCTTCAATCTATGGTTGAAGGGCTCTCTCAATTTAAGTGGACTGATTGAAGATCCTCTCGTGACAGGTGCTAGCTAGGTTATCTTTCATTGGGTCTCTAGGCCAAATGACCAGAACAAAACCGCAGTTTGAGAAGTCACGAAAAGTGAGTGGACCTAGAGCCTTGCAACCTAGCCAGGTAAGGGCGATGTCTGTGCACTTCTTTGAAATGTTTGTTATCTTTACATGATGGCTATCTATATATATCTTTGTACTCATATTGTTTGGCTTATGCTACGTGACTATTGATGAAGTGGGGCATGCTTTGCCCTTGTGACACTCCAGAAGGTGAAGCATGTGGACTGGTAAAAAATTTAGCCCTGATGGCCCATGTAACAACTGATGAAGAGGAGGGCCCTCTAATATCTCTGGTATGCTCCTCATCACAAAATGCAATGTATCTATGAATTTATACTATTGTGTTTACTTATTACGCAATATCATATAATGAGGAGGTTGATGATGGCATATTCAGTAAGTGCATTAGCTTGAGAATTTGTATGTGTATATGTTATGGTGGATAAAATGGAATCTTCTATATCTGATACTTGTGTGTACTCTATTAATTTTAGCTAATTCATGGAAATATATCACACACCGATATAAAGCGCATGTCATTTTTGGGGTTTGCATATTGTAAGAGTTTTCTCTTTTCATTAATTTAATTTGTTTTATACTTTTCTCTCTTAATCTGTTTCCTATCTTATATAAATTGTTCTGGAGAAACTTTGTCTTGGAGCAAACATTTCATTGGTGTGCATGCACAAACAAAATTGTGTTGCCTTACGTACAACCTCTTTATCTCTGTTTATTGGCTGGTTTGAAGTTGCTATGGTTTTCTTCAATAGTTCCTGTGACATATAATATATATATATATATCTATGGTACCCACCAATAGGACCGAGGCCTTTTGAGATAAAATCCCATTGTTAAGGATGATATAGGCCAATTAGTTATGGTTTTGGTCAAAACATTGATTGTTTGTGCTTGTTTGTATGGAAATCATTGAAGCTTATGGTGGTGCGCAGATGAATGATCCGTGGGACAGAGTCCATTTCTGGGCATCTTTATGGGCCTCTATATTCGGGGAATTCAAAGATTATACTGTAGTAAATATGCACCTTTTACCCAGAACCTTGTTTCTCTTTATAGACTTATGACTGCAAACAGTAATAGGATGATGATGCAAAATATCACAGCAAGACAAACCACAGCACACCAACACAGAATTTTATAGAGGTTCGACAAAAACTTTGCCTACGTCCTCTGTGTGATCTCTCTTGAGAATCACTAGCACTATGGAGATAACAACTTGATTACAAGTACTTATTGAAATCCCTATGCTAATCCCCAACCTCTTTGCTAGATCTCTCTATCACCCTTGGCTCTCCCTGCCCTTGTGTTTGTATATTAACTGAGAACTCTCTGAGATCTCTCTTTGATCTCTTCTCTGATCTAAGGACACATTATATGAGCTCCCTGCAGCCCTATTTATAGATTATAGGTGGTGGTTACAAACATGTCACGTTAGGATTCCTAAAACCATTAGAACAAGGAAAGAGAGCTAGGTTTCCTATTCCTAACTAGAATAGAACTTACTTTCCAGGTCTAAATCAATAGGAATAACTCTTCCTATTCCAAAACCCATTAGGATACTAGAAGAATTCCTGTGCGCACTAATCTTCATTTACCCATGTGGTTTTGCCTTGAATCCTAATCAATTTAGGCATATCAACGAGCCAAATTCACAACATATACTTTCTCGTCAATTTTTCCAGATTGACAAGCTGTTGTGGTCTAGGATTTTTAGCCTTCACTGTTAGTCTATTGCTCTAGCTGTCTACCTTAGTGTTTTTTGTGAACTTTTTGAAGTCAGAAAATGAGATCAGAGACACGCTTTGATCCACTTGCTGTTGACACTATTAGATCTGAGGTAAAGAGATGACCTTTCAATCCCTGCTTTTGGACAAGTTATAAGTGGACACGTAGTAGTTTTATTGATAGCAGAAAACCACACCGTCTTCTTTGGATGAACTATGAATTCAAAACCACATTAATTTGATAAGGAAAGCTCACTCTTTTCTTACTAAAGTCTCTTTTCTTATTTTTTCCTCACTAAGCATTAGTCATAGCACTGAGAAGGAGGTTGTCAGCTTCCTTGTAACCTGACCTCATAGCAATATCATAGGTGGAGACCAGAGAGTGGTGTCGTTGATCCTCAAGGCCTGGCATAGTTGCTCGCCTTTAAATGATCAATCTGAATACAGATTTGAACTAGGAAGGATCCATATTTAGCTTGATATTCATATTTCCTGGTATCTTTGTCATCAGTTTCTTATGTATGAAGATGCCATCAGTTGCAAAACTTTGGACAAAATTCAATTGGTTTCTATAGTTAAACACTTAAACAATACATCCGGTAATCTAAATGTTAATTTAGTTTATTGGTCAAATGCTTTATTGAGAATTGATCTGTTTAGCAAAAAGCCTAATGCTTTCAGCAAGAGTGAAAAGAGCAAGACCTTTTGGGATGTGGGGTGTTGGCTGTAATCTGGGTGGTTTGGATGGAAAGAAATAAAAGAACGTTTGAAGACTATGGTGGCGCGGAGTTGGATGTGTTGTGGGAGAGTTAAATTCTACGCATCTCTTTGGGTCTCTATATCTGGGGAGTTTAAAGATTACTCTCTTTCATCTATTATTCTAGATGAGCAGGCTGTTGTAGTTTAGGACTCCATATAGTATGCTATACTGTCAGTTGAGCACCTTTTTTTGTTGCTTAACGTGTCTCTTTCTTTTGCATACTTCTTGTTCACTTCTTTTTATTTTTCTTTTTGTTAGTCAATAAAAAGATGTTTCCTTTCAAAAATTTAGTTTATCTTGTTCTATTTGGCATGTCATCATATAGTCGAGTTGATCCATAGAGTTGTACTGACGCATGCAATTGGGATGGAGGTTTTTCAATTTATATAATTATTTTTTTTAATCAAAAAATCTATTTTCTGATTGGAGAACTAATGAAATATTAAGGAAATAAAACACGCATAACAATTTTAGGAATGCCAAAGAATTCATAATTTATTTAGGTACAATAGTTTGTTTAGAGGGTTAAAGTCATAATTTGACACAATCACCTACAATGAAATAACACTTTTAATCCTAAATTTAATGGACTTTTAACAGAAGTTAGATAGAGGTATGTGCGATCTTATTTTTTAAGTATAGTTTCTAAACTGATCAGTTTTGAAGTTCATGTACCAATTTATTCAGATACGGCTTATGATAAAAAAAAGCCCCCTAGAAATAATGTATAGGACTTCCAGAGAGTTTTCTTTTTTCCCTTAAAACTCTTTCTTCAATTTTTCTTTTCCTAATATCTAGCTACGGAAGTTAAAAATCTGAACGTACATCATGCAGGGATATTTAGCTACAGAAGTTCTCAATAAAACTCTTTCTTCAGTTTCTTACTTCTTAATATCTAGTAATGGAAGTTCAAAAACTGAATGTACATCATGCATGGATATCTTTTTATCAGCAATATTTTATTCTTCTCTTTTCCCCATTTATAGTCTTATATTTTGTGTTATTTAATTTCTGTTGCAATAGTGCAAATGCTTGGGTGTGGAAGATTTGGAAACACTATCGGCAGAGGAGCTTCACTCACCCAATTCTTTTCTGGTTTTATTCAATGGAGACATCCTCGGAAAGCACAGGAAGCCACAGGTAATAACGTTGTTGGACATAAATAGATCCCTATACGAAAATATTTCCTTCACAACTGTTCAATTTCCCAATAAATCAAAAGGACCTGCTGTGATGGGATGTCCTTCAACAGAAGGTTGTGGAATACTCCCCAACTGAACAAAAGCTGAGCTAAATGGTTTCTGTTCGTGTCTTGGTGCTACATGGTGTGTACTTAATTTAGTCAATGTTTTGCTTTAATTTCAGCGTTTTGCCACTGCAATGAGAAAGTTGCGTAGAGCTGGGAAGATTGGAGAATTTGTTAGCGTCTTTGTCAATGAGAAGCAGGTAAATTCTTATGTTACTGCCTAGTTTCTGCGGTTTTCCCCTCTCCTAATTCGGTTTTCTGCTCTAGATTAGTACATGTAACTAGTCACCTAAAAGATATTTTGTTTGGACAATGGTGTCTTCAATCAACTTTAGTGAGCCTTTGGATGGTTATACACTTATACTATGTTAATTATGTCACATGCAAAACTCATAACAATCAAGCAATTATGTTATCCTAGTTTTTTTTTTTGTGAGAAACACAAACTCTTAGTGACAACAATTGAATCTTATGGTGTTCTCATATAGTCGATTTGCTGGTTAAACAGTCAGCAAAAAGTGTAACATTAAATAGAAAAAAGCATCAAGAATGACTGAATGAGGAATAATTATAAAAGTCTCCATTCTCTCTCTCTCTCTCTATATATATATTATCTCTAAAGTATTCAACAAGAGAATGATACAATAAAACAATATGGACAGAGGTTTGGATAACTGATTCACATTTTGCTGAGTTGTGAGGTACTCACCACTAAGTGTCTCATTTGGTACATCACCATTGGCGCGTTTTCCAAATTTGCGGTGTTCCAAAAAAATTGGCACTAGTATTTATAACCGTATACTCCTACAAGTGGGCCTGAATGTCAGTGTCTTACCGCAAAATACTTCATTGAAGGTTGATGAGAGGATCTTACAATATGCTTATAATATTATTATTATTGGTTTTTTTTTTTTTTTGGGGGAATAATCTGTATTTATTAAAACTTTCTGCACTGTTAATGCATATATCTAATGTATTGGATGATTTAAAAAAAAAAAATATTGGTTATTGATTGTTTATTATTTTAGTTATTTTTATCTATAGCTATCATGATACAGAGTAAATTGTTTTAACTGTTAGTTTGTCATTGTTGTCTTTCTACAGAAACATAAAACTACCCTTCACTGGAAATGCATATATGTATCGTATTGTAATAGATTTCATAGAAAATTTTGGTTTTGTTTGATCTATTTGTATCATGATAGAGAGTAAAATGTTTTAAATGTCAGTTTGCATTTTTGTCTGCTCTATGTTTCTGCTGTTTTTTTTTCCCTTGAACCTGCTATTGTATACCTGACCTTTTGGGGAATTATCTCAGCATTGTGTTTACATTGCTTCTGATGGCGGTCGAGTTTGTCGGCCACTAGTTATCGCTGACAAGGGCATTTCAAGAGTCAAAGAATATCACATGCAGGAGCTGAATGTAAGTACACAGTTTGTCTACTTTCCTGTAGAAAAAATGCCACTAGAGCTGATCTTTTCTTTATTTTCTTTTAAAGGCTGGGGTCCGTACTTTTAATGACTTTTTAAGTGACGGGTTGATCGAGTATCTTGATGTTAACGAGCAGAATAATGCTTTGGTTAGTTCCTGCCCTATAACTTTGGAAAGTTTTGATATTGGAATGGTGTACATCATAGATGAATACTTAAATGTTTTGATTATCATTTTATAGATTGCTCTATACGAAGATGAGGCAACAACAGAAACTACTCATATAGAAATAGAGCCTTTCACCATCTTAGGTGTTATTGCTGGGCTAATTCCGTATCCTCACCACAATCAGTCGCCTAGAAATACTTACCAGGTTTCTTGTCTTTCTCTAAGATACTCTTGCTGTTTGGTTTACTCAAATATCGAGTTACATCATCTCAATTGACTGATTTGTTTATAATAGTGTGCAATGGGGAAGCAAGCAATGGGGAATATCGCATATAACCAGGCAAGTGTTTTATTTGATAGTGATCCACATCTTACCCCTTCCCCCCTTCTCTTAAAGCTCTTTTAGAAAGAGCACTTTTTGGTGTCATTCTATCTTGACTGGACTTCGGCTACACTGGTTGTGCTTGTGTTTGGGTTTTTTTTTTGGTTTTTTTTCTCTTCTGAAGTGGGAAAAAAAACCCAATAAAAACAGCACAATAACTAGAGTTTTGCAGAAGTCAAGGGGGATGAGATGGATCTCTTCTGGGCACATCATGGGTTTCAGTTTGGATCTCTTCTGGTCACATCATGGGTTTCAGTTTACTGGGTTGTTAGGAATATTTTAGTTTTATGTTTATAATTCTCTCTGATTGGAGTACAGGAGTCATTTAGTTTTGTTGTATTTGTGCTTGCTGTTTTTGTCTGTTATGGTTGGTGTTTTAGCTAATGTATTCAGTGTTATTTTTCTCTGTACTTGTTTATCTTTTGTCAACGATATTCTGTTTCTCATAAGATAATGATATTCATCTTTTGTCAATGATATTCTGTTTCTCATAAAATATACTTACTGTGAATATTTTTCTATGTTGCCACTCAATATCTGGTGATAGAACTCATGTTAAGCTATCTTTCGTGCATGCTAATGGTACAACCATAATCTTCCTATTTGTTCTGTAGCTTCGTCGGATAGACTTGCTTTACCTTCTGGTGTATCCCCAACGACCATTATTGACAACAAAGACCATTGAGCTGGTTGGTATGCTCTTTTTTTATATTTTTTGGATGTGGGTGCTCCTCTAGGCTGTAAATTAATCACATTACTTTCAGGTGGGCTTTGATAAACTTGGAGCTGGGCAGAATGCAACTGTTGCTGTGATGAGTTATAGTGGCTATGACATAGAGGATGCAATCGTCATGAACAAGGCATCTCTGGTTTTGTGTAAAGCACATGCTATTGTTGGATGGAATAATAGTGATACCCATATTGGAGTTAATGGTCAAAAGGATGGAAGGATGATGCTTGGCTTTTGGTTTTAATTAGGTGGTTGATAGTCATTAATTTAAAGTTAGTGGGTGTTGTTGTCACTCATTAATTTATTGGTTAAGGTGAGTTCGATCATTAGTTGAGTTCTAGTAACTGCAGTCATTAAGTAAGTTGTTGGCAGTCACTAGTGACTAGCTACGCTGGTGTTGTAAAATGTGAAATATTCCTATGAATTGCAATCAATGTTTCAGGAGTTTTGAACTTTTTTCTCTTCAGTGTTGTGCACTCCTGTATTTTAGGATTTGTTTTCCAGATTATTCCTAGAATTTAGGCTTGGACGGTTCTTGGAGTTAATTCAATTTCAGTTCCTAATGTTTTAGGGCTGTCTTGATTTTTGTTTGCATGAGTAAGTTCAGGTGGTATTGTTATATTCCCCTCGTAAACTTCAGGTTTTTATATTTTGCCTTGCCACCTTTTGTAGGTTCTCGATGATGATGGTATTGCTGCACCTGGGGAAATTATTAGATCAAATGACATCTATGTAAAGAAGCAGGTCCCTATTGTCACAAGGGGGGCTATTAGATCGGGATTAAAGGATAGGTTCGCTATTTGGTTTATGATCTGCATATTCCAACTAGGCCTCTGTTGGCTTAATATAATAACACTCATTTCCATATGCAGTGAGTATCGGTCTGCCTTTCAAAAATATAAAGGACCTGATGGGGAGTCTTGTGTGGTGGATAAAGTAGCTCTCTTTTCTGATACACATAATAATTTATGTGTTAAAGTATTGATTCGCCATACTCGTAGACCAGAGGTAAGAGAATCATTGTCATTTTGTACGTATGTGGTTAATTTTAAGGATATTCTGAAATATTATTGCATTATGTAGGTTGGTGACAAGTTTAGTAGCAGACATGGGCAGAAAGGTGTTTGTGGTACAATTGTCCAGCAGGAAGATTTCCCATTTTCTGAACGTGGCATTTGCCCTGATTTAATCATGAACCCTCATGGATTTCCAAGGTTATTCTTTCTTCTATTTTAAGTACGTATGGTAAATCTCATTGTTTAATCCATCTGGTGCGAATTACCAAGTGAAGAGAATGAAATTGAAAATTGTACTTTTCTTTAGATTGGTAAACTGATTACTGTATCCAATTATGAAGTGAAAGGGGAGTAAGGGGATCCACTGTCCCTTTATTTATCGACTCCCATTGCTGATGGATTCAGCAGGATGCTGGTATACCATCTTGGAGTGCTTTTACATTGCAGTGGCCAAGGGGGATAGAATAAGATTCTGGTAGGATATATGCTGGGGAACAGCTGAGTTTTGTTTCCTTGATCTTTAAGTTATCCAGTAGCCATAACTCAACAATACTTCGGAGTGTTTGTTTTCTAGGATCTTTTCCTCTGTAGTTGGGATTTGGGTTTCAGAGGGTTATAATTGATGGAACAGCAGGGGAGCTCTCTTTCCTGTTACTGCTGTTGCGAGGTGATCTCTTTTTCTCTTCTAAAAATCACTCTCGAAGGGGTGGAGATTGAATTCTTATGGAAATTTTCTTGTAACTGTTTACTACGTTGTTGGATGATTTTTCTGATTCTCCAGTTTTTGATCCTTTTGATCAGATCTGGAAATCGAATGTTCCTTCAAAGGTTAAGATTCTTGCTGGACAAAGCACATGGTAAGGTAAAATATACATACAATATGGTTCAACGGGGAAGACCAGGCACTTGTCTATCTCCTAGATGGTGCAGTATGTGTAAAATGCATTGGATCGCGTTTTTCTCCACTGTCCAAGTGTTCTTAGCATCTGGTTTAAATAATGTGGGAAGGTGAATGTTAACTGGGTCTAGGCGGTGTTGTTCTCTCATGTGAACAGCATAGGACTTTAGGGGGTTCGAAGAAGGCCAATATAGAGTCATTGCACGGGCTTTTGAAAACACTGCCAACATGGGTATTCTCTGTGCTTGATGTTGTTTGGTTCATTTGGCTGTGGAAACAAATCAGAGAATGTTTGAAGACAAGGTTGGGGCTGTTACATTTTATGACAGAGTTGACCTTTTGAGTTCACGTTTGGCTTCAGTCACTTCTGCGTTCAAGGGTTTCACTTTTATGGCCATTCTTATAGACTGGAATGCTGCACAGTGCAGCACACTAATATGTCTAGGATTTAATCTTTGTTTTGTTGTTTGAAGCTTTTAGTTTCTCCAAGGTTTCTTTTTGTGGGGATTCCAAGGTTGTGTAGAAATTTGGCAGAGCCATACTTCCGTGGTTGATTTACAGAAACTTGATAATCTATTCAACCTTGGAAAAATACCTTTCTAAGGATACATTCCCAACCAAAAACTCTTATGCCAACCTGCAGAAAAGTTCCTTTCATGGGTTTCAGTGGAATATCATCCACTGCAGTGTATTATCTCCTCTATTAGTAATTGATTTAAAAAATAAAAGAATAAAAAAAGAAGCAGAAAAAGATGGATTGGGGTTCCAGTAAAAAGGTGAGATAAAGAATAAAAGAATACGAGTATATAGAAGGTCGGAATAAAATGCAACCCAGGTTATTGAACCCAAATCATTATATAGGTCACAAGTCTCAGGAACACTTGGTTCAGTTGATGGATTGTATTGCATTTCAGCACACCTAAAATAATGTAAAGGAAGACTTTGGAATTTTTTTTCTTAGATTCATTTATAGAAGTCACTGAAGTATTTCTAATTTCAAATGCTACTTCCCTTATCTCTCATATTAGGTGATTGAACTTCCAGGTGTTCCAAAATGCGATTTTGAAGTATGATGCATTGTTAACATCACTGAAATCTTCATATGTACGTGTGATTAACTAGTATATTTTTCTTTTTTTCTGGTTATCTGGTCTTATTATCAGCCGAATGACTGTTGGCAAGATGATTGAGCTTCTTGGGGGTAAAGCAGGAGTTTCATGTGGTAGGTTTCATTATGGTAGTGCCTTTGGTGAACCAAGTGGTCATGCAGACAAGGTTGAGGCTATAAGGTACTTAAAGAATCTGTGGTTTGACTTTTTCTTCCATAATTTCTTTTCAAATAACTTTTCTTTAAAATCATTCATTGCTTTTGTGATAGTGAAACACTTGTGAGGATGGGATTTAGCTATGATGGCAAAGACTTCTTATGCTCAGGTTTCTCGCTTTTAAAGTTCACTTAATGGTGATATAAAAATGCTTTAAAATATTTCTCTTTTCAAATGATTTGTAGTCCATTCCCACTAATGTTCTGAGCGATTGAGAGTGATGCCTTGTGTTCCTGCATCCAGCTGGATGATTAAGATAGTGCATCTTTTTATAGGGATTATTTGGAATTGTATTTTCAATATTGGGCATGAACAGCTATCTCATAATTGCATATTGATGCTTTTTTCAACAGTTACACACACGTACACGCGCGCACACACACGCTCTCTCTCTCTCTCATCATTTATTTGGCCAAGTATTAAATCTGGTGCTTCAAATCTTAAAACAATATTGTGGTCCATATTATCTTTTATTTCTATTTAAGAGGCAACCCTGAGCAGGATTCTCCCTATTTGCATATGTACTATTATCAATGAAACTATCCTGATGTATGTTTTTACCATCCAGGAATCACTGGTTGCCCATTGCAAGCATATATTTTCATGGGACCAATTTACTACCAGAAGTTAAAACACATGGTGAGATTTAAATATTTAGTCTCTGTTTCTTTCATGTCACTTGATTGTAAAAATCTGGGTTTGGCGGATTTATGTCACTTGTTTTTTTTTCATAATTTTCATGTTTTTTATTTTTTCATAATTTTCATGTTTTTTTATTTTTTATTTATTTTTTCATGTCTACTTGCATATATATACACTCTCTCTCTCTCTCTCTCTCACACACACACACACACATTCATTTCTGTGACTTAGTATCTGCTTATGTATTATCACTTCTGTTCAGTAAAAACAAAGGGTAATTATAAAAAAAAGTTTATGGACACATCTAGTAATGTTCAGTCTTGGTAATGAAAAGGAAAGATTTAATTTGTGCTTTATAATACTGCTTAATGTTGTTACTAAATTTTTGTTATCTGATTCCTATTTTCCTTGACCATGTCCTTCTTTATTGTGTATGAAATTGTTCAGGTCCTTGATAAAATGCATGCACGTGGTAGTGGTCCCAGAGTCAGTCTAACTAGACAGCCTACTGAGGGAAAAGCTCGTAATGGAGGTTGTAATTTTATCTTTATTATGTTTAGTCAATATCATGTTAAGCAGTTCTATTTGTTATAATGTTTTCATCTACCAGGACTACGAGTAGGAGAAATGGAGCGTGATTGTCTGATTGCTTATGGTGCCAGTATGTTGCTGTATGAGCGCCTAATGATCTCTAGTGATCCTTTCGAAGTTCAGGTATTGCCAATGTTTGTGATTTCTTGTCAAATATTCTAGATATTTTTATGACACTTAGAAGCCATTTTATGATTGCCGTACTTTTTTATCTCATGTATTGAGCCCATGTACTATTTTAATACTGTTCAGCCACTAGTGGAGATTTAGGATTCGTACAGTTTGAAAAAGAGTCAAATACTTTTGTTGTCGACCAGAGTACTTGTAATTGATACCACATACTAAAATTATTAGGTTAGTAAGAACATCCAACCCTAAGTCTGGCATTCAAACTCCTCATGGTTTCAATGTAGCTTTTTGGTACAGTTTAATAACTCCTAAAGGTATTAGGGTTTGGCAGGTGTCCCCTGTTTCAAACCCAGTTCTGGAAAGCAAGTTTGGGGGATTTCTGTGTATCAAAAAAAGGAAAGATCAAATAACATGGTGACTATAGTCCACACTTACACTGAATGAAATCCTTTAAGGTTGCTGCTGATGATAGAAATTCTGGGTGACAGTAAAGAATATTGGATGGCTGCAATTTTACAGTAAAAGGTTCATACTTGAGGTTTCAATGATGAGACAATTTGATACCAAACCTAAAGAATCACTCATTAAGGAGTTTCCTGACTTGGACAGTTTAGTACCTTCATCCATTTTCCGATCCAATTGAGGACATGCCCTCCACCTTTTTTTTGTCTCTTTTTCTTTTTCTTGAGAAATATTCTGTTCACCTTAACCAGCAGTAATGTGACACATGTATTTTGTTCAATTTCTTTGTTGCGACTTTGGTAATCATACACTACTATTTATTCAAGACTTGCTGCTGTATGATGATGAAAGGGAGGGAGGCAGGGAGATGGTTGGTGGGTTCCCCTTTTTTTTTTTTTTTTATTTGGTGGAAAAAAGAAGGATTGTCCTCTGGAAAAGCGCAAAGTGAATGAGAAAGTAATCTATCCGAACCATTCGTCCGTACGGCTAAGGAGATATCAGCGCCAAACCTCAATCCTCCAAATCTCTATTTTATTGTACAAGAGATGGACATATTTAGGCTTCTAATATAACTCCCAACCAAATATGAGTATTGATAAAGTAATTGGACAGTATTCTGTATTCAAGAGATTATTCTTTATTCAAGAGATTTTACATCGTTTTTGTTTGAGGCGAAAGAAATAGACTCTTATCATACTAAATGACTCATTGACACTAGAGAAGTATTAAAATATATATAGAATTATAGTATCCAATCTTGACATTGAAAGTAGTTCGATCTTTTCCCGGGGGATAACTCTAGCACTAAATTTTTGGAATCCAGGGCAGAGGAGGTAAAGACGTTGCTAGTTAAAGGAGGTAGATTGACTCTTATGCAAGCTGTTCGGAAGCTTACTCTCGTATCTGTCTTTTAGGAAGTGACAAGCTAATTGGAATATGATGATGGATTGTCCTTCAGCCATTATGGGGGCACTCAAAAATGAGCAGTTGATTAAATGGTATTCAGTGGCCAAAAGAATGAAAAGAGTGGTGGTTAGGAGTAGGTAAACTGCTGGTGAAGAACAAGGAACTGCTAAGAAGTTACT
The DNA here is from genome assembly GCA_024704745.1 of Rosa lucieae. NCBI lineage: Eukaryota > Viridiplantae > Streptophyta > Magnoliopsida > Rosales > Rosaceae > Rosa > Rosa lucieae. Next base: position 13,752,348 of record CM045492.1, on the reverse strand, counting down.
GTGGAGCTTACCTTTAAAAGAGATTTTGGTTATAGGAAGCAAATATGGTTGAAGGTGCTCAGAAAGTGGTCATAGACTATTTTATTGTAGGTCTTCCACAAAACAAAATGATCTGATGCCAAATCATAACTTTAATGTTTCTGAAGGTTTTGCAAACACAGGTGCTTCAAAAGTTCAAATTCTACGCAGAGCTAATATCAACCTTTTTCACAGGTTTGCAGAGTGTGTGGTTTATTGGGTTATTACAACCACAAGATGAAAGCGGGAATTTGTTCCTCATGCAAAAATGGGGATAATATTTCTACCATGAAGCTTCCCTATGCTTGCAAGCTCTTGATCCAGGTAAAGCTTGGCAATAATTATTATTCTTTTACCTCTTTTTGAGAAATGTAATTTTTAAAATCTAGCACATAGTTATTTAAGTGTTGATATTCTCTGTTAAAGTAGTTATTTAAGTGGTGATATTCTCAGTTAAAGCATTTCAAAGAGCACTTTGTTATGCATTATCAGTTTTTATTGGGGTTAGAGATGTCTTTTTAAAAAGGAAGAATTGGTGAAGTTTTCATACATTGTATTATTGATTTCGTCAATTGTAGTTGTTAAGCCCTTAATATAACTACCGGATCATGAGAATCATCGAAACATAAGGTAACTTATTGGGTGAATGACTTATGCACAAGATATAGATAGAGATGCTCATAGCAAAGCTATTAGAGTCGGCACCATCACAGAAGTAGTACCCTAGATTGCTCATGGTTATATTCATGTCGATGGTGGACAGATGCTATGGAAATGTAGACATAATTTCATTGAAAAGAAAGAAGCAATATTCTTTTCCCCATTTTTAGCTTCTCAATAGTTGCTTGACATGTCACAGCTCTAAGGTCAGTCAGCAATATTTGACTTGTTTAATGCTGCTTCCAGGAACTCCAGTCGATGAACATTGTTCCCCGCTTAAAACTAGCTGAAGCTTGAATTATGGCTTTTCTCGACAGTTTGCCCACCATTAAAAAATGGCTTCAAGCACACAGCCAACACCTTCTTTTATTCTCAAGCTGAGAGAGAGAGTGACTATATACATCTACAACTGCGGCGTTGCTAATAAAGAAACCAGATCTCTCCCATGTGAAGACAGAGTGAAGAAAGAGCAAGAAAGCAAAGGGCTTTCTTTGATTCTCTAAAACCATGACATAACATTGTGTGTTCACTGCATCTTCTCTGTTCTGCTCCGAGCTCATTTTCATGTAAACCAAGCAACAATCTACGTATCTGAAATTGAAGGATTTGATTTTATGGTTTTGCACATACTGTTTCAGATTGGTATTTAAAAAGTGCACCAATTTCATAGTAAAAAGGTATGGAACAAACGCTCAACACATCTTGCTTGGGTAATACCACTTCCATCGTCTCATTTTTTGGAGAGATGACTGGAACGGCAAGAAATTCTACTCGTGTTTGTGGCTGTATTTCTCGGATTGTTGTCACTATGTACTATTTTCTTGTAATTCAGATTAGTATTATTAAATGACTACTGTAAATGTGTTTCCAAGTCAAGTGCTGATCAAGTTTTAGAGTCTGCCGACCTTTTTCTTTCTCTGTTTCTTTTTCCTTGTTTTTTCTTTTTTGAATTACTTTTTTCGATGACATTCTTTTTTGAATTACTTGCACCCACCTTTTGATGATATTTTATACCTAAAGATTACTTGACCTCTTTTGGTTACTTGACTTCCATTGTAGGGGTTTTTGAAAAGAGATGTCTTAACTGCTTGGTTCGGATAACCAACCAAGATATGACGTTACCATAGCTATTCATATCATGTAGTTTGCCGTCCTTGTCTTGCCCTGGCATTGTTATAGCCACTTAGGTCATTGTGTTATTTGCCTCTTTTGGTTACTGAAAAAGACGTTCTAAAACAGACATCAAATTGATAAACATGTGCTTTGGGATCTTCATATTTTAAGTTCATTTTATTACCATTTGCAGATGTTAGTCTATCAGTTGTTTTACTAAAATATTATGTGGCTAGCCGAGTCGAATACCGAGGTGATCAAGCTCAGCTCAATTACTTTTTATCGAGTTTGAGCCGGGTTTAAACTTGAATAATTTTAATAGTTCAGGTTAAATAAATTTGATTTGTCAATTGATTTTATGTAATTTGTGCCTTAAGAATTCCTAGTTTGACTAAAAATTTGCAGAACTGGTGTACTCATGAAAACTTAAAAACTAAATGGTCGAAATATGATCGAAAAATATGGTGAGCTTCGATCTTTTAGTCATTGATAATATTTGAAACCGTTGAGGTCACGAAGACCAATACCGCTAAGTTTCAGAATTGAACCTCCGGGAGTACAACATCTATGACCAAATTGAACTGAAATCTAACCAACCAAAACAACACAACAGACACCATTCTCACAACACTACAACCCCATTAGACTATCCCAAATATTTACAAAGCTGACTAGACAACCACCCACATATAATAATAATAAAAATAAATAAATAAATAATATTAATAAAAATAGAACTAGTGACAACATACACAGAGCAGTATGGATTACAAGATCTCCTCCTTGAGAAGCAAAACGAAACAGGCAAAAGTAGCCTCAAGGGAGGGAGCAGCATCAAGAAAATTATGGAAGGACAATAACATCAAAGGATGTCTGCATAGGGAGACGTAGCAACCAAAATCAGAGAAGAGGAATCAGGTTCCTAGAGTTTGCGTCAGGGTAGAGAAATATGAATGAAGTATATAAGGATATGTAAATACAAATTTTCCGATTGAAAATGTAAGCTATACTTAGCCGAGCCATATGGTGTGATGAGCAAAAAAAAACTTTGACAAATTACTGTCCTTCATTGTAATTTTGTAGTCTTTCTCAAGGGTTGAAAGCAAAACAACCAACATAAAAAAATTCTTTCCAGATTTACATCCAGGTGAATATGTTGGATCAAAAAAAAGATTCTTAGGTAGCGTAGTCGTGCCATGTGATGGTACGCCTAGCCAATCAGTACCTATGCAAGAGGTGTTTTGGCAAGGCCGAATATGAAATTCTCAGACCTAAGACGAACTTTGAAAGTTGATTCCTCTAATCATAATACGCGTTCATTTTTTTTTTTTTGAAGAATTATCCGGAAATATATCAATAAAATCAAGAACTAACAATAAAATAGCAAACACAACTTAATATAAAAAATATTTATATTCACATAATAAAGCCGAAAATGTTAACAACCAAAATTTAAAAGATTAAGCTAAAGATGTTTCAGGTTAGAATTATAAAAATAAACTAAGAACATCTCTAACTGAGTATCTAGGTGAGAGTTAAATATAAAATTTTGGTAAATGGGTAGCTATATTTAGCTATGAAGTTTGCATAGTTATATTTCTATCTCCTATTTTTCTTGCCCTTTATCCATACGGCGATTTAAAAAAAAAAAAAAAAAACCACATATAACTATCCATCATCCACCATTGAAAGCAACATTGTAGCACCTAAAATATCATCAATATTCTAGATTTTTAGGATGTCAATAAGCAACCAAACGTCCTAGGATATGTAAAATGACGAAAATCTCATCAACAGTTAAATTTTGGCAGATATCAATAGGTATGCTTACAAAAACTGGTCTAGTGATCCTCTCCATTGTACAAAATGTCAATACATCAACCTTTCATTGGGAGCATACTTTGGGTAGCAGCGGCGACCAATTCTTTTAGGGTACCGGTCTGCTTGGCAATCGCAACAATGTCTTTCCTAGTTATCAGTTCCGCAGTCATGACGAGAAGAACGACCGCCGTAATTGCCAAAGCAATGTTGACGAATCAGGTGAGGTTATCGACACACACCCCCCCTCTTCCTCTGATCCAGGTGGCAAAGCTTTCGCCAAAGCTGCCGTCTTCTGAGAGATTGGGAGTGGGAGAGCCTTCACCCGAAGATGCGACGACGCCGTTTTGAGCACCCTGGCCGAGCAACCAAGTAGCATAACGCTCCATGCCTTGCAACTGTATGTCAGATTAAGGAGGATCAAACGCCACGTTGAAAATATTGCAGTTCCTTAAAGAAAAATTCATCAAATCACAGTATTCCCTTCAGAGAAGAGAAATCGAACTTGAGAGACGATTCAGAACAACATCTGGGTTAATAGACATTGCCAAGCCATTGATCACCACACCATTGTTGGCCTCAAACCGGTGCTTAGCTTCTCACAGCTTCTAGATGCCTTGGATGAGTTTGAATCGTCAGAACGAAAAACTTTAATATGACCATTATATTGTGTTTGAATGAGACTCTTAAAAGCTTGAAAAGCAGGGAAAACTGCATCCATAGTTCTAAGCAACACTACCCAAGAAAGTCTAGTGCAATCATAAATAAATAGTGCAAGTAACGAATGTCAATAGGGGTGGATTCTTTGGAAGGTCCCACACATCAGAATGAATAAGTTCAAATGGGGTAGCACTTTTATTGGAAACACTTGAAGGATAGCTAGCATGATGACTCTTGGAAAGAACACAAGTTTCACAATGTAAAGTAGACTCATTTATCCCCATAAACAAAGAATGCATGGCTTTTTCATATTTCTAAAAGAAGGATGCCCAGTACGACGATGCCACTACCATACCTCACTAGGAATGGATGCAGTCCATAGGTAATTTTATCATCAATCTAGGTCCATTGACTTTTGTCATTATATTTTCATGCCCATTTTGCCCCTTTAGTTAAAAATAGAAAAAAAATTGATTGCTTTTAAGCATTTATTTATTTTTATTTTCAATTTAAATTTTGAACCCATGATGAACCTGCAATAATTCAAAATATAATTAGTATTATAAAATTAGCAAATAGAGATAGGAAATCAACCTAACTGGAAGGTACAAAAAAAAGTTCATCAAAACATTCTAGCTAAAAGATACGTATAACCTAAGTAAGATGAATAAATTTAAGGATTTCTTCTATTGGTATACCATAAGTAAGAGATACGTATCTAAGTAAGAGATATACGTTTACAGATTAATGTTCTTTGATTACTATAATTGAGACATGTACCTAAATAAGAGATAAATTTATGGATTAGATTTTTTCTATTGTAGGTAGGGGTGGACATAAACCGAACCGGGAGTCGAAAACCGGCCAAACCAGGCCCCAAAAAGGGTCTGGTGACCGAACCGGATGAAAAACACACCGAAAAACTCATCAGCCGATCCGGACCGGATCTTTCCGATTCGGGACCCGTTCAGCCCTTCAAACTGGCCGAAGTCAACCGAATTTGACTGAATTTTAAATACATATATATTTTTTTAATGTGCTGTCTCTTTCTTATTGAATGAGTTTTGTTTATGTTGCACCTTACCACACATAATCTCAATCCCCTCATAAATTCTCATAACCCTAAATCCCTAACGACAGCAGCCTCATTCTCACATCCTCACTGTTATCTCTCTCCTACCATCTCTTCATTCTCTCTCTCAAGTCTTACCATCTTCCATAAAAACTTTGGTCGCAACGAAATTAGGCCATGTCCTTTGAGAATAGATGAGGCTATCTAAGTCCTTCATTAGATTCGTCCACCGCGTCACCCACCGCGGCTAATCGACAGACTCCGTCCCCCAACGCAAGGTCGTCGTTCTCGGTGTTCTCCATCATCAGGTGATCTTCTTCATTGCATGTCATATTCTATTCGATTGGGGTTGGGTGTTAGATTAGTTGTTCAATTTTATTCTCTTTTTAGGTTGAGATCAGATTGGGTTTATGATTATGATTATGGTTTATTATTTTTGAATTATGTATTGTAGGATATGGAATCATAGATCTGGAGGGGATGAGATGGAGCCATAATTTTTTCTTTTTTGATGCGATTGGGAATTGAAAGCTGTGTTTAAAGCTTTAATATTTTTTTGTTATTAATTATTTTTTGTTATGAACTTTGACACATTGATTAAAGCAAACCCAAATCAGTATGTTTGCTGAGATTAGTACTAAGCTTTAGAGTTTGATTTTGGATTGTTTATTGAGATTAGTATGTTTGTTTTGTGTTGTTTTCTTTGGCTAACAGTATGTACGATTTGATCTATGCATGCAAAGCAAAGATATGTTTTTGTTTAAGTGAAGCTTTGATTTGGAACTTGAAGCCCAGAAAATGGGTTTTATTGTTCATCAGACATACTGCTTTGGTTGCTAAATAATAAATGGATCAATTGGTTAAGAATTGGATTAAAAAGATGAGGGTAAAGACCATAAAAACTTTTACTTGTCAAAGAAAAAGCCCATTAAAATTACAAAAAAAAAAAAAAAAACAAACCCATCTAAAACTTGCCCCGAACCGGTTTGAACTGAAAATTTGGTAACTTAAAGTTTTCGGTCCAGATTTTGGCTCAACCAATAAGTCCGGGTCGGACTTGGTTTGGGCCCAAAACGGAGCCGGACCGACCCGCGCCCACCCCTAATTGTAGGTATAAATAATCGAGGTGTATACAAAGTAAGAGATATACGGATTGACTTTCTTCTATTCTACATATACCATAAGTAAGAGATATGTACCTAAGTAAGAGATATATGTTTACAGATTAATGTTCTTTGATTACTATAATTATTGAGATATGTACCTCAATAAAAGAATTGTTAGTAGACGCTTTATTTTGACTCTTTAGCTATTTTGGAGAGCATATTTAGCTTTTTATCTTTAGCAGACTCTCTATTTTGACTCCTTAAGAGATATAAATTTATGGTTTAGTTTTCTTCCATTATAAGTATAAATAATCCAGATACATATGGTGAAAAAAAATTACCTATATATGAGGTATACTGAAATGCTGAATTTTTGAGCTCTTAGTATATCTACCAAAAAATTTGCATAATTTTTACCTCAAAATAAGGTTACAATAGTGGTTTGTCATCCTATATATATATATATATATATATATATACAGGGCTTCTTGGGTGTGGACGTCCGCACCTAAGCATTAGGTGCGGATTTCCATTTTTTCCCCACTTTTTGGTTACACATTTACATTTTAACCGTTCAGATTTTAGGTCCTAATGTATAGATTATCTCTGCAAAATTTCAGCTAAATTGGTGATCGTTACGACATTCAAAACTACAATTTACAATAATGAATACGAACGGTTCCGGTTGTAAATGTGTGATCGGAAAATGGGGAAAAAATGGAAATCCGTACCTAATGCTTAGGTACGGACATCCGCACCCAAGAAACATATATATATATATAGATGGTCACTTTTAGGTTAAAGGTCAAGTAAGAAGGAAATGTAAAAAAAAAAAAAAATAAAGAAGAAGAAGAAGAAGCATAGCTACCATTTATGGATGGAAGAAAAAGAAAATCGAACACCAAAAAGACCACAAGAAAATACCTTGACTATAGAAAGCTTAATGTTAAAGAAGGAGAACCACGTTCGTAAAAAGCTTGACATTATATACAAGAGCTATAACCATAGAAGCTTTGGTGTTGAAGAAGAGAAACATTACAAAAATTGCATTAGAAAGATTCCTAACTTATAGAGGACATCTTGTAAATTAGAATAATTTTAGGAATGATTTACATTAAATATGGATGGCAAAATACGGGGAATCCTCAATATATTGGAATCCCCAGTACGGGGAATCCCCAATAATTTTAGGAATGATTTATATTAAATACGGGGAATCCCCAATATATTTTTATTGGGAATTGGGGCGGGGATGGGGATGGTATTGTGATCCCCATCCCCAACCCGCCCCATTGCCATGCCTAGTTAAATATCATATCAATTCCATAATTTTATGCATCATGAATAAGAATAATTCAAGAAAGATATAGATCAAATATGATATTAAGCTACTAATTAAATTGTGTTCAAGTAAATCTAGAATATGTGTCTAGCCCAAACTCTAGGTTACTTGCTCTAGTTGTAATAGGGTTTATGTTAGAGATATTCTCGGAGATATTCGTAGATATCCAATCATTATACGATTATGTTTCCATGTACAACTCTATCTCTATATTTGTAATCCTCTATATAAAGAGGCCCCTATTATCAATGAAAGCACGACTCAATTCTCTCCCAATTTCAATTTTCCTAAAACACATTATCAGCACGAAATCCTAACCCTGAAACCCTAATTTCGTAGCCCTCAAATCCCAGCAACCACCGCTACACACCTTGAAGCCCCCAATCTCAGGAGCCCAGAACCGGCGGCGGAGTCACCAGAACCGGCCAGAAAAGTACCGAACCGGCTCCCAGAAGAGAAAAGTGTTTTTCTGCCTGGTTTGCATCCTTCTAGACCGCCTTCTTCTGTCAAATTTTGTCACCACCGACGCCTTAACTCCAGAATCAGCAAATGAGAAAAATAACCCCTAGAATCGGCCGTAAAGTGACCGGACCGGCTTGCAAAAGCGCTGCAAATCTTGAACCGGTCAGAATCCCAGAAATTCAATTGTTGCACCTGCACCATCCCAATCTTGTCCAGCCTAGCGCAAAGAAAAAAGAGGGAGCGGCCCAGAAAGAAAAAAAAGAAGAAGAAAGGAGGACGCAGCCAAGTTGGTAGAAATGAAAAGAGGAGAAGAAAAAAAAAGGGGCGGCTCACAAAGGAAGCAGCCCACACGTTTTCAGTCAAAGCAACAAAGAAAGAAAAAAGGGGGGGGGGGGGGGAAGAAAAAGTAGGCCCGCGGCCCATGTTAGCAAAAGACAAAAAGAGAACAAAAATAGAGAAGGAAGCAGCCCTAGAAGAAGAGAAGAAAGAGAAGAAGGAAAAAGGGGGTAGGAAGCCCACGTGCCCAAAAGAAGAAAAGAAAGAGAAGAAAAGAAAGAGAAGAAGAAAAGAAAAAAAAGAGGAAGAGGCCCACGGTCTAAGTGAAAGGAAAAAATGGTATTTTTCTTTTATTCAATTCTGTTTTGCTTTTGTAATTTCAATTTCTCTTCTTTTTCTCAGGGACTTGTAACCTCAATTCTTCTACCCCCCCCAATTCTACTTCATAGGGGAGATCAAAAGTCGAACTATGGGGGTGCGTGCTCACTCCAAGCTTGGAGCTTGGAGAGTCCTCTAAAATTAGAGTTTGTTGAGAAGTTTTGATCGACCACAAACACATCATTGTTTCGATCTAATCCAATACCTCTTGGAAGCGACTACGCTTAGAAATCCCTAATTTCTTGGGAGCGACTACGTTAAGAAATTTTATATGTTTTCATGGTAGCCTTTTTCGCTCCAAAACTAACCATTTTTCTTGTTCTATTTCAGGATAAGTAACCTGAACAAACTGGACTTCGCTCTATTAGGAAAAACTGGCTCTGGATATCACCAATAGGTTCGTGTTGTTCGCCAGTATCTCAAGGCCGATGGAATTTTGGACACAATTCTCGAGGCCAGCCAGGATGTGCTAACTGTTGAGCAAGGTCAAGCTTTGGAAACAAATAGAGTAGCCATTGAGGCAAATAAGGCGAAAGCAATCATTCTAATGACTCGTTATATGGATGATTCGCTCCAACACGAGTATATGAATGAAGAAGACCCCAGAAGGTTATGGGTCTCACTCGAAGAAAGATTTGGCAACGTCCATGACTCCTTGTTTCCTAAACTAGAAGTGAGATGACATAGCCTCTGCTTCTTGATTTCAAGTCAGTTATTGTCACGCCCCCAAATCCAAGGCCAATATTGTACTGAAATATGGCTCGTGAATTTGTGACGTGAGTCAAAACAAATAAAATTTTCTTCTTGAATAAATCAACAGGAAGTAAAAGAAATTATATACATGTTTGAATAGTACTTTTATTAGAAAACAAATATCGGTAATATATTTACATAACTAAAGTTAAGCAAAATTCGAATCAGTACTGGTATTCACTAGAAATAGTAGTAGAAAAATATTATTTATTCTAATAGGTTCATCCCGTTTCCCCAAGCATCTACTCAATACCTGAAAACAAGAAGGTGTAGCATCATGAGCAACACAAGCCCAGTAAGTACACAACTTACATTCTTATATTAATGTGTCTTATAAGAAATCAAAACTGAACAACCAATTAAAGTGTACCAAGAACCATTTATATGTTCATAAGAATTCTTAAATATGTATATATATACACACAATACATACACACATATATACAAATATACTCATTCATGTGAATGGTTTATGAGACTGGTAATAAATCACTTAATCACATCTCCTTATTGAACCAACAAATATTGCAGCATTAATATGTGAAATAAACTTTAAGCAATACATGCTTGATTCTCTTTTCACTTAGCACCATAACATATTGATAATATATATCGCAGACAAATATTTGATCAAAATAATATAAGTACACTTCTCTTTTTAGTGAATTTTCGGATTAACTGGTAACAAATCATAAATCCACGTGTTAGGGTCCATAATACCAAAACACGGGAAAACCAGGTTGACTGGTAACAAATCATAAATCCACGTGCTAGGGTCCATAATACCAAAGCACGGGTAAGCCGCAGCATACCAAGGACACTACCAAAGTATGTATACTCAAAGTAAGCACCCTTCCTAAGAGTATAATAATGCACTATCTGAAGGGACTAGGGCCCACAACTTAACTTCCACATAACACCAAAACACATTTACCAGTAATTCACTTAAGCACGGGGTAGTATATAACACCCGGCTTCACAATTGTACTTCTCAGACATAATCAAATTCACAACATACAATCTTTATGAATTATAGATCGTAATATATGTATATGTACACACACATATAGATACATATACTTAGGAATAATCTCATATGAAAACATGTATAACATAATTGTATATCACAAATAAGTAAATTCACTAGCAAACAACATAATTAAAAAGAAGCTTATACATAATTGAAATCAAGTAAAATAGGTAATAATAAAGCACAAGCATTAAATAACTATAAACAATTTAACAAAATTAAATTATAGTTAGTATAAACATTAAAAAGAAGCTTATACATAATTGAAATCAAGTAAAATAGGTAATAATAAAGCACAAGCATTAAATAAGTAACTATAAACAATTAAACAAAATTATATTATAGTTAGTATTTCAGTCCTTATGTCCAAATCCATTGAAGTTCATCAACCATGTTCATGTTTCTCCGATTAGAGTCATCAAACTTCAAGATGTGTTATGTTGTCCATCACAAGTCCGAATTAGTCAATTGAGTACACCATTTCAAAGGGTTTTTCACAAGGAATCCAATGGAATAAGTCATGTAATCTAGTTTGAAGTGACATAGTCCAGAAATGGTGAAGAACCATAACAGTGCAGAAACCGATATTTTTGATACTGACCTTTGATATCTAAGTCTTTACGTACAGTGTAAAATTACCATTATTTCTAAAACTTTCCATATCACAAGTAGAGGTCCTAAGCTTCGAATTGATATAAAGTTTGTAGAAAATGGATAAGAAATGAGGGAGATATGAATTTTTGAAGTTGTGATGGTTGTATGAGGTTTCCAGCGAGTTTAAAAGTTGAAAACTTTGATTAGCCATAACTTCTTCATTTCTTAACCTTTTTTAGTGATTCAAAAGCCTAAATTGAAGAAATTTTGATGAGGAATTTAATACTATAAATATTTTTGACAAAACAGATTTTGTTATATACGAAAATACTGATTTGCAGCAAAGCAGATCCTTTTCCATCTTATCATTGATTATGTAGTTTGATAAATCTTAAAGACAAAAGAATATAGAAATGTATTCATGTACTTACTTAAGGAACTCAGAAGGTCTTGTGATCAAACTTTGGACTTCTTTCACAAAAAGGAAACTTCTTACGAGAAATAGGATGAAGGATTTGTGTGAGGAACTTCTAGTTGAGTTTTCTCTTCAACTAAGGGAGTTTTTGATCAATTTTGCATTTGATCGTCAAGCTTGTAGGAAGTATGATCAGATCATATGCTTAAATAGGCTAGAATTAAGCATAAAATAAGTAAGTGACTAATTACTATTTAGGTTAAATGATTAAAAGGATAAGATAAAATTAAAAAAATAATAAAAGAAAGAAAGCATAAATCCACTTGCTAAATATATATACATATATATATATATATATATGTATGTATGTATGTATGTATGTACACACACACATCCATATGCACATTTACCCAATTAATAAGTAAAGAACTTTAGTGCTTTCTTAAGGTAAAAAAAATTACAATAATTAGTACTAAAATGACATGCATCACAAAAGTAACATAGATAAGAGTCTTGAGCTCAATAACAAAGATTTTTCAAATATAGTTAATAATATAGTGTTCTATAGTTGGCACTAATTTTCGGGTTATTACAGTTATTGACTACAACTCAGAAGCACTTCGCATTAAATCCTTAATGGAATTCTGTGGAAAAGATATTACAGATGCGGTGTTGATTGAAAGGACTCTCTCTAACTTCCCCGTCTCTTCTTTGATGGTTGCTAAGAACTATCGAATCAATGTTACTGCAGAACGGATCACAAGGTTTCATGATCTCATTGGATCTATGAATGTCGCTGAAAAGCATGACAACATCCTTGTGAAGAACTATAATTCGAGGCCTATTGGAACATAGCATATTTTGGAGTCCAATTATAGTTGCGCTCCTAAGAGAGGGTGCCAAGAGCGAAACCCTAAATTTAGGGACAATTCTGGACATTTTGGTCCATATTCTCGCTCTAATGAGAAAGGTAACAATTAAAACAGGCGGACACGGAACCGAAAAGGTCAACGTGGAAAGAGAGAGAGAGGCAATGCCTCTGGCCATGTTGGTGGAGCCACCAACACTAAGAGCCATCCTAATGATGCTTTCAAAGTGCCTCAATCAATGAAGTCTGAGCACAAAGATGAATGTTCCCGATGCGGAGTATTCGATCATTGGGCACACATTTGTAAAGCTTGTGAAGATATTGTCATTGCCTACAAATCATATTGTGAAGCAAGAGAAGCTCACTATGTGAAACAAGAAGATCAAGAAGATGATCTAGAATGAAGGATTGAAGACTTCAAATCTGGCTAGGATCAATAGATCGTCAATTCTGTTTAAGTCTTTATTTTTCCAAGAGATGTAATAGGCAATTGCCATATACTTTGTAGTAAATGCCGTTGGTTTAGTTTTGGGCTAAATACTAGTTACTATCTTGTGCTTTAGGTCCAAAATCAATTCAGTCCATGGACTTCTAATTTCATCAAAAACACCCCGCACTTTCAATTTTGATCTAATAGGTCCAATTCGTTAATATTCTGTTATGAGTTCAAGTTATAGTTGGATTATTTGTTAAAAAATTATTTATTTTATAGTAGGACTCACTCCTAAATTGACTATGTAGGCCACCTCGACACCACATCATAAAACATAGGCCATATATGAGCCACGTTAACAAGTTAAATAACTTCAATTATTGGAAAACTAACAAATTAGACCTATTATATCAAAATTGAAAGTGTAGGGGTGTTTTTGATGAAATTAGAAGTTCAGGGACTGAATTGATTTTAGACCCAAACTACAGGGTAGTAATCAGTATTTAGCCCTTTAGTTTTTCTTCACATAGGCTCATCCAAAATGAGTATGATGTCTAGGAAGGTTTTGAAATAAGTGATATTTAAGCGAGTTTCGCTCCACCGACTTCTCTCTATTCAGCTGGTCATTTTTATTTTGTAGTTACCGAAAGAAGTTAAACGACTACCATTGTTTTACATTAGCTAGTACTTGGATTGGATTCTCTTAATGGTTAAGAAACAATGATGTACTCCGTTGGCTTATGAATAAAATTTCGAGTTTTTTTTCATTATGACTCCATTTTGATTATGAACATATTACTTTGCTGGGCCATCAGAATTAGTTCAAGGATATGGAATGGCCCAAATTCCGCTTGCCCAATGGCACCTTGATTACCGTCACATAAACTCTCTACGCTCCTAGGGAGAATGGAATCTTATTGAGCTATTCGAGCCAACGGATTCCATATGAAAACGCATGTAGAGTATGGAAATGAGTTCCTTTGCAATACCTCTAATGATTGCTAACAAAGGCGCATCTTAAAGAAGTTTATGTGTCTCTCTAGTGGACTTTATGTCACTATTCGAGCTATTAAATCCAATAAAGTCATGAGATAAGATCTCTTAGATTTAGACACATATTGGCTTTGTCACAACATGATAGGTCATCCTGGTCATGATATGATGATCCATCTACTAAAGACTTCACACAAACATCCATTCTTTCGAGCGAAACAAAGCAAGAATCAAAAGTTAATTCCTGGACTAAGTGTGACCGTCACCGCCGCTGCCTTTGGCATCGCTGTCGTCCAATGCAGGCCTAGGGCCATCGCAGTCCCTTCTAATGATGCCATGGTTGGTGTCTCGCATGGCCTTGACGCCATGGATGGTGTCCATCATGGTGATTGTTTCAGCTGTATCGCGAGGTGTTCGGTCCAGCTAAATCACGGGGTGTCTCGACCTGTCACTATCGCTATCGGTCTTGCTTATCTGTAAAACAAACGAAGGTCAGATGGAAGACCGGATGTGCCGGCCTTCAATGCTCCGATGCCTAAGTCAGTATCGTTATAAGATAATGATAATGGAAAGCGATAGTAAACAGTTACCTCTTTTGGTCGTTGGAGATGACCTTCATGTAGTGGGTTTGTAGGAGCTTGGTTTGATTTCCTTTGGTATGGAAAGTTTGGGTTCCCGATACCGCCCCAAGGGGTATCAGAATCCCTGGCTGGGAACTCTTTCGTTACTTTGTGATGGCTAAACGAGCCTTGTGCTTTCGGTACTTGTGCTTGGGAGGTATGTGTATAACAACAAGTCCCCCAAGTCCCTGGTAAAGAGTTCTCTTGGTGGGGAATTTGTCCTTGGTAGAAGTATCGAGAGTGAAGGGCGAGTTACTAGCCACGTGGCTTCCGTATGACCATTACCCCCCAGTCCCCCAAGTCCCCACCTAAGAGGAGTATTGGCTGGGGTGAAAGGGTCAATTCCTGCATCTGCCATTGTATTGCTATCGTATACTCGTGGGAGGGTTTCATGCGTCCTTTTGGTGTTTTTGCTATGCCCTGGCGACACGTGTGTTGTTGTTATTCGCGTTTCATGTGCGGGAAGTCTGGTGCACTAGATTCCGTAACAGGTAATAATGGCGTAGTGGTAAGGAGTCGAGGCGACGACGCATGACTTCTATAATGCTCGGAGATGTCGGACATGTGGTGGGACTAGTGTCATCGTCCTTTCACATCCAACGGTCCCTGTACTCTCATGGTCTCTATATATAGACAGAGGAGGGAGATGGAAGCGGCTACTATTCCATGTGTTTTGATTGAGGTCTGAAGGAGAAAAGTGGGTAAAGTTGGAGCCTTTGGTATCCAGAAAGTTTCAATCTTTCGTTTGGTGTTTGGAATTCCGGGTTCGGGGAAGGTTTTGGCCTTGTCGTTTGCAGTTTTCATCTGGAGGAGTGAACAGGTACATTGGCCTTTTCTTTTTCTGGGTTTCATTCTGGTAATTTATTGTTGGTGGAATGTGGGTTTGCTGAGGGCTCGTTGTTCGGAATTAAGAGTGGCCGGGAAACTTTTGGGTCTTTGTGTTTCTGGGTTAGGTTTTGGGGGTACGAATTTTAGGGTTTGGTCAGTGGCTGTATTATGGCTCCTAACTAGTGCCTATTGGATTTTGAAATTTTTCTTGGGCGGGTCGGGGAAGGCCATAGGGAGGGGTCGATTGATTTATTTTGGGTGTCGTTCACAATATGGCGCGTGAGCATTGTGGCTGTGGCAGGCGAGAGGGCGTTGCTTGCAGTGGTGGTGGCGAGGGTTCTTCTCGCGGCGGTCTGAGTGGTGCTGAACCTCTTGCGAAAATTGTAGGTTCCTAGGTTCCTGAGGGGGAGTTTGAGCTGTTAGAGATTCCCCAATTGCCGCGCGGTTGATTGTGCGTTGCTCATGATATGTCTATTGATCAGCCAGGGCCGAGCATGATGGAGGAGCAGATTGCCGATATGAGGCTGGCTTGGGGTATCCCGGATAACTTGTTATTGCATCCTCTGAGGGGTAACAAAATGTTCAGCCATCTGAGATGGGTTGGGCGTGTTTCTATGAGTATCAGCTGAAGTGCGGGCTATCGTTTCTGATACCAGAGGAAAAGCAATATCTATCATCCTGCCTAAAGATCTCCGTGCAGCAGCTATCGCCCAACGCGCTGAGGCAGATGATGGGGGTTTTGGTACTGTGGAAGCTGAGTAGGCAGCAGTGCCCGAGTATCAATGAGTTTAGCTATATGTTCAAAATGCAGTATTCTACGAAGACTAGCGATAGGGGGTGAGTGAACTTCAGGTCACGTGGGAGCCAGATCATTGAAGATTTGCTGTCCAACATTTACGCTCGATGGAGGGGGAAACCTTGTCTCGTTGGTGGTCTTTGGCAGAACCTCGATATGGTGCACCGGGTTCCTACTCGGTTTCAGACCATTTGTGAGCATCGTGATCGCATCTTTAGCGTACTTGACTTGGTGCTAACAACGTTGCTAACAGCGTTTCTTTGTATCGTAGTGAGACAGGATACCAGCTTGATCCCGAGAGAGCAAAAGCGCATTATGAGGGTTCTGGCCAAGTTCCCGAGGGGGAGGAGGGGGTTTTATCGCCTATGTAGACTAGCGATATATGAGAGATTCAAGTTGGGGAGGCGCCGTTTTTTTTTATAAAAAAATTATCGCTTTTGTTGTTGTCCTGTTTTTCTCTTTAGGGTTTAGGCAACCACTGTTCAAGCTTAGTAGGCATTCCATTATGCATAGTCTTTGTAGATTGATCCATAGTAGATTCCTCATCAAGTAAAAGAGAATGCAATTTGTTCATTGACATAGTTGTGATAAGAGCTTTGACCACGATTTTGATAGTCAAGTACTCAGATGGAAGGTCATTGAAGGCAATGATCGATAACAATCTCTTCATCAGGAATATGAATACCAACAGAAGCTAATTGATTAGAAATGTCCTTGATACACTGAAAATACTTGTCTATAGTGGCATTACCTTTCTGAATTGTGTACAAATTTGTTTGGAGTTGCATAGCGGCTGTTCTAGAAGAGACACCATATCTGACCCTCAATTTTTTCCAAACTTCACATGAATTATTGCTTCCAACCACAAAAGATAATACTTCACTAGATAAAGTAGCTGTGATAAGAGTCATCAATGCTTTATCATTCTTTTCCCATTCTTGAAACTCCCTTGTAACTCCAGCATTTATGCTACCATCAATCACCAAGAATTGAGGTGGAGAAGAATATGAACCATCAATGTATCCCTCTAAGCCAAGGCTTTTGACCATATTTTCCATTTTAAATAACCAAGTAATGTAATTGGTATCATCCAGCTTCACATGCAGTAAATTGTAAATGCTCGAGAGCATATACATGAGTGGCTGATTATTGTTATTCATGACTATAAGGTAACAAATACCAATGCTTCCACTTCAAATGATTACGACACAATCAATAAAAGGCAGCAAACTTCAGCCTTCATCAACCACATAAGAGATTTCCCATTATTATCTTCACTAAGAAATAATTCATCCAAACAAACCGCAAAATATGCCACCAATTATCTTCACTTAATCAACTAGACCATAAGGCTTGAATCCGAGTATGAACAAGACAAATTGAGAGCTCAAAGTAACTACAAGAGCAGAAACTGTATGCTAGAGATGAACATCTTCAAGAAAAGACCAAATCGAACACAGGAAATAAACTGAAAGCTGAATATCAATTATCTCTTGCACAAATGATCGAGAAGCAACAATTCTGAGTCTTGAATATCTTCAAATGAAAAAGCTAGGGTTTCAATCTTCACTTTCAACTTTCAAATCAAATCACTAGGAGTAACTTGCTTGAATCACTAATGCTATGTTTCTTAAGCTAAATTCTTCAACAAATCATCAATATATTTCAACAAATCTTGACAAAATCAGAATGCAAATTTACGAAATTGAGCTTATCTAAAATGAGAATTCTCTGAAAAGGTGATTAAGAATTGAATCCACCCGAATAAATAAGCACTGCTTGAGTAACATAGGCTTTCGGTGATGAATTCCGATGAAGATTCATGTGCTTTGATGATGAATTCCGGTCCCAATCAGAACCTGGCTCTTGATGCCATGAAAAAACTAAAAGAAATAGAGAGAAAATGAAAGAGAGCAGAAAATTCGAAGAAGAAAATGGGGCTTCATCATTGATAGAGATGTGTTCGTACAGGTACTTATAGTTAGCTAAGGAGCTGCAATGACTTACACGTGGCATAGCTAACAACTAAAACAGCTTAATCAACAAGTGATTACCACATACAGTAACAAAGAAATTACCAAATGGACTAGTAACTCTAACATTCTTCACCATCAGTGGATTAATTACTTATTTTGGGCTCTCAAGAGTTGGAGGCCCGCAGTATTTTTAACCTCAATTTGAGGTTTTCACTAGGTAAAGAAATCATTGTCTTTAGTGTGAATTTCAATTATCAGTACAGATCGGGATAACAATACAGTCGTTAATCCCGGATACCCAGAAAACATTCATCCTAGCATTTTTAGCTAACCCTCGACTCACCCAATATGAGATGAACAACATGTAATATGGTACATGCTCCCAAGAGTTAGGAAGCAGAAGCGCGAGCAGTGAAGCAATTGAGATCAAACATGAAAACATGCTAACAACTCGAAAGTTGACAATGTAAGCCGGGAATCTTTGCATGGCCTCTAGCGCCAGCCAATATAGAAGCAAGCTTGCAATGGCGGTCATGGTGGTTGTATGGTGCGTTTCGAACAGCGAAGACCACATGTTGATACTGGGAACTTGATCTGAACGAAGGTTAAGAGTAACGAATCGATGAAAGCAAGATAATTAGCGGGGGAAGCAGTAGTAGTAAAAGAAGAAGATGAAGAAGCAGATATGGCTGGAAACCACAACATTGAGGTAGACTTCCACGTGACCACGTTGGTTATTCAAAACTGTGGATTGCCATTAAAATTGAAGATGATTATCAGTGGCCATCTTACCAGACCAGACTGATTGAAACTTGCTAGTATTTATAGTTCAGTGAATCAGGCGGAATTGACAGAGAATCCGATTGTCGTTCACACGTGCGACGCACCAGGGGTTTCGCAAGTCGCGACTAAACTGTGGTCGGAAGAGAAGAGTGAGCCGCGGCGACCGTCGAGACCATGGTCACTGAGAGTCGGAAAAACCTAAAAAGGGTTCAAAGAGCAATGAATACGTACTTGACACTTGGATTGCAATAAGAAATAACGTGATCAATGTTTTATCGTACTGCAGTAGAAATGGGTTTGACGAAGAGCTACGCCGGAAGACAATTTTACATATAAGGCAGAACGGAAAGTACAAAAGTTGAGGGGGAAATGGGAAACTCCATTGTTCAATTATATTATGAGTGAGCATGAGTAGGTTTAGAAGTTGCATTAATTAACCCCTCACGAATAAAAGTAGTCCTAGACAATCCTAGAACTTTCCAAAATTTTATAACTGCGCGGGAATCATATAATAATAAAATGTGTTTTCATAAGGAAGAAAGCAGAGAGAGACATATTGATACGCCTAAATTAGACACTCAATTTAACCCTGTAAGAATGTCAGATTGTAGCATAGAATAAGTAAGGATGGTTCGATGTCAGAGATTAAGGGTAACTATATTAATCACACAAAATAAAACAAAACAAAGCTAAACTAATTAACACACAAATAACAAAAAGTATAGTGGCGTGGTAAAATCCGTAGTTTTTATATTTGTCTTTATCTTATATACCAATATTGGCCCATATGATATTATGATAGTTCCTTTCTTTAGCAGCTGCGAAAAAAAAAAGAAAAAGAAAAAAGAAGGAGATGCATTTCTAGCTAGAGTTTAGCATCCACAATAATTTCATGGGTGCAGCTATTGTATACCTTAATTCAAAGAAGGAAGATAATTTCACATGGGCTTTGTCTAGGTTGAAGGAGCTGTTTAATGATGATCTTCCTCAGGTGTTAGTCACAGATAGAGACTCGGGCGCTTATGAATATCATACGTAAAATATTTCCTACTAGCCATCATATGTTGTGTACATGGCATATTAATAACGGGTAGCTTGCAAAATGCAGTAGCGTGTTTGATACCAAAGAAAGGTGAGAGATGTTTGATGATGTTTGGCTGATGAGAAAAATAGATGTTAATCTCACTTTATGGCGTAAGGCTTCTCACAAAACGCCTTGAAATCGACGATGATGAGACATATTATCTCGTAATGGATGTCATTGCAATCCACTACCCTGTCAGTTAATTGGTAGTTTCCGAATAACTGAACATGCAGCTTACGAATGTGGTCACTACGTATCTCTATGGGGATGATCTAGATATGAAATATACATGAAGGTTCATGGTGAACTTCATTTACCCCAGTCAAGTGGCTCTAGACCACGGAGCGCGTTTATAATAAGGTTGAAATGCTCACTAAAATGACTACTTGGTTGGGAAGGGATTTGCCCGCCCGCTCGTTTCCATAACATGTTTCGGATTCTATCGCGAATCATGTTGGACATGATCTTCATTAGAAGCCCTTAAAGAATTAAGGGAAACTGCTGAACACTTAAAATACGAGTTTGAGATTAAGGATTTTAGGAGAACACGATTATGTCTCGGTTTGGAATTTGAGCATCGTGTTGATAGATGCTTAAGCATTTTGACAAGGTCAAACCTTCAAGCACCCCCATGATCGTCCGTAGTCTTGATCCTGATAAGGATCCTCTTCATCCAAAGGATGATGGTGAAGATGTGCTAGTGGCAGAAGTGCCCTACATAAGTACAATAGGCGCATTATTGTACTTAGCTCAATGCGCAAGACCAGACCTCTCATTTGCAGCTAGACATAGCTTTGTTCCAATGCGACCCCATTAGATTGGTGTAAAATATATCTTTCGGTACTTGAGATGTACGATTGATATGAGTTTGTTCTATCCCTACAAAGAGACGATGGATTCTGACCCATCACACACCAGGATCGCCGCCAACACTGGCCTTCATCCTCTATCCCCATCCTAAAACGACATGTGTTTTGGAAGGTTTTGCTAATGTTGGGTATCTCTCTGACCCACACAAAAGTCTTCCGAAACTAGTTAAGTGTTCACCATGGGTAAAGACCGTGATATCTTGGAACCGACCCTAGTCGCTATATCTTCAAACAATGCAGAGATTATTGCTCTTCACGAAGTGGTTCGTGAATGTATATGGATTGGATCCATAATTACGCATGTTCGAACAATTGTGGTTTGAAGTCTACCACATATGAGCCTACGAGCATTTAGGATAATGTTGCTTGTTTTGAACAAATGAAGTAAGGCTACATCAAAAACGAAAACACCAAGGATAATCAGAAACAACAGACTCTCCTAAAGATCAAAGTGAACTAGGTTCGATCTGAGGACAGTGTGGCAGACTTGCTTACTAAGTCATTGCCTAAATTCCACTTTCGAGAAATACGTTGGTAGCTTCATTCGCGGAAGTTATCCGAACTCCCGTGACCGTAGTCATCAGGGGGAGATGTCTACTTGTATGGTCTCGAAACGTACGTGAAAGGTGTGT
Organism: Rosa lucieae; assembly: GCA_024704745.1. Taxonomy (NCBI): domain Eukaryota; kingdom Viridiplantae; phylum Streptophyta; class Magnoliopsida; order Rosales; family Rosaceae; genus Rosa; species Rosa lucieae. The sequence continues at coordinate 13,730,769 of CM045492.1, read as the reverse complement.
TGTGCTCTTTTTCCCCTTCGACCGAGGTTATTTTTGTCCCACTGGGTTTTTGTTACTCGGCAAGGTTTTTAATGAGGCAACAAGAGGAGCACCACGTTTGGGCGACACAAGAGGGAGTGTTCAAGTAAATCCAGAATATGTGTCTGGCCCAAACTCTAGGTTACTTGACCTAGTTGTAATATGGTTTTGAATTAGAGATATTCTTGGAGATATTCATAGATATCTAATTAATTGTACGATCTATCTTTCCTTGTGCAACTCTGATTCTATGTCTTGTAATCCCCTATATAAAGAGGCCTCTATTATCGCACGAATCAATTCTCTCCCAATTTCAGTTTTCCTTAAACAAAACAAACTTTTTTTGAATCATAAGCTAATCATGTAATATATGATTAATTATAACATTTATGTATCATTTATTAACTTTTTTCTTTTTCATGGGTCATAATTGAATGTTGACCTTTTTAATGGAATGTTTAGTATAGGATACTAACATTAATCGCAGCAAATTGCGTAAACTACTTCTCCTTCCTCATATTTGCCCTTGGTTTTTTAGAAGTTTTCTGCAATTACTTTCTCGAACAAGAATATAAATATAGCCTCAAATATCGAGATTGGGCAAATGCCTAAGATCGACCCCCCTAAATCCGCCCCTGCTTGAAAGTAGAGAACCTTTTCTTGTTAGATATGTGAGTACAACCTGAATCCCTGGTCCACTTTTCTGATGGAAGAATTCAAAGGAATCTAATCTAAGCCACTCTAATACCACAAACCCTAAAGCTAATGACATAATACTCTTTCTAACACATTCTTAACACCCGACCCAACCCTCTCCATAGCCAGCCTTGTGAAAGGCCGAGTGGCAACAGCCAATGCCTTACTAGAAAAGGGACACGAACATAAGGCGATGCCCAAGAGGCGGCTGCCTGAGGCCTACAATTATAGGGGGCCCGATAATTGTGTTACACCTTACCTTTATATATAACATATATAATTTTTTTTTTAAGTAATCTATGAGTAAATTCCAATCTTTTAAAAATTCTATTTTATTCGAATCGATATTTATATAGTTTCTATACAACGCTGGATTGAGATAGCCCTCAACAACTTGTACTTGGTTGCCAATACAAACAAACTGTACATATTTTGGGATAAAAAAATTGAAGGTTGGTGGAATAATGACTCAATTGGATGCAAATCAAAGCAGCGTTTTGTCATTTTCCATAGCATTGCAAATCAAAGCAGCTGTTTGTCATTTTCCATGGCATTGCAAATAGCTTATTTGTACTATATGGGCGACCAGGCCGGTGTGCTAGATGACCGATACAACTGAATCGATCATCCACTCTATAAATAGCTCAGGATTTTATTTCCCGGATATTCAAACAGCAACAGTTCCGATTACTCATTGTACGTGTCACATCCAAAAAGGTTTCGTTTCCATGCCTATCTCAACCGTCCGCCCATGCATGTCAATTTATGTCCTGTACTTTAACATTACCAATCCGCAGTTCAACTTTGCACAACCACCGTCGGCTCCTCCAATTCCGGCTTCTGTGCATGACATGTTCGCCTTCGCTATTCCTACACTGCTGACATTCGTTCAGATAAAATACCCAGCAGAATATCTATTTGAAACGCACCCCGTGACCGTCGCCGGCGTCTTATGTAGCTTGTTTGCATATTGCTTGCCTTCGCGGTCAGGCGTAGAAGACTTCTTGTTACATTTGCTCGTTGGTTTCACATGGCCATGCTGCTGTTCGGTTCAGCCTCAGTTGCTTCACTAGTGTCGCTTCTGCTTCCTCACTCGTCCTGGCTGTCTCTGCCTGTTGTGATGTGTGTATTGTGCATCTTTTCTTTGGCGGGAGGCGAGCTGGGATTGACGCGAAGTCTGAGACAACGGATAAACCAACGACAAACTGAACCTCGTAGCTTCCTACGGGTGAGAAGGAGACGCCCACTTTTGCCACTGACAATTACAGATTTGCCACCAGAAAACCGAAGACAATCAAGACATTAAGACATCTGTTTGGCTCCAAAACCAGCTGGTGTGCAAACAGTCTCTTTTGAGCGTGTGATTGCGCAGGCGTGCCAGCACCGCGGGGTGCAGTCGTTGGGGTAGTCCCTTGACCTGACTTCTTCTTCAAGCGCTGTGGACGAGGAGAGCACCAGCCTCGTCACAGGGTTCTTCTCTTGCCTTTCGGGAAAGGACTTTGGATGTGATCTCTTCGCGTTCACCGCCTTTCGGGAAAGGACTTTGGATGTGATCTCTTCGCGTTCACCGTATCGATACTTAGTGTTGTAGACTAAGCAGAGCAATCACTGGGAAGTTGTGAGAAAGCACGGGTTTTACTAAAGCGTGACTTTAGCTTCGCTGGGTGCGAGGGCGTTACCCTTGCTTCGCTGGGTGTATCGGTGGCGGTAGTACTAGCAGTCGGCTCGCGAGGAGACTGGGACTGGAAGCACGGTCGCTGGGTTGATCTGGTGAGGCTGACAGTCGGCTCACAAGGAGACTAGGACTGACTGGCGGTCACCGGGTTTCAACGAGGTTGAAGGTTTGCTCAGGGAGGCTTTGTAATCGCTGGGATTGATTGATCAGAAAGAGGTCCTTGATTTCGCCGCTTTACCCTGTACTTATACCCTAGGGTTTCGACTGCTCCTTGCCTCGGAAGGATTCTTAATTATAGTTTCCTATTTCATCTCTACTACTCAAGAAGGTTTCGTCTCCTTATGGGTCACGGAATGGGCGAAGCTATAACCCAGACCCGAGTAGTTTCATTTTTGGGCCGCAGGTATCGGCCCGCTGGCTCGAACCCACCAAAGGATCTTGCCAAAAATGCTTTTGGGCTCAAACATTGCCCCCCAGGCCCCGAAATCAGGCCCGCTAGGATGTAACTGATTGAAGGGGACTAGAAAGACGTGCTGGTCGCTTGAAACGATGCCATTAATGAAGGTCGTGTCCTTTCGTTTGTGAAACGCTTTCTGTCGCATCGTTTCCCTCACAAAATCCTTTATTTAAACCTACAGCCGCAACCCTGTCATATCAGAAACCCTTCCAGTCTCTTAAACCCAGAAAAACCCATTTCTGCCAACATCTCCTCTGCAAGCACCCAGAAATGGCTCCCCCAAAGAAAATCACCATCGACCAAGAAGAAGAGTTAAACGAAAAGGCTGCCCACTCTTGGGGCATCGACATCGGCGTTCGCATTCGTCTTCAAACCTCTATTCATCGACCCTTGCTCCTTCACTTTTCCGACCATCAAACCGGATTGGGCCCAACACCGCAAGGCGTTATCCCAGACGATGCTATCGCTCTATATGGCCTTCCCATTCGCCGACCCATTCCAGTCCTCCGAAGGACTCCTGGAGATTTCAGTGGTTGGGGTGCCCAAAACCAACGAGCCAAAATAGGGAATTGGCCATCCTCTATCAGTGTACCAGAGACCTCCTGGTATCGCGAGACGCAGGCCCGAGATCTAGCTCGCTGGAACGCAGCAGGTATCACCCATACTATTGACCTGTGTTTTCATCTTCCTCACGGTGGCAACCGCTCGCCGCTCGCTGCCTTCCTTTGTTTCTGGAATACCTCCACCAACACATTTGACTTCAGATTCGGTCAAATGAGTATTACTCTGCTGGACATCCTCGCCATCACTGGCCTACCCATTGATGGCGAGCCATTTGTGCATGGTCAATTTGATTCCGTCAACTTCACCTCGACCATGGCCCAGCACGGTCGCAGCGCCCACAGTGGTTCTTACCCGCGATGGTTGGCGTATTACGGCCGGGAACACAATGCAACCGGCAGAATTGCTTTTCTTGAATATTGGCTTTGTAAGTTCATATTTTGCACCTCTTCCTGTAAGCCCACGGGGACTTGGACCTCCTTAGCGACGGCCCTCTACAACTGCCGCAATGTCGGGCTCGGACAACCGGTACTAGGAGCCCTTTACCGTATGCTATACCAAGCGACGATGCACCCGTTTGAGACCAGCATATCCGGCCCCTTCTGGATTTTGGACTTCTGGATCCAGACTTACTTTCCATTCTTCCGCCGCGATGACATCCCGCTACTTCCACCGGCCGATCAACTCTTAGGTCGATGGCTTAGCCGCGAGGCAAAATACTCATCCCCCCCTTATTCTGAGTGTTTTTCTTATCTGTACCTACTGGATGAGATGCCATACTGCGACATGATTCTGGGCAGAAGATTCCCCTCTGTGCTTGAATATGGTTTTCTCCCTGGCGACCCTCGCTACACCAACCGCGCTCGCCTGGCTTTTCGCCGCGCGATCTCTTGTTCAGACATCAGGATTGCCGCTGACGAACTCAGCTACGAGCTTTATGCGCCCAGCCACTTTGCCCGCCAGCTCGGTCTTGTTCAATTGGTACCGTTCCCTCTATACGATGCCTGGAACTACAACACCTCTTGGCGCAGATTTGGGCCCCCTTCCGGACCCCCGCCGGCACAGAGCATGCTCGCGCTAGTTGATCTTCCTGATTGGGCCCAGACCATCGACGCTGTGGACGGAACCGAAGAAGGATATGAGATTTGGTGGGCAGAAGTCTCCGTCAATTGCTGGACCCAACCAGACGACGAACTCTTTGCAACTCTCTTCGGCGAGCTGAGGAACCCTTATCTTGCCGATATTGAAATGCTCGCTCGCTTCTCTGAAGACACTACTAGACCCCAACCTCTTCAAGTGGTACGACCGGTGCGAGCCCCTCGCTTGGCCCAGGCTGGTATCGTGATTCGTGAACCCCCTCCAGAGGTAAGTACCGTAACTTTACCCTCTGTAAATTTCTTCATTGTTCTCCCTTTACTCATACTTTTCTGTATTAGGGGAGTGTGCCGCGCTCTGGCCGCCGCACAACTAGCGCTTCCCCGGCCTCTGGCCGATCTGGAAAACAAAAAGCAGTGCTCGCTGAGCCCGAAGCTGGAGACTCTTCTTCTGATGACGACCACCCACAAACAGTAAGAACCCTCTATCTTTAGGATCATATCCTGCGGGTCAAGTTCTAACTTCTTGATTTTGACAGGTCGCAGCTGCTTTGGCTCGCAAGCGCAACCGCTCGGACCCTCGCACTGACCCCTGGGTAGGAGACGAACCACCGGCTGATCGATTGGTAAGAAGCAGGGAGTTCACACTAGGAATTATTCGTGCTTTCGCCCAGACTCTAATACCCTTTTCCTTCGCAGGTTCGTCGCCGGCCATTTGGACATGCTGGAGAAGGCTCTTCAGCTGCTAGTCAAGGAACATCTGCTCCACAAGCGCAAGTGCCCACGGGCGCCGAAAACCTTCCACCTCCGACCAGCACCGCCGGAATGTATATTCGGCCTCGATTCCTGTGCAGATCATAGAGGACAGTTCGCCCGAGCCAGAAAATATACCCCTTCCGGATGTATCGCCTGAGGAGCCAGTCGCTGTACAACTCCTAGCACAGATATCGCTCGACCCTAATCCTGTCGAGGCAGTCCAAGAACCTGCACCGATACCAACTACAGACGAGCTTCCAGTCGCACAGGTAACCCCCATTCCAAAATCCATGCCTCAGCTCTTGATTGTCTCTGTATATTCTGATAATCTTTCCTCAATTGCAGAGTAATGCCCCTGCTGAGGACATCGCTTTCGCTGATCCATATGAGCCCGTTGGTGAAGGCATGGTGGCTCAAGAGCTTGCTCCCCACGTTCTTGAAGTAGGAGCTGGGACAAATGCTGCACCGGAACCAGACGAGGCCCCCATCGTCGAGCCTCAAGAAGTCCCTGCCGCGGCTGCTGTTGACACTAATGCTATTGCTAATGTTCCCCCTCCCGAGCCTCCTAACAGGCTGGAAAGGCTGGTTCGCGTACTCGAAGTGGCTCCTCCAGGAGTTATAGACGAAGCGAGGGACGGGCTGCAGCGACTTCTGGGTCCTGACATTTTATTGCCGGGCGCGCCTGCCAGAGCTCAAGAATATTTGATGGTGCTTCGCCGCGAACGCACTATCACTGAGGCTGATTTTATCGAGATATATGAGCTATTACAAAACCTCCCTGCACAGATTAATGAAAGAACGACCGCGACTGCGCAGGCTAGGTAGGTTCAGGCTCACTATCGCGGCCTTGCACAACAAGCAGAAGCGTCTCGCGACTCTTTAGGCGATAGAGCTATTCGCGTCAGGGACCTACGGATCTCACAGAACCACCTTCGGACCCACATTCAAGAGCTCCAAGCCCAATTGATCGAAGCAAAGGCCCAGAACCTCAGCTAGAGCAACCCCTAACAGCCTTTGAGGCGATGTCTCAGAACTTAGCTCAAGCACGTGAAGCAGCCCGACAAGCGGAGTGAGCTGCCGCCGACGCTAGTTTTCGTCTGGATGAACATTTACTTCGCTTGACCCATGTGGGTCGAAAACTTTAGGCCTCTTATTCAGGCCCATTTTGCTTTGTATGAACGATACTAAACTTAATATTTAATATTTAGCCCACTTCGCTCGGACCAAATATCATTTAAACTCCGGTAATTAATGACAGGCAAAACCGTTGAAAAGATAAACCCAATTTGGGCGGTTATCTCCTTGGAGACTGCCCTACTTCCCACGCGCTTTCAATATCTTCCATTTCCGAGATTGTAGCATTTAACTGCATTGATTCTCTTATTGATGGCGTTGAAAGTACCTCAACCGCTTATCACGAGGCACAGGATTGGCACTATAAATACCGGTATTCAGAGAACATAGGTAATCAAACCACCATGTCTCTCCCAAAGATAACCTCGCAAGACCTGCTGCTCTTTCTTCAGTTTCTAAAATCTTCCTCTCATGATTTCACCCTTAGCCACAAATTTATAGGCTTCATGGCTTAATCTCAAGATCTGGGTAGGCTTCATGGCCTAATCTCAGGTCCGGCGGCATGTCTTTGGTTTCTGAAAATCTGGATGAACTTGCCAGTCTTAGTTAAACCGAAGAACATGCCGCGCTCCTAACGCGGCAGAACCACATTCTGAGGAGTCCATCTCTTCAGACTGGCCGTGAGGAGTATGGGGAAGAAGGGCAGAAGGCCACTTTGAGGTCGACTGTTCTTCTTCCGCGGTCTACCTCCGGGGCCTGGTCACGAGTCTTCTGTTTTTCCTCAGGAGGTAGATGTGGTTGTGAGTCACGCTCACTCTGGACCCCAACTCTGCCCAGAGGAAAGGCCCAAGGAAGGGGTATGAAGGATTATTTCCTTCCCTCTTCCTCCGGTACCGATGACAGCAGTGGCGACTTAGACTGGAGGAGGATCTGAGTGAAGAGAGGAAGAATGCCAACGGTAGCGCCCAGATCCTTCTCCCCGCAACCAGATCCAGTCACTTTTAAGCTTTATGTTCCTTTTTCAGAGCCACCTTTGGCCTTGTAATTACATGTGTAATTGATCTGTTTTGTTGTATGCTTCTGGCCGCAAAGCCACTTTTTGAATGAAACTTTTGTCTTAGTCTGAAAACAGAGCCTCTTGTATAGGCTGTTACATTTACTCTTAACACACTCTGCCAAGGATAGACAATGAATACAATAATGAAACCTCTTGTATAGGCTGTTACATATATCTGGCCTCAAATAAGGCCCGACTAGATAGTGAGTTGCCCCCCCAATGTTCATCGGGGAAGCAGAGATATAAATCAGAGGCCACTAAGAAAAGGCCGGACGATTATAGAGAAATGATGCTAGCAGATGAAGATTAGGTTTGCCCCCCAGCCTGGGCAAGAAAGGGATCAGGGGGATCTTCGAACTCCCATACACTCGGGTAATATTTCTTCAAAAAACGGCCGTTAATGGGGTTGCGATGGATGTCGCCATCGACGTCTCGGAGGTGAAAGGCCCCGCGCTCTAAGATCCGGTGGTCGACAAAGGGTCCCTCCCATCGCGGCATCCATTTACGACGACCGGTTAATTTTTCACCAAGGGGTAAAATAGCCTTCCAGACGAGGTCGCCTTCTTTGTAGCTACGACCACGCGTCCTCTTATCATAGGCGCGAGCGATACGCTGTTTGTCCATCACCAAATTGTCCAGAGCCGCCAAGCGCTGCTCGCTTAAATCTTCATGTTCCTGCCACATGGCTTGAATGTAATCCTCACCAATCAAATGATGCTGATCTTACACGCGCAGAGAATGAACGTTAATTTCTAACGGTAAGACAGCGTCATGACCGAACATGAGGGCGTACGGCGTTGTTGCGGTGGGATTCCGTTTAGAAGTGCGATAGGCCCAAAGTGTCTCATACAAAGTATCATGCCATTGTCGAGGGTTCTCTACCAACATCTTCTTCAGTAAGGTAATAATTGTCTTGTTACTAGCCTCTGCTTGACCATTAGATTGAGCGTAATACGGAGTGCTGTGGACGAATTGGATGCCAAAATCATTGACTAGTTCCTCGACCGGGCCTCCCATGAACGCTGCCCCCCTGTCCGAAACCAGCACCTCGGGGATACCAAACCTGCAGAGAATGTTACGGAAAATAAACTGGCGAATGGTGGCACCGGAGGCCTCTTTCAAAGGCTCCGCTTCAACCCATTTGGTGAAGTAGTCAGTAGCGACGATGATAAACTTGTGCTGAAGGGAAGAATGGGGATGGATCATCCCAATCAAGTCCAACGCCCAACCTCGCGCAGGCCAAGGCTTAATAATAGGCTGGATAGGAATGGAAGGAACATGTTGGACTGGACCGTGCGCCTGACAATCTTCACAGCCTTTGGCAAATGCGATACAATCCTTTAAAATGTTGGGCCAATAATAGACATGGCGTCGCAGAAACCAACGCATCTTAGGTCCCGCTTGATGAGCCCCGCATATCCCCGTGTGTACTTCGCGCATTAATCGTTTAGCTTCTCGGCCATAGACGCACCGAAAGTCCATACCATCCTCCCCACGGCGCAGCAACTCATCACCTCTAAGGAAGTAGTTTAGCGCGAGGAAGCGAATCTTCCTGTCAGCTCTGGGGTCTGGTTGTTTGAGATATTCGATCAGAGGGATTCGCCAATCCACATCAATCGGTTCTAGCACCGCGACCACGGGATCATCTGGTGGATCAGGTCGTGCAAGCCATGAAGGTAATGTGCGACGCTCAACTTTCAAAATGCGCTCGCGCACTCCATACTTCAATGTGATGCCTGTGGCCAGCTGAGCAAGCTCATTGGCTGCAAAGTTACGCTCGCGTGGTATATGCTCCAGATCGACGTCGTCAAATTGGTCCAGAGGCTCGATGGCGCGATTCAGGTATGGTACGAGCAACCAACTCGCACATCGATACTTTTCTTGGAGCTGGTTTATAACGAGCTGAGAGTCGCCGCGAATCTGAACGTCCTTGACGCCCATTTCCAATAAGACCTCGAGTCCAATAATAAGAGCTTCATATTCCGCCTGATTATTAGTACATTGGAACTCTAGTTGGAAGGAATAAGAAAAACGGTCACCGGTTGGGTTTTCCAAAACAATCCCTGCACCAGCCAGTGTGTCAGTTCTTAAGCCATCAAAGAACAAAACCCAAGGCTGCAGGGAGACTGTGGCGTGGTACCAAATTGCGTACTCAGGGATGCGCGCCAAATCTGGTCGAGTCGTAGTGGTGGACGCTATCTCTAACTCCTTCAGTGTGGGTATCTCTAATGTAGGATGATGTGCGAGAAAGTCTGCGATGGCCTGCCCCTTGACAGCTTTCTGAGGTACATATTGGAGCGAAAACTCTGAGAGAGCCAATACCCATTTGCCAATGCGACCTCTCAAGATAGGCCGTGACAGCATGTATTTGACCAAATCGGTTTGGGCGATGATGCAGGTGGTAAAGGATAACATGTAATGCCGCAACTTGCACTCTGAAAAATACAGAGTTAGGCACAGCTTCTCCATAGGGGTGTACCTCGTCTCGCAGTCTGTGAATGTTCGGCTGAGGTAAAATATAGCATGCTCGATACCTCCCTCATCTTCTTGAGCGAGCAAGCTGCCAATGGAGGCCGCAGCTGCTGAAATGTACAGCTTTAATGGGATCCCGGCTCTGGGTGGAACCAGGACTGGCGGGCTTGCCAAGTAGGCCTTGATACTGTCGAAAGCCTCTTGATGTTTAGGCTCCCACACAAACTCATTCTGCCCTTGTAACCTCAGCAAGGGCGAGAACGGTTGGATTTTACCTACAGAGTTAGAGATAAAACGTCTTAGGAAATTGATCTTACCCAACAAACGCTGTAAGTCCTTTTTCGTTCGCGGGGGAGATGCGTTAATGACTGCGCTCGCCTTGTCTTCAGGGACCTCAATTCCTCGCTGATGAACTATGAACCCCAGAAAGTCTCCTGCCTGGACCCCAAACACGCATTTGGCCGGGTTCATCTTGAGTCTATGTCATCGCATGCGCTCAAATACTTTCCTGAGATCCGCGATGTGGTCCCCCTTCTTCTGAGACTTGACGACCACGTCATCGATGTACACCTCTAAAACCTTTCCCAGTATGTCGTGGAAGATCAAGTTCATGGCTCTCTGATATGTCGCACCAGCATTCTTCAGGCCAAACGGCATGACCACATATTCAAAAACTCCCGCGAACCCAGGGCAGCGGAAAGCGGTCTAGTGTCTGTCTTCTTCAGCGACCGGAATATGGTGATATCCTGCAGTGCCATCCATGAAGGACAATAACTCATGTCCTGCCACAGCATCTACCAACATATCCGCGACCGGCATGGGGTAAACATCCTTAGGCGTAGCAAGATTTAAGTCTCTATAATCAACGCAGACTCTCATCTTGCCGTTCTTCTTCCGGACATGTACTATATTCGATAGCCACTGATTATACTTGGCGACCCTGATAATGCCCGACTTGTGCATTTTCTCTACCTCCTCCTTTACGAGAATCTGGGTCTCCGAATTCATTCGTCGAGGTTCTTGCTTGACGGGCCTCTTGTCAGGAAGAGTTGGTAGTTGATGACAAACCAAATCTGGTGACAGGCCGGGCATGTCTTCATACTTCTCCGCAAAGCAATCCTTAAATTCCAATAGCAATTCAGTGAGCCTCTGTTTTTCGCTAGGCTCTAAATAAGCACTGATAGCCACCTCCATAGGCTCGCTCACTGTTCCCAGATTAACCTTCTCAGTAGGGTCTCTAACTTTAGGAGGCGTATCGTCCAGCGCTGCTGGGGCAAGCTGAATGCTGACTTCATCTTCGCCCTCCGGGTCAGAAAGTTCTTCATTAACGACCTCTAAGGTCGCGATGCGATCATAAGCCTCTTTCTCCACCATGTATGACGATAGTCGTTCATGTATCGAGTGGAAGGCCTCTATCCCCTCCTCCGAGAGGTCGTAATCCATTAATCGGTTAAAGGTTTAGGCACAGTGTGGCCAGGCCTTTCCAAACCTTCTTTTGCGAGCGTGAGCCCCCACTGTGCCAGTTCAGAGGCCGTCACCCCTGTGGGGCGGCCCTTATCATCAATGCCACTAACCTGTAATGGAGTAATAGGCTCCAAATAGTATCTGGCATCTACATAGTTTGCGGAGACCGGGAATGGACGAGGATCCGCCTTAATCACCTCCGCCGCATCTGTTTCCCTATTCCACATAACCAACTCTTGATGAAGTGTTGAGGGCACGCAGTAGCTCCTGTGGATCCAGTCTCTGCCCAAAATAGCACTGTAGGCCGCATAACAATCCGTGACGAAAAAGGCATAAACCCCCTCTGCCGGTCCTACCTTAATACGTAAGAACAACAATCCCAAGGTTTTTGTTACAGTACCCGTGAAATTTTTGAGTGCGAGACACGTGGACTGGATTTTCTCCCGCTTGATCCCAAGCAAGTGCATGGTTCTGGTAGTGACGACATTAACGGCCGCTCCGGTGTCAATCATGATTTTACTAACTTTGATACCGCCGACGTCTGCCGTAATGTATAGCGGTCGCATGTGCTGGACCATAGTTGGCATTGGCTTGGAGAAGTTCATGAGTGACCCCTTGTTCGGAATCTCCTCCGGCTCCTGTGGGACCCTATCTTCCACAGGTGTCGCGGTTGCTGATGTGACCTGCAATGGCTATACACTCTCTTCCTCTGTCCCCACACAGTCCTGAGCAGTGACTGGTAATGCATACCTCGCGGGGAGCACATAGACCATATTGCAAGAAACGTCAGTCGTCTCTGTCTCCTCCATGTCGTCCAAATCGAGCTTGGGCTCCTCGACCGGGATATCGGTTTGGAATTGGTTAGCCAAACAATCTACCAACGACCCTTCCGTGAGGCCCTTTACCTCACAATGTTCAAGCTCTTGTGGTTTAAGCTCTTGCGCCACAGCAACTGGCTTAGGGTTTTCCGGTTCCATGCGCTCCTCTGAGGCAGAGATGACCATACTTTGGATTTTCTTGGGTCGCCACTGTAGGGTGCCACTAGCCCTGTCCTTGCCCCCCAGCCTGTCAAAGACTGAAGCCTTGACCACTGGTGCCTCACGGAAAAGCCTGCGCCGGACATCTGGCCGCCGAGTTGGCGAGTTCCCCCCTCGTGCAAGGAGAGGTGAATGCTCCTCAGTGATCCTGCAAAACACGCTGGGCTTTGAGGCCCCTGTTGGCGAATCGGTTGGTTTGTTAAAACCACGGGGGGGTCTCAACGGTTTAGCAGCTAGCGCTTCCATCTCTTTTTGGTATTGCTCGGGCGACTTGACTAGTTGGGAAGGCTTGATCAGACCCTGATCTAAAGCCTCTAAAGCGCGCTTGGCTTCACCAAACCTGCGCTGTAGCTTCCTTTTCCTGGACGAGCTAATCTCCACCGCCTTGCCCTTTTCCCTGGTGTACCATTTGTCCTCCTTGATAGGGTTAGCTGAAGCAGGTGGTATATAGGGCTTGGTCAGAATACTCTTACAATCGCTCCCGGGCTTCTCTTGTTTCGGATCGTCTGCGGCTGCTTTCAGCTTCATGAATAAGTTGGAGTCTCTGGGGGACGGTGGTGATTCCGTCTTCTCCCTTTCTCTTGGACTGGAAGGCTGATAGTTCCGCGACGACGAAGCCCACTTGATTGGTGGTAGGGAGCCAAAGTGAAATGTCTGCTCGACCTCTTCGTGCCATATTTGGATACCGCATTCTTCTTTACATCGCGAGCACAAGATCACTGGTGAGGCCTGATTCGCTGATTCAATCTTACCTTTGGCGGGTACCTCGTCCGCGATGTACTTCTCACTCTGCTCGTTCGAACCCAAATCCAGAGTTGGTTTCCGCCGCTGCTGTTTGTTCCAATCTACATAGACCATATTGATCCTAGTGTCCGGAAAGGGATCTACGTCAACTAGTGCCGCCGCTGTGACTGGAGCCTCTACCTGCAAGCTACCGTTATTAAGCCATACTTGACTCTGGTCTTTGAGCTTTACACAATCCGCGGTATTGTGATTCCACAGGTTATGGAATTTGCAATATTTCTTTCCCTTCAACTGTTCTGGCCGTGGAAACGGTCCGAAATCGGTCTTCACCATCTTCGCAGCGATCATCTCGTCAAGGATCTCGTGAGCCTTATTGGCATCGTAAGTATATGTTGCAAACTCCGGCTTGGTAAAGGCCATCGATTTGAGCTTAACGGGATCCTTGGAAATCTTCAACTGTTTCAAGGACGGATTCTTTTTTCTGGTTAACTCGTAAGCCGCTATATCATTATCCTCGACCTCTTCATCATCCTGGACCGCTTCTTCAGTGTTGTGATGGTAATAAGGGTCGTAAGTGGCCGGTTGGTAGCTCAGGGCCGCTATAGTACGATGTTTACCTGGCACGTACGTCCCTCTGGAGGCATTCTTCCTCGCATCTGTCTCTCTGAGGAGATGCTCAAAACTGCCCACCTCCGTGATGAGTTCTCCCATCGACTGAATCATGCTGCCATGCTGCTTCTTTTGTTGTCGGGGCTCCAAACCTTTGACCGCCAACTTGACTAACTCCTTCTCGGGCAGGATGACATTCAGTTTGGCTTTCTGGATTTGAAAGCGCTGAAGATAGGCGACTGCTGATTCTGTAGGCTGCTGGGCCATCTGAGTGAGAGAGGCTAGGTCCACTTCAGGCTCAATAGTCCCAAACGTCTCACGGAAGAGTAATTCCATTGCCGGCCAATCCGCCACTGTTCCCGGCCTAAGCTTAGAAAACCATCTGAAGGTAGCGCCCGACAGAGAAGAGCCAAAGATCCTGCATTTGAGGACATCATCATTCTGGTATTGGCCACACTGTACCCTAAACCTGGCCAGATGTGTTGCCGCATCTTTTGTGTCCTCCCCTGAAAAAGTAGAAAAAATGATATTCTTATAACCCCGGGGGAAAGGTGCGAGCATGATGTGTGGCGGGAAAGGTCCTTCATAAACCCCATCTGGCTGGGCTCTAGGGTTGGCCAATCTGATCATCTCCTCTACTTCATCACGTCTTACATAATCTGGGCCCGGAGGAGGAGGAGGTGCCACTGCAGCCCGGTGGGTAGCTTGCATAGGCACTGCCTGGTTCACCATTGCCGACCCTTCCCCGACATGCACAATGCAGGTAGTAGCCGGAGAGTTACCGCTGGCGTAATTTCTTCCTTCGACAGAGCTGTTATCTTGATCGGGGTGCCGGTCTGGTCGAGCCCATAATAACTTCCCGGCAGTTCTTGATACACCATCTCTACTCCGTCACTGTCGTACTGAACGAACATAACGGGTTCGGACGCCGTTCCCGAGCCCTTGGAGGCTTGGTGCCTCTTGGTGGTGTGTCCGCTTGATGAAGCAGTCTTTTCCTTGCTGCCACTAATAACCAGGGCTTGTTCTTTATTCTTCTACGGAGTAGCAGCAACAGTAGCTGAGGAAGAAACAGCATTGTTGTTAGTCTTCTCGCACTGATTTGGCGGTACGTACTTGCCTGAACTGGATGGTTGGCCAAGAGAGCCAAGGATAGCATTAGGATCCCCTAAAGCCTTGTTCAATACTTCTCTTGCTTGATTCAGTTCTGCTCTCTGCATAGCCACCTCCGTTGCTAGGTTAGCCCCATCTTTGCGAAGGCCTGCCATATCCGCCGCGGTCTGCTTGGTGTGACCTGCTATAGCCTCCAAAATTGCCTTTTGACGCTGATCCTGCTCGCTAGCGATACCCGCGGCGTGTGCCTTCACAGCACTTTCTGATTGTGCTATCTGCTGTCGGGTATCCTCCATATGCCGGGTCATACGCTGATCCAGTTCGCGTAAGAGCTTATCCGCCTGTGTAGTTTCCCTGGCAAAATCGGCGTCCATCTTCTTGCGATGGCTCTCGATATTTTCCATGATAATTGCGCACCTTTCCTCGAAGGTCGCTCCTTCTGGAATAGGCTTCGCGACGAAAGCCTCTCATTCTCCACCTCCCGCTGCAGTGTTGACAGTGGTGGGGATAGCAGGCTCGCTGGCCTGGCTAACATTGACGCTCTGACCCTCAGTAGCGATCGAACGATTCTCATCTTGTCCAGTCGACATACCGGGTGATTGGGGCTGACGAGAGAATCGTTGCGTCACCTGTTCTTCAGAAAGACCACGACAGTCCGTGCGAGAATGCGGCCTGTATCTGGAGGTCTTATGTTTTGGGCAGTTAGCGTAGCCCTTTTGATAAGGGTTATCGCTAGATTTCCCAATGGTTACGTCCGCAAAGAAACACTATTGGGTCCCACTGGGCGTGCCAAAATGTTTGGCTCCAAAACCAGCTGGTGTGCAAACAGTCTCTTTTGAGCGTGTGATTGTGCAGGCTTCCCAGCACCGCGGGGTGCAGTCGTTGGGGTAGTCCCTTGACCTCACTTCTTCTTCAAGCGCTGTGGACGAGGAGAGCACCAACCTCGTCACAGGGTTCTTCTCTTGCCTTTCGGGAAAGGACTTTGGATGTGATCTCTTCGCGTTCACCGTATCGATACTTAGTGTTGTAGACTAAGCAGAGCAATCACTGGGAAGTTGTGAGAAAGCACGGGTTTTACTAAAGCGTGACTTTAGCTTCGCTGGGTGCGAGGGCGTTACCCTTGCTTCACTGGGTGTATCGGTGGCGGTAGTACTGGCAGTCGGCTCGCGAGGAGACTGGGACTGGAAGCACGGTCGCCGGGTTGATCTGGTGAGGCTGACAGTCGGCTCGCAAGGAGACTAGGACTGACTGGCGGTCACCGGGTTTCAACGAGGTTGAAGGTTTGCTCAGGGAGGCTTTGTAATCGCTGGGATTGATTGATCAGAGAGAGGTCCTTGATTTCGCCGCTTAACCCTGCACTTATACCCTAGGGTTTCTACTGCTCCTTGCCTCGGAAGGATTCTTAATTATAGTTTCCTATTTCATCTCTACTACTCAAGAAGGTTTCGTCTCCTTATGAGTAACGGAATGGGCGAAGCTATAACCCAGACCCGAGTAGTTTCATTTTTGGGCCGCAGGTATCGGCCCGCTGGCTCGAACCCACCAAAGGATCTTGCCAAAAATGCTTTTGGGCTCAAACAACATCAGTGAATTGTTGTTCTTTTTCTTTGGCAGGTTCTATGTATTCTGAACCTCTGATCCACCCATTAGCCCAGTCCAGAGATTCTATATCTGAAAAATTGTAATAAAAAATAAAAAAATTAATTTATAAAAAAGATTGTAATAAAAAATTAAAAAAAACCTAAATAAAAGAAAATAAAAAATCAGATTGAAAGAAAAACAACCAAGGTGTTTTGAACCTGTGCCAAAAAGGAGTGGAAAAACAGTGTTACACTGCACAAACAGCACATTTCAGTTGGCCTTGTCAAGCGCAAACCTAGTATGAAGCCCGCAGAAAGCGGTTGCCTCAGGTCGCACCCCCCTTGCAGTTGGCCTTGTCACTCATCAAGGGTGGATAAGTCATAGTTAAATAATAGACAAGGACACTATAATACTTTTGTTCTTTCGGTTCTTAATTTTATTTTTGTGAGTTTATATTTTCTCTAGCTGTTGGTCGATGATTTTGTGTCGTCTATGTAATTCTCCATTTGGATAAAGATTGAACCAAGATTTTGGCAGCAATTTTTCTCATTTAAACAACGATGGCATAATTGGTAGATGGATAACTTTTGCTTTCAAGAGGGTGACAAAATATAATAATACTATAATCGGTGCATAAAAGGTCCACTTATTAAGTGCGCACTAGTTTAGTTATAATCCTATGATTATTATTTAATAAACGCCTTGCAGCATCTCTTCTCTATTTTTGTTCATTCATTTTGTTGAAAAATTAGTACAGGTTAAACTTTGAGGTACTTTTCAGAGCCATAATTTACTAATTTGCAAAAAGTAGAAAGAATTATGACTTTAAGATATGTTATTTTTTAGGACTAAATTCAGTTTAGCTCCTCGAACTTTAGAGCTAAAATCAGTTTGATTCCTGACTTCTTTTTTTTTAAATCACGATGGTCTCTGCACTTTCAAATTGCATCAGCCTAATCCAAAATTTGACTTTAACTCGAAATGTGACTTCAGATGCTAAGTTGGACCCGACATTGAGCCCCACTTTTCAGATTTTAAACTCCCACGAAGGGCAAAATTAACATCTCTAATTTAATCTTTTTTTTTTTTACCAAAATTTATTCTAATTTTTAATTTTCTTTCTTTTTTCTCTGTATTTTTTTCTCTCTTCTAACTTTACCTCTCTCTCAGAACTCCCAAGCCATGGGTTCGAGCACCCAAGCCATGGGTTTTGACGAAGTGGTGTTAGCTCAGTGGTTAGAGCACCCACTACCTAATAACGAAGTCATGGGTTCGAGTCACCATGGGGGTAGGAGTGAAATTCTTTGATCCTCTTTAATTTATAAGTAAAAAAAAAAAAAAAAAAAAAAAAAAAAAGATCTCCCAATCCTAAAAGTCAAATAGATCCAACGTACGCCTTCTTCCACCACCTCCTCCACCGCATCCGAACTCCAATGCCAATTCCACCATCTTCATCCCTAGAAGAGAGAAGAAGTAGGGGTTAATTTGAAATGGGGAGTAGGGTTCCGGTGTAGCTCTTCCACCGCCCAATTCCTTCATTGGTAGCTCTCCGCACAATCTCAACGCCATCGACGACAGCCTAGACAATTGAAGTCGATTGCAGTGTTGTCATCCTTGCACTTTCATAATCTCCTTCTCCCATCGTCATCTTCCTCTTCGCCATTGCCTCTTAGCTACTGTTGCAAACTCATCAACTAAACTACACACTACAATATTCCATGAACCTTATTATTCACAATCCTCCTCTCAAGTAGAGAGAGAGAGAGAGAGAGAGAGACTAATACTCCAAAGCTCAGATCTTTTTTGAAACCCAGTCAAAAACCCATGGACGATTTTTGATCCAAATCATATGGACATGGAACAATAGAGCTGGATAGCTACTACGGAATTAGGTCCAATGAAGCTAGAGGACCCAATTCTTCTGCCATTATTAATGGGATGCAAGATCTTAGATGCTTCAGTGCCTCCTATGAATGCCCACCAAGAATCAAGCTTCACATCAAAGGTCGTCTTCTCCTTCTTCTCCTTCGCCTTCCCAATGCCGCACCGCTTCCCTTATCGGAGCCCTGAAGCCCGCCAATTCCCATCCTTGGCATCATCATCATCATTACCGACTTCATCCCCAATTACTATCGTAGGACCTTTGTCAGATCCGAGACCTCGAGCAGAGTAGGCCCTGAGATCTCGTTTGTGATCACTGAGACCTTCTCAGGTGGGGCCGGTCTTTTCTCCGGCTCGGCGATGGTGTAACTGGCTGCGGAATGGGTCTTGATTGGAGATTAGCGTTATGGGGGAGAATTTTGAATTGAGAAGAAGAAGAAATCAGAGTAAGAAGAGGGTCGGAAGAAAGGAAGAAGACGAAAAGGATGTGGCCTGGAATTGAGGGAATCGGGGAGTTTTATTGGTGTAAGTTTCTAAGATCTGGAAGCAGAGTCGAGGAAAAAAGGGAATAGAAAACTGGAAGAGGAAGAAAGAAAAAGAAAAAGAAAATCTGAAGTAGGGGTAGTTTGGACTTTTCATCCTAATTGAGGGAGTCTGGAAAATGGGCCCTCATGTCGGGTCCATCTCAGCATCTGACGTCACATTTCAAGTCAAAGTCAAATTTAGGACTAGGCGGATATAATTTGGAAGTGCAGGGACCAACATGATTAAAAAAAAAATTCAGGGACCAAAATGATTTTAACCCTAAAGTTCGAGGGACTAAATTCAATTTAGTCCTATTTTTTATTAAATATATAGCATTTTTAGCCAACTCTTTATTATATATAACATCTTTAGAGCATCTAAGCGTTTTGGAGAGCATATTCAGCTTTTTATCAATTTCTACAGTTGCACCAGATTTTTAAGCGACTCTCCATTTTAACATTTAGCTATCTCCCTGCTAAGTATATAGAGGGAGATGAGACTCTCTATTATTTCTGTTAATTACATTCATGTTAAGTTGTTCTATGCAATTTATAAATATAGTTAAACTACTTTCTCTTCATTCAATAAATAATATATATTCAAAATTAGATAAATAGAGAGAACTGATGCAAACGTATTTTAAAAGTACGTTGCTATCCAAAAAAGCTTTTTAGCTATCTTTAATAGACTCTCTATTTTGACTCCTTAGCTATTTTGGAGAGTATGTTTAGATTTTTATCTATTTTAGCAGCTACACCAGACTCCTAAATGGCTCTCTATTATAACTTTTAACTATTTCGCTCCTAAATATAGAGAGCGAGATGAGGCTCTCTATAATTTAAAATATTCCTTCTAAGTTATTTTGTGTAATTTATAAATACATTTAAACTATTTAATCTTCATTTAAAAATAATATAAATTCAAAACTAGCTAAAATATAGAGCATTGATACAGATGTATTTCTAAAGTGGCTAGCCAAAATGACTTTTTTGTAAAAGTAAAATGGCAATTGGAATTAGTCTACTCATTTCATTTCATAGTCCCTTTATATAGGGAGAGGATTACAACGGAAATATGAATTAAATTAAATACATTGAATGCTGATTGATCTTTAATTGTGCTGATTGATGGTAATTGTTGATTCCTTGATTCCCTCTCCGTCAGTTGCTTTGACGAAGGCACATAATCTGTTTTTCCTTTAACACTCCCCCTTGTGCCAAGTCAAAGACTAAATGGTGCATGAGTTATTGCCTCATTAAAAACCTTGCAAAGTAACAATAAAAACCCTGTGGGACAAAAAATACACCTTGGTCGAAGGAAAAGAGCACAACGCACCTTTTACATTTGAGTATGACATGTGTGTGTTAGACTCCCCCTGACGTCTACACCTCCCCCTGATACTTACATTAATCAGGGGAGCTTGGAAAGTCTTCGCATTCCTATGGTTTTCACATGTTTCTCAAATATGGCCTTAGGCAATGATTTGGTGAACAAATCTGCCACATTATCCTAAGACCTTACTTGATTCACTTGAATCTTGAGGAGGGTCTGTTGTTGCTGATTGTAGAAAAACTTGGGCGATATGTGTTTTGTATTATCACCCTTGATATATCCTAGCTTCATCTGTTCGATGAAGCTGCATTATCTTCATAAATGCAAGTAGGCTCTTCAGTGGTAGAACTCAAACCACTAGTCCCTCGAATATGTGTGATGATAGCTCTTAACCATACACACTCACGGACCACCTCATGTAGAGCTATGATCTCTGAATGGTTCGATGAGGTAGCCACAATGGTTTGCTTGGTTGATCTCCAAGATCTCGCCGTGTTCCCAATGGTAAATACATAACCTGTTTGGGAACGACCTTTATGTGGGTCAGAGAGATACCCAGCATCAGCAAAACCAACCAAAACATCATTTGGTGTTTCGGTGTAGTGAGTGGCACTTTCGCCATCAATGTTTCCTTCAGGGATTGCACTTCCATCTGCGGTCCCTCTTGTCTCTCTGTAGGGAAAGAATAGTCCCAAGTCAATGGTTCCTTTTAGGTATCAGAAAAAATTCTTGATACCATTCCAGTGTCGCTGCATTGGCGCTGTGCTGAATCTAGCTAACAAGTTCACTGAGAATGCAATGTCTGGTCGAGTACATTGGGCTAAGTACAATAATGTGCCTATTACACTTAGATAGGGAATTTCAGCTCCCAACACCTCTTCGTCATCTTCCTTTGGACGAAATGGATCTTTCCTTGCATCCAAACTTCGACCGATCATGGGAGTGCTAGCAGGATGCGCTTTGTCCATGTTAAATTGCCTGAGCAACTTTTGGACATACCCAGACTGTGGATTAGTATTCCACAAACTAAGTGTTCTAGTTCAAGGCCTAGACAGAATCGAGTTTTCCCAAGATCCTTCATCTCAAATTCGGATTTCAAGTAGCTCGCGCTTTCTCCTATTTCATCAAGAGTACTGTTCGGGACATCATTGAGTATAAAATAAGTGCAAATTTGGTGTATGATGTCTCCTACTCCCAAGATTAGGAGGTCAAGTTTTAGTAAAGGGAAAAAAAGTAAGAGTATCGTACCCAAGAGATTGAGTCACTCTACCCTAACTAGATCACTGTGAAAATAAAACTAAAAAAACACATGCGAGTTTATCTTTTTACAAATTAATAGTCTCGGCCCTTTGGAAGCCAAAACTATCAATAATGATATTTACAATGGTAAAGTCGTGAATCGGCTTTGTTGATTTTAATTTCTATAAAGTAAAATAAGTAGCACAAAAAAAATAAACTAAGCAAATAAAATAAAATAAAATAGAGACTTTGATGAATGAGATAAATAGGAGCATAGGTTTTGCACCTAGCCTCCCTCATGCATATAATGTAACCCATTTTCTAATGACAACATGTTTTGATAAATTTCCCCTTAGTGCTTTAATGAAACTACCAAGAAACCAACTAGTCATGCAATTTAACAATCTCTTCTGAAGCAAAGCTAAATTACACAACCTTTATACCATTCAAATCTTCCGGATCCTAAATGGCCTATGGTGCCGTGAGCCTAAATTCTTCCGGAACCTAAACCCACAACATCATGCTTTAATTTCTAGGTAAGAAACCCAAGCAATCTAGTTCTTCCCGTAAGAATAAGCTAGACCACCACCCTATTAGCTACACATGCTTCTCGGTTACAAAAGATTGTCAAGCTTAAGTTTCCGATTACATTAATTCCTACAACATGTTTCTAGGTGACAAATCCAAAAACACATGCAAGAAAGCATTAAAGTAAAGTAGCTAAAGGATTCAAAACATGCATATTCGTCAAAAACATGGCATCACACTATTTTATACATGAGTTTGGCTAGGGCTAAGGCCTACCCCCAAATTTATTCTAATCACAACCCATAGTTACATAAATCAAACCCATATACATAATAACATCAAGCAAAAGAGAGGAAAAGTGGAGAAAGTGGTTGGTTACCAAACTAGCTCCGCTTGATGCAAAACTAGTGAGAGATGTTTCAAATTATGGAAATTTCGGTTTTCTCACCCCCAAATTGCCATACAAATCCACAAAGCTCTTAGAAACTTGAAGAACAAAGGCTTGAAATGATGAAACTAAGGTGTGATTGATCAAAGATGTAAAGGATCTTCGGTTTTTGGTAAAAACCCAAGACACTTTACACTTTTCTCTACACAAAAGCTAAACTAAACTACCTAAAAGATGAGGAACTATGGAAAATGGAGAGGAAATGGAGAGAGGAAGAAGATGAAATGGATGAAGGAAGACATGAAAAACGTCCAAAATGAGGGGAGGGTGATTTTGTAGGCCAAAAGTGATGAATGGAGGGTGGAGATCAAAGAAAATGAAGGGCTAGATGTGATTGACAAATGTGTAAGCACAAAATGTGGATCTAGTTTTTGACTCCACATAGAAATGACATAGAAAACCCATAGATATTTTGGTGAAGAAGAAAAAGTAAGGGTAGAAGGGTCAATGTATAGGGGAACAAGGTAATAAATGGGAGACAAATGTGTAAGGTGTATAAATTGGACCACTTGTCATCTTTCAACTTTTGAATTTCAAAATAACCTAGACCTAAAGTCTTCCCACCTAAAGTCTCTAACCCTAATCAGCTCTTTCCTGTCCCCCACACATGTTCTCGGTAGGCCAACTCAGCCAGAAATGTCCGGAATCCGGCGTTGACCACATTGACCCATTTTTTGTCCGTTTGCGTACTTTCTTCTCCTATCTTCCTTCAATTTAATCTCCACCGAAACTTTGGAATTAGCCTTCAACTTCTTCATAAGAAATGTTCCTCCATGAGTGTAGATCATCCTGGTAAAATTTCAGAGCTTATTTCACCGTTACTTGGCCAGAAATGCTGCCGGAATCCGTACAGGTCTGATTTTACAGTTTTTGTCTTCTAGTGCAGAAAATTGGACCGATCTTTTGAAGGCCTTCCACTCCGAACTAGCTCTTATACCCTTCATTAAAAATGATCCTTAGGATGTCTAGATTTGATCTGGAAAGCTTCAACTCATTCGGAGTTCATTTGGTCAGTCTGCCACTTCTCTTTCCTTGCCTAGCTCGGTTTCTCCCAACCGGAGTAGGAAAATGTCCTAAGATTGACTTTTTAGTGCATTTCCAAGCTTCTCCATCATTTCCTAGCATGATAAGGAAAACATAATAAATATATATAAATAAACACAAAGGTTAAGTAAAAGTGCAAGATTAGGGGAATAATTACTAGGTAATTATGGACCTAACAAAATACCTCACACTTACACTTTGCTTGTCCTCAAGCAAAAACATAAACTAAACTAGCAAAGACAAATTAAAAGGCTCACTTGCATCCTTGATGTATTTCCCCATTTTCCCTCAGAGAAGCATGACTTAGTGGAATGACTTTCAATTGAGCAAGCTTAGAAACCAAATTTTCAAAATGCAAAGCTAATAATTGGATTTGGAAAGTCATGCTCAACAAAATAGATTGAATGCATATGCCATGTGTGCCACCGGAAATGATTCACATGGGATTAACTTGAACCGCATTTGTCTCGCCATCAAACTCACATGGATATCACTCATTTTCACTCAAGTGTTTAATGGTTAGTGTTTGCACTCAAAAGCAATTCAATTGACATGCTTTCCATAGGCTTGCTCTTTCATCTTTCTCCACATGATCATTGTATGAGTTCTCTTGGATCACAAGGTCTTTTATTTTGGTTGTAATGGGGCTTAGGTGAGGGGTTAAAGAAATGAAGGGAAAGGAAATCACAAATTCTAAGCCTCCTAGTAAGCACTTCTCTTGTTCAGTTTCCTTTTCTTTTGACTCTAGGTGCTTTGTAAAACCTTCTTTTCTTTTCCACAAACCCAAAAACTAAAGGACTACAAAAAAAACTATTATTCTCCCTTTGTACAACCCACACTCTTTTTGTATTTTTTTTTTCACTCACTATTTTTGCACAACACTTTCTTTCTTTTTTTTCATTTTTTTTTTTGTTTTTTTTGTTTTGGTGACTCTAGTCCATATTGACTTTGAATAATTCTTTTGATCTCTCAAACATGTTTCTAGGGTCACCCTTTTTCTTTTCTTGGCTACAACCCGTAGCTCACGCACACAATACTCTATCCGCCTCACACTTATTCTTTTGCACACTTCTCAAACCCATTTACAAGCACCAAACTAACAATATGACTCACATTGCTTACCACTTGGCTTAGAAAGGGTAGGAAAAGTGTTTAAGTTTTTAAAAAGGTAGACATTTGTGGTGGTGAAGAAATGAAAAGGCTAACACATATTTACAAAGGCTCAAATTGGCTAACTAATGGATTTTTAACATTAAGGACAAAAGCTATTTGGCCATGGTGGATTCCTAATGCCTTGGTCTTCCCCAATAACAACTCATGCTTGATATAAAGTCTCGAAAGATTTGGAGCAAGTTCTAGATTACACGCACAATGAATTGATCACACAATGAAAGAATTAGTGCATTTTGACTATGTGTGCACTCTTTTAGGCTCAAAAGCTCACATAATTAGGCATAGATAGTTCCAACAAATTTAGTCCTCATCTTTCCCACATGAATGCATCTAAAATGACATAGGCAATATGAGTTTGAATGCATGTGAGCACAAAACGCCAAATTCATTTATTAAATAAGCATTGATCTTTAATCGCTAAACATGCTCAAAATCAATCAATCCAATTAGACATAAGTTCAGTCTCATCCTCGGGGGCTATTTCGGTTTAGGAACCACGCAAGCAAGCCCAAATCTCTTTGTATTTTTCAAAATTTTTCAATTTTTATGGATTTTTCAATAAGGGTAACAAATAAAGAAAATGATAAGGAATGTAATTACTTAGCCTTACCACCTCACACTTAAATCACACATTGTCCTCAGTGTGCCGTTATGAACAATTGTGAATCATGTGCAAAGCATAGGACCAAATAAAAACTTCCTAATGCTAGTCAACAAAATTTATTAACAAACTAAACATTGGCTTAACAAGCACCTCACACTTAAAACATCATATAGTCCTTAATGTATAAAGAATCTATTAAGATCCTATCAATGTTTTGGGGAGCATGCATCATTAAGGCCACAACTAGCATTCAAAACAACTAAGTTAACTACATGGCAATAGAGAAAGGCTAGCCACCTCACACTTGAACTTTGGATAATCCTTTCAATAAAAGTTAAATCTTTTGTGTCTTATCCATTGACCAAGGGTGAAAATGCTATCAATTACTCAACTTGCCGCAAACACAACAACACGAAAACACATAGAAATACAATCAATTCATGCTAGGAAAAATAAAGAGTAGAGTTAGAGAAATGCAAACTCTTTGAAGATCGATCCTCCACTTAGCTCCATAGTCCAAAATAGGTGATAACCTCACAAGGCCAAGTTAGGCACTTGCCATCCCTAGCTCCATGCATCACCAATCGAAGGAACCTCACACTTAAGCTTTGAACACATCAACCCATGCTCTCGACTACTCCCAAACTCCCAAATTCTTCATCTTGATTTATTTTTGCTTCATTTTGGAGTCAGCCAATCTGGGTTTAAGTTTAAAGACATTAACAAGGTCCAATGTGACTCAAATTAAAACTTTAACTATTTCTAGAAAATTAGAACTCAAATTAGAATTTGTAATTAGAAAAGCAAAAGGGAAAAAGAAATCCAAATTTGGGTGTTGTCTAACACTCAACAGTTCGGTAACTCCTCATGAAATACGACCAGGTAAGAGTAGGAAGAGATTTTGGTGGAGCCGAAGCTCACTTGAGTACACTTCTCTCATTCAAATCTTACCTAGACATCGTATCCAATCGGATGAGCCTACTTGTGAAGAGTGAATAAACTCGACGTTACAAAGATGGAATCCAAATCCGATTTACTTAAAACTACAAGCTCTAATTAAATTCCAATTTAAAGAAATAATTCAAAGAACTATTTATTTAAATAACAAATTTTAAATAAGTAACTAAAAGGTGAAGTTGCACAAGTAATAAGCAAATAGTAAATAGACAAGATATGCTCAAATTTTTTCTTTTTCTCTTTTTGTCTTTTTCTCTTGTTCGGGACATCATTGAGTATAAAATAAGTGCAAATTTGGTGTATGATGTCTCCTACTCCCAAGATTAGGAGGTCAAGTTTTAGTAAAGGGAAAAAAAGTAAGAGTATCGTACCCAAGAGATTGAGTCACTCTACCCTAACTAGATCACAGTGAAAATAAAACTAAAAAAACACATGCGAGTTTATCTTTTTACAAATTAATAGTCTCGGCCCTTTGGAAGCCAAAACTATCAATAATGATATTTACAATGGTAAAGTTTTGAATTGGCTTTGTTGATTTTAATTTCTATAAAGTAAAATAAGTAGCACAAAAAAAATAAACTAAGCAAATAAAATAAAATAAAATAGAGACTTTGATGAATGAGATAAATAGGAGCTGTTTGGCTCCAAAACCAGCTGGTGTGCAAACAGTCTCTTTTGAGCGTGTGGTTGCGCAGGAGTGCCAGCACCGTGGGGTGCAGTCGTTGGGGTAGTCCCTTGACCTGACTTCTTCTTCAAGCGCTGTGGACGAGGAGAGCACCAACCTCGTCACAAGGTTCTTCTCTTGCCTTTCGGGAAAGGACTTTTTGCCTTACTGGGTAAGGGCTTTGGTTGTGGTCTCTTGCGTTCACCGAATCGATACTTAGTGTTGTAGACTAAGCAGAGCAATCACTGGGAAGTTGAGAGAAGCACGGGTTTGCTAAAGCGTGACTTTAGCTTCGCTGGGTTGCGAGGGCGTTACCCTTGCTTCGCTGGAAGTAACAGTGGCGGTTGTGCTAGCAGTCGGCTGCTGGGGAGACTGGGACTGGAAGTACGGTCGCCGGGTTGATCTGGTGAGGCTGACAGTCGGATCGCGAGGAGACTAGGACTGGCGGGCGGTTACCGAGTTTCAACGAGGTTGAAGGTTTGCTCTGGGGAGGCTTTGTAATCGCTGGGATTGATTGATTCGAGAGAGGTCCCTTTTCTGTATCGTCTTTAGCCTCTATATATAGGCTGCTGCAGATTCACTTTCCAAATAGGAATGAAATACTATATTTTAGGCCACAGTTATTGGCCTTGAATCACATCAAAACTCTTAATAGTTTTGATAACTATCGTAAGTAATAATTAATAATTATCTGCCTCTGTCGTCGCTAGAATATAGGCAAGATTACTTGCCTCTTAGAGTCTTGAAAGCAATCTTCCTCTTGGTCGCGAGCTGTTTGGATATGCACGTATATATGTTCATATATATTCTCGCAGGGACTCTGTAGCTATGCAATCATGCATAATTATATCACCCCTATTTATTGCAATCCCCTTGAAGTGTTTTCACGTCCACCTTAATTGCTTGACTGAATGGGAAAACTTGGTTCCTTGCATGCATCTTATTGGCTGCAAATAGTTGATGGCCCACCATGCTATCTCTTCCTTGATTGCTTCACCATGCATGAACCACCATATATATATATATTAATTGTATCCACTTGCGAATATATTAATTGTATGGGAAGATTGGCATGGCTCCTCTCGTACACATGTTGGCATTCAAGCAAATAAATCATCCTTAATTATCAAAGATTTGATAATCACTAGTAAATAAAGGAATATCCAAATTTGCCTCAAGATCGCTTGATCTCCAAGTAGGCTTTGATTAGCCTCAAAACAATATATTTCAAACTTGCCGCAAATAAATAACTTGGGCCACAGATATTGGCCAGGATTTCTTCGAGTCCCCCTTGTCGGGAAAAATTGTTATTTTGGGTTCAAACAGGAGCATAGGTTTTGCACCTAGCCTCCCTCATGCATATAATGTAACCCATTTTCTAATGACAACATGTTTTGATAAATTTCCCCTTAGTGCTTTGATGAAGCTACCAAGAAACCAACTAGTCATGCAATTTAACAATCTCTTCCGAAGCAAAGCTAAATTACACAACCTTTATACCATTCAAATCTTCCGGATCCTAAATGGTCTATGGTGCCGTGAGCCTAAATTCTTCCGGAACCTAAACCCACAACATCATGCTTTAATTTCTAGGTAAGAAACCCAAGCAATCTAGTTCTTCCCGTAAGAATAAGCTAGACCACCACCCTATTAGCTACACATGCTTCTCGGTTACAAAAGATTGTCAAGCTTAAGTTTCCGATTACATTAATTCCTACAACATGCTTCTAGGTGACAAATCCAAAAACACATGCAAGAAAGCATTAAAGTAAAGTAGCTAAAGGATTCAAAACATGCATATTCGTCAAAAACATGGCATCACACTATTTTATACATGAGTTTGGCTAGGGCTAAGGCCTACCCCCAAATTTATTCTACTCACAACTCATAGTTACATAAATCAAACCCATATACATAATAGAGAAAAATTCAGTCACCGTCCCCAAACTATTATGCCAAGGCCAATTTGATACCCGAACTCTCAAAAGTATCAATGTGATACCCAAATACGTATTTTGACATCAACGTGATACTTCCGTCAAAAATTCCTAACGGATCCGTCTGTTTGCTGACGTGGCAAATACGTGGGTCCTATGTGATATTTTTATCAGGGGCAGAATAGTCTTTCACTACTAAGTAATTAAAAAAAAAAAAAAAACACAAAGCTCTCTCTCGCTCTCTCTCTCCCCCCACCCCCCTGATCGGCGACTCCTAAACCCCAAAAACACCAAAGCACAGAGCTCCTCCATCTCTCTCTCTCTCTCGCTCTCCCTCCTCTAATCGGCGACTCTCGTCTGGTTTGATTGGGGAGGGCGCGCTCCTGTAAAATTCTCAATCGCCCAAACCAATTTTCCGCTACCGTTAACACCAGCGATCACTTTTCCGACGGGTCGCCAACCCAGCAATGGCGTCGGTCCCTTCAAAGCTCTATGCCGGTCTTTCTCTCTCTCTCTTACTAACTCCCTCAGTTTCCAGATAGCTGCTCTTCCATAGTTAATCTCTGAGCTTTCGATTCTGTTGTTGCAGATGACGTCAGCCTTCAGATGGTTTTGTTAGACACCAACCCTTTCTTCTGGAGCTCATCTTCTCTCCCATTCTCCAAGTTCCTCTCCCACGTAATCTCCACCCTCCCATTCCCTAAACCCTAATCCTCTGTTTGCTTTATGATTTAAAATTGAATTGAGTAAGAACTCTAAAAAGTGTTTTCGGTTTTACAGGTGCTTACATTTTTGAACTCGATTTTAGTACTCAATCAGCTCAACCAAGTAGTGGTTATTGCTACCGGGTACAGTTCATGTAGCTACATCTACGATTCTGCTTCGGCTCCGAGCCACGGCTCTGATCAAGGAAGAATGCCTGCGCTTTGCTCTAACTTGTTGCAGAAGTTGGAGGAATTTGTGACCGAAGACGAGCAATTGCTCAAGGAAGCCTCAGCCGAAGGGATTCCTTCTTCACTGTTATCGGGGTCACTGTCAATGGCTCTATGCTGTATCCTTTGTGTCTGTGCTTGTTTTTGTTGCATTATAAGTTTACGAGTAGAGTTCTGTGTTGGATGTAATGGTAGCCCTGAGAGTCTGTGGTAATGCATATTGCGAATATGAGAGTTACGTTTGAGCTAGTAGCCTTGATTTGAGAAGAAATCGAAGAGGGATTTCCAGAAAAGGGGGAAATCGGAGATTCCTTCGATCTCCGGTTTCCGGCGGGTTCCGACCGGATTTCTTTGGGATTTTTGTTGCTGGGTCGAAGCTAACCTTCATCCCTAACCTCTTGCAGCTTTCCATGATCGATGGACGAAGATTTGAAGGTGTGTGAGAGTGTGAACAGTGGCGTGAATAGTAACTGACGAGTTCTTGGTTTTTTTGGTTGATTTTTCTGGCCAAATCGTTGAGAATTGTTGATTGTTGCAAGTGGGATTCCAATTTTGGGAGATTGAAATTTTGGATTAGAAGTTGAATTGTTTGTTCTTGTTTTCTCAATTTGAATTGGATTAGAAGTTGTCAAATTGCTGCATTTGCATGTAATGTGATATTCTTGATGTTGGGGGCGGTAACTGTGGTCGGGGCCGAGCTCGCGTTCGAGGCCGAAATCGGAATTCATTTTGGGATGAGTGGTTGGTGGCGGAGCTTGCTTCGGAGGTGCGGCGGTTTAGTTAGAACAAGAAGAAGAAGAAGAAATGAAAAGAAAAATAAAAATAAAAATGAATTAACAAAAACAAAAGGGTAAGTTGGTCATTTAACTTCTTTTTTTGTCTCCACGTACTTGCCACGTCATCAAATAACTGAGCCGTTAGGAATTTTTGACGGAAGTATCACGTTGATGTCAAAATACGTGTTTGGGTATCACATTGATACTTTTGAGAGTTCGGGTATCAAATTGGCCTTGGCAGCATAGTTTGGGGACGGTGACTGAACTTTTCTCTACATAATAACATCAAGCAAAAGAGAGGAAAAGTGGAGAAAGTGGTTGGTTACCAAACTAGCTCCCCTTGATGCAAAACTAGTGAGAGATGTTTCAAAGTATGGAAATTTCGGTTTTCTCACCCCCAAATTGCCATACAAATCCACAAAGCTCTTAGAAACTTGAAGAACAAAGGCTTGAAATGATGAAACTAAGGTGTGATTGATCAAAGATGTAAAGGATCTTCGGTTTTTGGTAAAAACCCAAGACACTTTACACTTTTCTCTACACAAAAGCTAAACTAAACTACCTAAAAGATGAGGAACTATGGAAAATGGAGAGGAAATGGAGAGAGGAAGAAGATGAAATGGATGAAGTAAGACATGAAAAACGTCCAAAATGAGGGGAGGGTGATTTTAGAGGCCCAAAGTGATGAATGGAGGGTGGAGATCAAAGAAAATGAAGGGCTAGAT
Source organism: Rosa lucieae (assembly GCA_024704745.1). Classification (NCBI taxonomy): domain Eukaryota; kingdom Viridiplantae; phylum Streptophyta; class Magnoliopsida; order Rosales; family Rosaceae; genus Rosa; species Rosa lucieae. The sequence goes on along the minus strand of CM045492.1, from coordinate 13,699,599 downwards.
GTGATTGACAAATGTGTAAGCACAAAATGTGGATCTAGTTTTTGACTCCACATAGAAATGACATAGAAAACCCATAGATATTTTGGTGAAGAAGAAAAAGTAAGGGTAGAAGGGTCAATGTGTAGGGGAACAAGGTAATAAATGGGAGACAAAGGTGTAAGGTGTATGAATTGGACCACTTGTCATCTTTCAATTTTTGAATTTTAAAATAACCTAGACCTAAAGTCTCTAACCCTAATCAGCTCTGTCCTGTCCTCCACACATGTTCTCGGTCGGCCAACTCAGCCGGAACTGTCCGGAATCCGGCGCTAACCACCGTTGACCCATTTTTTGTCCGTTTGAGTACTTTCTTCTCCTATCTTCCTTCAATTTAATTTCCACTGAAACTTCGGAATTAGCCTTCAACCTCTTCATAAGAAATGTTCCTCCATGAGTGTAGATCCTCCTGGTAAAATTTCAAAGCTTAGTTCACCGTTACTTGGCCGGAAATGCTGCCAGAATCCGTACAGGTCTGATTTTACAGTTTTTGTCTTCTAGTGCACAAAATTGGACCGATCTTTTGATGGCCTTCCACTCCGAACTAGCTCTTACACTCTTCATAAAAAATGATCCTTAGGATGTCTAGATTTGATCTGAAAAGCTGCAACCCATTCGGAGTTCATTTGGTCAGTCTGCCACTTCTCCTTCCTTGCCTAGCTCGGTTTCTCCTAGCCGGAGTAGGAAAATGTCCTAAGATTGACTTTTTATTGCATTTCCAAGCTTCTCCATCATTTCCTAGCATGATAAGGAAAACATAATAAATATATATAAATAAACACAAAGGTTAAGCAAAAGTGCAAGATTAGGGGAATAATTACTAAGTAATTATGGACTTAACAAGTACCTATTATGTTCATATCATCGACATATACTGCTACAATTGCAAATTCGGAACTTGTTTTCTTTATGAATACGCAGGGGCATAATTCATCGTTCTTATATCCATTCCCAATCAAGTAGTCACTTAGACGGGTATACCACATCCTCCCGGATTGTTTCAATCCGTAAAGTGAGCGTTTCAACCTAATTGCAAACGCACTCCGTGGTTTAGAGTCACTTGACTTAGGTAGTGTAAGGCCATCAGGCACTTTCATATATATATATCTCTGAATCTAGATCCCCATAGAGATATGCAGTCACCACATCCATGAGCTGCATTTCCAGTCCTTCGAAAACTAGTAGGCTAACTAAGTAGCGGAACGTTATAACGTTCATTACGGGAGAGTATGTCTCCTCATAGTCAATTTCAGGGCGTTGGGAGAAACCTTGTGCCACAAGGCGAGCCTTGTACCTCAGGACTTCATTCTTCTCATTACGCTTTCTAATAAAGACCCATTTATGTCCTACAGGCTTTACACTTGGTGGGGTTAGCACTACCGGACCAAATACCTGTCTCTTTGTCAGAGAATCTAATTCTGCCTGGATTGCTTCTTTCCATTTAGGCCAATCTTCTCTTTGTTGACATTCTGCAACCGAGTGTGGTTTGATATCATCGTGCTCTATGATTTCTTGAGCAACAGTGTATGCACATACATCATCAATGTGTATGGAAGATCTTTCTATCAACTCATACGCACTCTTATAATCCATTGAGATTTCTTTGTTCTCTGGAATCATTTCAAACATCGGAGCGACCTCCAGTATTAATTCATGGACATAACTATAATAAGAGACAATCACATGAGAGGGATTCTCTACATTGATGATTAATAGATCGGTTTGTGCCTTACTCGCCCTCTTCTTCCTTGGGTGAGTGTCAATTGAACCAAGTGGCCTCCCCCTCTTCCTTTGAGGAGCCACGGCCTCAACCATACCTCCACTAAGTGTGGTTGTAGTGCCTCTATCTGCGGCACCGTGCCCCTTGTTGGGGACTTCTAGCCTTGCAGGCACATTTGCAGCTAGTATATGTGATCTCGTCACTTTTGCGATATCAGAAAACGCATCAAGCATCGAATCTGCTACGTTCTGAAGATCGATTATTCTTTTCACTTCACTTTCACTTTGTGAAGTGCGGGGATCAAAATAAGACAGAGTGGGAACAAACCACGACAATTCCTGTTGTTCCCTTGGAAAATCCTTTTTCCTATCTCCCCCTAACGACGGGAAGACTGTCTCATCAAAGTGACAATCCGCAAATCTAGCGGTAAAGAGATCGCCTGTCAAGGGTTCCAAATAGCGGATAATCGTTGGAGATTCGTATCCAACATAAATACTTAATCATCTCTGAGGACCCATTTTAGTGCGCTATGGGGGCGCAATAGGCACATATATTGCGCAACCAAATATACGTAAGTGTGAAATGTCAGGCTCATATCCAGTTACCAACTGGTACGCATAAAATGGTTGGCGAGCAGTGGGTCTGAAATGAATGAGTAAAGCTGCGTGCGATATTGCATAACCCCATGCAGATATAGGCAGGTTGGTGTGCATAACCAATGCCCTAGCCACCATCTGTAGCCTTTTGATGGTGGCTTCTGCGAGACCATTTTGTGTATGCACATGGGGTACAGGATGCTCTACATCGATCCCAATAGACATGCAATAATCATCAAATGCTTTTGATGTAAACTCTCCAACATTATCAAGCCTTATAGACTTGATAGGGTGATCAGGGTGGTGAGCCCTTAAGTGTATAATCTGTGCTAGGAGTTTTGCAAATGCAGCATTTCTTGTGGACAATAAAACGACATGTGACCAGCGTGTCGAGGCATCCACCAGAACCATAAAGTACTTGAATGGTCCGCATTCTGGATGGATAGGTCCACAGATATCTCCTTGTATCCTTTGTAAGAATGGAATGTTCTATTTTGTATCTTTAGCATAGGAAGGTCTCGATCCTGTTTTTACTAAAGAGCAGGCTTTGCAAAACGAGTGATGTGCCTTTGAAATAGTCAATGAGGCATAATGGGAGGGAGGTAGTGCTTCTGGTACTTCAGAAGGTAATGGCTGCATTTGAGCAATACGAGGACCGACACCTTTCAGCGTGGCAGATTTTTCTCCCATTTTATTTTTCACTCGAAAGAAGGGATGTCCGTGTGAGTTCTTCAAAATACGGATCATCATGTCACGACCAGGGTGCCCTAGGCGGTCATGCCAAAGCCTGTATGAGTCAATGTCCCACATTTCATTGTTGGTGACAACATATGATTCAATGATCCGAATCATAGTGAGGTACAGTCCACTTGATTGACTCATAAGTTTCTCTAAAATGCGTTTCCTTCCACATTCATTTGAGGTAATATAAAGGTATTCAGTTCCATTCTCACAGTGTGTTTCTACATGATAACCGTTGGCACGAATATCTTTGAAACTTAACAAGGTTCGATTAGCTCTTGGTGCATATAGAGCGTCTGTGACTTTAAATGTTGTGCCATTAGGCAGCAAAAATTTGGCAGTTCCTCGCCCTTTTATTACTTGTGATGATCCAATCATCGTAGTCACAGAGGAATTATAGGCTATTAATTCAATAAATAATTGCCTATTCCTTAATATGGTGTGGGGTAGTCCCACTATCAACTAAGCACTCAAGTTCTTCTCGATTCATTCCTACAAATAAATGGGAGGTATTATTAATTTTGAAAATATAACTCATATTCTATAGAGCATGTCTATTTTAGTAGAATGATAATTTTTTTTTCATTCTAATAATTTTTCTCTAGATATCTTGCTTTACATCTTTATAGTGCTTTTTCGAACCATGTGAATATGTGTAGTACATAAAAATCGAATAAATTCAATGCTTCAAAATAAAATTCGAAATTTATTAATAAGCCAACGATAATCAAATCAAGGTCTTGTTCAGAAATCTAATTCATCAAACGATTATTGAAATAAACTTTAAGACTACGTAATAGTTTAATTAAAAATGAGGCATTATGCCTTCACAACTGTTTTTGGAAAATAAAATAAATAAAACAGATCAGTCAAAATCTGAAGCATCCATTGACTGAGCGACTTCCTTGTTGCCATTGAAGTCTGCAATTGTGAGGTTGACGTCTGGGTCATTGCCCCCTTCTTTCATATAGTGAGCCTCTTGTTCTTTAGACTCCTTATACCTCTTGTAATTGGCTGCTACTATGTTGCTTGCTTGACAGTTCTTGTACCAATGCCCTATGACTCCACACCTATAGCATGGTTCATTGCCAACTCTACCCTGTTTGACTGAAGGGTTCTTAGGTGCCCTTTGCACCTTGTTTCCATGACCACTAGGGCCAGCACCACCATCTTTGCGCTATACATTGGGAGGGCCTCCACGGCCCATACAGCGACCCCCACGCCCCTTGCCACGTGGTGTATTTTTGCCACGTGGGTAGGGATCAGCACGTCCAACCCCCTTTGCATTGGGGTTCTTTCCACCTTTGACTTTGTCATAATTAGCTTCAGGAATTTTCTTTGTCCCAACGGGCCTGACATTGTTGCTCAAAAGAACCTCATTATGCCTCTCAGCCACTTGCAGTAGGTTGATCAGCTTATTGAAAGTTGTGATTCTTTTGTTATCATACTCCAGCCTATACTGGTTCGCTAGTATAATTGCTGAAGTAGGAAAAGTGGAAAGAGTCTTCTGGATCATATCATCTTCTGTGAGTTCCTTTCCACAGAAATTTAAACGTGCCTTTAGGGGCAATATGTCTTTGTTGAAGTCATTGTCCTTTTTGTAGTCAATCAAGCGGATTTCATTCCACTGAACAGTCAGTTCTGGGAGCAAGGTGTCATGAATGTTCCCAAAACGTCCCTTAAGGGCATCCCACAGTTCTTTGGGTGTCTTCAACTTATGGTATTCCCAGCGTAGGCTAGGATCAATATGTCACCTCAGAAACATTAAGGCGTTTGCTTTTACCTTATCAGACAGTCCATCGTCTTTGGGGTCAGTGGTAGTTTTGATGGTGGCAGTGTATTCTTTTGCCACAAAGGTAGTTTCTACATCGGAAACCCAACGGTGGTACTCAAGTCCTTCTGAGTCCAAAATGTCAAATTCAGATCGAGTTGGATCAGCCATCTACATCAACAAGAGAGAAGATATAAATTACGCAGTCATAAAAACATCCACGTGAATTATTTTCCAAAAATATGAATTAGATTTCAAGACCAAGATTCGTAATGGTCACATTTTTTTCGATGCTATGTGAAAATACTTTATCACAGTAAGTGTGTATTTATAATGCGCATGAACTGTCATTATCATGACAAAACGCAATTCTTTTTGTATAGCATTCTAAACAAGTAATAATCATAGCACGTAATAAATAATAAAAATATAGCATATATTAAAATAAATTACATGGCATGCTCAAATTTCACAAATGTATACCAAAATATATGTCACACATAATAATAGCAATAATATATCATGTGTAAAATAAAAGATAAATAATAGCATAATATAAAGGCATGCTTAGGAATAATTATATAAACGTAAATAAAAATCACAAAACATGCTCAAAATTTCATAAATAATATATAACAAAAATATAAACAATAAAATATATAATCATGCTTAAAGATAATCATATAAAACATAAATGACAAAGCATGCTTAAAATGATTAATATAATCTAACTAAACATGCTCGAAAAATTTATAATAAAAGCATAAACAATAAAATATATAACATGCTGAAGAAAATAAATAATGAGAATCTACCATAGTATGAAATTAAATAAATTAAAGAGAACATACTTGGTTTCGAAAAAAATAAAACAATCCTAGCGCACGCGAGTGTTGATGCAGGCGTGCGTAGCGATTTTTTTGGGCTTATGAAACTAGGCCGCTTCCTCTCCCTTTTCAGCAGTGGGCTTTGATTTTTTTTTTCCGGGCCTGGTCTTTTCTTTGGGCCTTCTCTTTTTTCTTTTCTTTTTCTGCTTTTTTTTTCTTTTCTGGGCCTGCAGGGCCTACTTTTTTTTTTTTTTTTATTTGGGCCGGGTGTATACTTGGGCCCTTCTCTTTCTTTCTTTTTTCGGGCTGGGATTCCCCCTTTTTTTTCTTCTTTTTTTTTCGACCGGACATTTTCTTTGGGCCGGTTTACTTTTTCTTTCTCTCTGTTTTTTTTTTCTCTCTCTTTTTCTTTCCTCTCTTCTTCTTTCTCTGCTTCTTTCTCTTTTTTTGTCTTCTGGGTTACAGATGGGAGTTTGCAGGTGGAGGCTGCGCTGGCAAGCAGGAAGGCGGAGGTCGTTGCAGGCGGGCTGCTGGAGGCGGCGCTAGGCCCGTGTGGGTTGATGCAGGCGCGGGTGGGCGCGGACGCAGTTGGGCTGTGGGGATGAGAGGCGGGACGCTGCCGGGCTGCAGGGAGGCGAGACCGGGCGCTGCTGGGCAGCTGCGACTGGATCGCTATGATCTGCAGGTGTTGCAGGCGGCGAGGCTGGGAAGGCGGGCTGGCTGAGGTGAGGAGCCGCGCGGGGCAGCGGGCTGAGGTCGAGGCTGCGCTGGGGCTGGCGGGCTGTCAGGGAGGAGGCCCGTGTGGAGAGGTTGATTCGGACCTGGTGATCTTTTTTTTTTTTTTTTGGCAATTGGCTCTGAGGGTGCTGATAACGTGTAAAAGTAAAATGGCAATTGGAATTAGTCTACTAATTTCATTTCATAGTCCCTTTATATAGGGAGAGGATTACAACGGAAATATGAATTACATTAAATACATTGAATACTGATTGATGGTAATTGTTGATTCCTTGATTCCCTCTCCGTCAGTTGCTTTGACGAATGCACATAATCTGTTTTTCCTTTAACATTTTTCTTTATTTTGGCTAAAATTTGACTCAAAAATGGCTAGCAATGCTAAAGATGCTCAAAATGACTATTCAATTTTTCTAATATGGGATTCCAGAGGCTTTAATCTAAACCACTAATTCCAACAATCTCCACCTTAGGATGATTCGAGCCATCTCCAGTTGTCTCACGATCCAAAACGCTAATAGCTCCATACCTTGACTACAAGCATCCACATTTCAAATCCATTTTTTCAATGTAATTGTGTGCCCTTTTGAAAGTTTCTAAAGAGATAAGAATTTTCTTCAAACTTGAGATATATTGGATATTTGTTAACTCTCGAACTACACCATCATGCATGACGAATTGTACCAATCCCTATTGTTTTGTAAAGACTATTATCTCCAGCAAATCTACCTCACCATTCAATTCCTTGAAAGCAATGGCGGATCCAAAAACCTAAAAAATAGCTAGCATTCCCAAAGATGCTCTAAGTAGCTAAAAAGCTATTCTGACTAAACTTGAATAGCTAGCATTGCTAAAGATGCTCAACACTACTAGCTATTTTTTAATGAAATTTTAGCCAAAGTAGCTAAAAAACTATTTTGGCTAACCACTTTTAAAATATGTCTGCATCATTTCTCTCTATTTAGCTAATTTTGAATTTATATTAATTTTTTTTTTAGGGGAATAGAATCAGGTTCCATTAAATAACGACGTCACTGCATCAAGCTTGAAGGTTTCAAGAAACCACTCATAATACAAGTTCAAACACAATACAGACTTCAGAGCAGTCAAAGAACTCCTAACCAAAAACTATAAACCTAAAAGAACTGCAAGGAAAACGCAAGTGAGCAAAGCTCACTTATTCAAAAAAGAAAACATAAAAAAAATCTACGCCTACACAACCTTAGATCAAAGCACTATCTTGGAATTTTTGACGCCTAAGACCTCAATGGCGTACATCACAGCAAACAACACAGGACCAGCTTCAAGATAAGATAGTATAGGACAAAACCACTCCTCAACAACTCATCCCAAGCCAATGCAAAAGAGGAGGACAAGATAATGGGCTAGCCCAGCTAGGTTGCACTGCTGCAACCCAGGCAAGTTGAGGTCTAAGGCCCAAACCCACCATCTCCCTTCAAACCACCACATCGGCCTAGCACTGGCCATCGAGAAACAGCTGTCTGATCATCATTCTGGTGGCCGACCTTGCTCCCCCACCATCACTGTTCTAAGGAGGAGACCCCGACAGACCTGCCTTAACAATCAATCGGCGCTTCCCTTAGATATCCAACGTAGCCCGCTTCCCTTAACTTCAAGGTCACCGCAGCAAAGCACCCGGATGCTGGCAGCAGTCAGACGCCGCCTCCCTCAGGTTCCGATCCTCAACACCCAGACGCCGCACATATCGAAGCAAAACAACCCGCCAAAACAATCAGAGAAGCCTCCGATTCAAAACTCCCGCCGCACTCCACGCGTCGAGAACTAGCCCCGCGCCACCGCCGTACCTCTTCACTCCCACGGTCATCGCCTTACCTGAAGGAAGAGTGCCGCCGTCACTACACAAAACCTAGGCTTCGCCCGTCGAGGTCGTTCCACAAAACTCAGAGGCCTCCTGCCAATGTACAAGAAGAAGAATCGATATTATTTATTGAATGAAGAGAAAGTACGTACGTAGTTTAAATGTATTTATAAATTACATAGAACAATTTAAAAGGAATGTAATTAACAAAAATAATAGAGTCTCATCTCCCTCTCTATATTATACAAGGAGATAGCTAAACATAAAAATGGAGAGATAGTTAAACGTAAAAAATGGAGAGTCACTTAGGAGTTTGGTCTAAAATCCTTTGATCCTCTTTTTTTTTTTTTTTTTTTTTTTTAAAGGAGTTTGGTCTAAAATCAATAAAAAGTTAAACATAATCTCTAAAATAACTAAGAAGCCAAGATAGAGAGTATGTTAAAGAGCAAAATTTATAATACATCTACCCACATGTCATACACACATTTGTAAATGTGCCAACAAATTTGTTGTCAGAGTGGTAAAGTTGAGTCCTATTTTGTGTAGTCTTAGTTCTATTAATGGTAATTACACAATCTACGACTTTGCTACAAGCTTTTGAATAAATTCGTTGTCAATACTGTAATTTTTGTTTAGTTATATTTAAATAGTATAAATGAATATGGTAACTTTATTCTCAATGTTGTGATTTTGATTTATATAAATTATAATTTTTATTCAAATATATGTAAAATTAGTGCATAATAAACATCACAGTTCATAGTTTGTCCCTGTTAAAGATGCTTTAACTACTTTTAAATTTAGCAAAGAAAATTTTTAGGTTATGGGACCCATTCGTTTCTATTTTCTTTGAATGAACATTATAGTCCTTCGCAAAGACTATAAATTAAGATGGACTCCATACTTACTAAAATTGGTCAAAATATATATACATTAATAATAAACAACCTCTCACCCTTCTAAAAACTAAAACCCTAGGAGAGTTTTTCTCTCAACCTATCTTCTCAACGACGCCCTAGCTTCCACCTCCTAGCTTCCTTCTATCACTTTTTTCTTGACTTCTGTCCACCCAATGGCCTCCATTGATGTTGTCACTTCAATCTTCGCTGCTTCCCTTGCACTCGCTGAAGGAGGCAGCGCTTCTGACCTAGGGAAGATTAATTGGTGGTGGTCCTGTTCGCAGGTCCTCCCAATCCTTCCTGATTGAAAAACCTCTTACCCGCAAGCCTGTTGATCCTACGGCATTCAAAGCTCATTTTCACCGCACTTAGATGGTGGGAAAACCACTTGGGAGCAAAGAACAAGAATCCTCGCTCATAAAAAAAGGCGGGTGTGGCTCCATTGCGTCTCACTTACCCTACTACTGCTGCTGTTCAGGAGGTTAGCCCTAAAAATAGGGGGGAAATATAAACAGTACTCCAACTATGGCCCATTCTAAATTTTCATACCTAACTTTTGAAAACTATCATATTGGTACCCCAAATAGCCAGCCCGACCCAACATTCGTACCTGCCGTCCATGACGGCGTTAATTATCATGTCACGTGCTAATTTTAGATGGGTATTTTGGTCATTTCCTTATCTATCTCCTCCACCAAAGCAGAGTTGCAGATCCCATCTCCCTCCTTCGTCGCCTCTTTCGTCTCCGATTCTCTCTCTTTTATTCCACAAGGTCATCAACCTCCGAGCTGCAACCAAAATGACTTCCAACAATGGCATTTGCAAGCTCAAGCCCAACGCCAAAGCCACCAAACAGGAATGCAATTTCGAAAAAATAGAGGATCTCAAAGCCAAGAAAAGAGCTTTCATGGAGGCTTTTACTGGCCAAGCTCTTCACCGGAATCAATTCCATTAAAGCAGCTTATGTGGAGCTCCAAATGGCACAAGACCCATAAATTGAAGCTTCACTAATTAATGTACCCATCTCTCCCCTTAACATGTGCCTGCGTCTTCATCTTGATCATCGAATCCTAACTAGATGGCCCCAGATTCTACCTAGCTATTCCCTTCACAATCAAGAACCCCACTTCTTAATTGTAGGAATCAAATCACTAACATCCTGCAAAATTGAAAGCAAAACAAGATTTCAACAACCCAAACCAACATCATTCATTCCCACAGCATAATGAACCTTACGTAAGGTATGTTTTTATCTAATTTTTGAATAAAAGATTTGGGAAAGAACTCATAACAATACAACTGAAGAACCGACTTGGATTTGCACGTCCACAAGTCTAAAGGGAAGAAGAGCAGGACTCCAATTTCATCTACCATTCTACCAGATTTCTTTGACCAACAAAAAAATCAACCAGATTCCATGAATATGGTCACCGGAAAATCAAGCTACCCAGATCATTGCAGCAGCTGAAGGCCTTCGAAGACTCCAAAGCTGGTGTCAAAGACGTGCTGAGGTGATCGACCAAGTCCGGAGGGCCACAGAGAGCTATGGGTTCTTCCAGGTGGTGAAACATGGGATGCCCAAGAGAGTGATGGAGGAGATGATGGAGGGCGGCTTCCAGCTTCAACAGGTTTAAGAGAAAACCTTCTCAATACGAAGGGACGGTTTTACCCATCCAAATATGCCACGTGGCATGATAGTTAACGCTGTCATGGACGGCAGGTACGAATGTTGGGTCGGGCTGGCTATTTTAGGCACTAATGTGATAGTTTTGAAAAGTTGGGTATGAAAATTTAGAATGGGGCATAGTTGGAGTACTGTTTATATTTTTTTCTCCTAAAAATAAGGGCAAATGGAAGCTTTAAACTTTCTATTCTCATTACCTAGCATTTGGATTCTAGTCTTTTGCTATTTAAGTTTAGCTTCTCTAGTTGTACACCAATTGATGTCTCTAGGCGATTAGAGTTGCTTTGACAAGGATTTAGGCAGTGTGGATTTGTGTTCATATGGCTAGGTTTAATGATTGCGCTCATTTTGTTTACAATGAAGGTTAACTGTCATTTGCTTGGCAGCTTGTGATCATCTAGATTTTATTTGGTATAAGACAGCATATGAGGTACTTGCCTTCTGACCGTGGATAATAATGAAATTATCTATTCCTAAAAAAAAAAAAATCTCACTCTTCTCTTCCATGTTTAGATATAAGTCCGCTGCTTACTATGTAGTGAATTTAGAAAACATTAGAAAAAAATTTATGAAAAAAAAAAAAAAAGACATGATGGTAGGTTGTATTGTGGTGGATTGTAAAGCCTATTTGAGCTCACTTCCTCTTTCACTTCACGATCTATTTATCGTGAAGCAAATGGTGTGACCCATAGATTGGTGCATCTTGCTAGTGTTGAGTGTTTAGATGATTATTGGTTAGATGAGACTCCTATGATAATTCGGGATGTACTCTATGAGGATTCTTGTATTAGTACTCGAGATTCAGGTTATATGTCCCCCTCGCAGTATAATTATCTTTTAAATAATAATAACAATAACGGGCGTGAGGCTGAGCCTCCCAATTAGGCTGGATTCCAAACTCATTTTCAAAAATAAATAAATAAAAGAGATATGATGGTACCTTAAATAAAAATGCATGTAATAAGAAAATTATTTAATACGCTAGAAACATGTAAGACACATTCTCTCTCCTCAAATATAGAAGCTTTTATCAATTTTGCTATTTTGGGAGACCTAGTCTTAACCGTCTTCCGAAAAGAGATGCGGTTGTGTTGAATAGTATACGTAAAAACGTAACTCAAGAATACTTTTTAGCATTTGACTAAGGAACCAAAATAGAAACACATTAAAGATGTTCTTAATTCCAAGCTGATAATTATATCTAGGGAGCTTTGGATAAACCGGGAAGAAGAGTGATTGATAAAGTGAATCGTGCTAATATATATTGGATAAAGCTGGTCTATCATTCTATGAATTTGGTTAATATATTAATTAATGTATTGATTTATATAAAGGAAAGACATTTGAAATGTAAGATGTTGAACAGAATAAGCCCAAAATGCAAGTGTTAAATAATCACGATGATTGGGATGGAGGGATCAGCCATATGGGTCAGCGTTATGGAAGTGTTAAATAATCACGATGATTGGGATGGAGGGACCAGCCAGCTGGTTGCGTCATCTTTCATCGTAGTTAGTCGGGAAATACAAGGTTTTCCTTCTCTCATCATCATAAATTTCTTTTTCTCTTCAAAAAAAAAAAATGAGAATTTTATTTTTTTTAAATTTTTTTTTTTTCCTTAATTGAAGAATCTCCCGACACCAAGAGAAAGGAACAAGGACAGGAGCCGGAACGGTGAGATTGGGAAATTTGGCATACGCAATTTGTTTGTTACTGGAATAAGCTACACCAATCAAGTCATTGCTTTCTTTAATTTTAATTATAAGTTGCTGGAGCAGCATATATAAAACAACGATCTCCTTGTTGTCTCAGTACTATATACTTAAAAATTAATGATGAAGACAAAACCCCGCTTGAAACCCCGATCACCACGTCCTGCTAAGTGCTAATGTGATAAGCATGCGCCTATATAAGAATGCAATCCACTCTTTTTCCCCCAAAATTCTTACCATTCTCCACCTCTTGTCGAAACCCTAAACCTCGATCACCTCACCGAGCTAGCTATTAATCCCTCTCCAAATACACTCTCAAATGAGCCGTTATTTCAATTTACTGGATTTTCATCTCAAAGAAGCTGGTGTGAGTTTGAGCGAAGGACTGGCTCACAATGAAGAAAGCACCAACAAAATATGTAAGCGTATCCACCGAGCCCCGTTGAAGAACCCGAAATGTGAGGCCTGTAGTATTGATGTAAACGGAGATGGAAGTTTTGGGTATAAGAAGATAGCGAGAATGTACGCTGCAGTCCACAAACCCGGGAAGCTGTCCCGGCCGCAAGATGCACTTGTTATCAAGCTTCCAGATGGTATTGTCCGTGGCATGAATCCAAAAGCTGAAGATATGGGTAGTGCAGTTGCGGCATGTCACTGGGGCATGTCCTCGGGCTTAAGTCAGCTGGGATCTGAGGTCAACTTCTGTTTTCTAGACAGCCTCAACGGCCCAAATGATGATACCAAACGCTATGGCAACGGCAACGGCGACGGCAGAGAAGATGGCGGGCAAATCAATCTGAATTTTGGCCCATCTGCGACAGCACGATTGATGGATTTTGTGCCAGCAATTAAGTTGGAGAACAATTTGGCGTTCATTGACTCTGTGTGTCATTACCTTGCGCAACACGCAAGTGCTGATAAGCAAGAAGAGTACCTGAAGATCATAAACGGTAAAAAGTCTGAGGAGGTAGACAATTTCGATTCCGTTCAGATCTGGAATATGTTGACACTAGAACACAAGATTATTAAGGCACTGGAAGATAATGGACTCCTCATAACCCCAATGCGCTTTCATTCACCACCACCACTTCTTCCCAGTCCACCCCCAGGCTGGACGGCGGACCAAGCTAGCCGCTCTGCAAGCAAACCACGACCCTGTTGCTTCCCTAGTATCGCGACTGTCAACGAGAGCGTGGTATATAACTATATATTACATTCATATATTCATATTCCACCCTCCAGATTTCGTCCTCCATCATATGATTCATATCATATATATTTTGTTTTGCTTACACTTCATCATCATCACCATAACTACTTTCAGTCTGAGAATCGCATCGTACCTGAGAGTGAGGATCACAGCGGCCTCTGGAAGCGCAAGGCACTCGCCATTTTAGGTGTTCCTTCTGAGCAGAAGAAGTCCCGAAACGCTGGAGGACTTCATATAGATGATGACGCGACAGCACAGAACCCAAACAAGCCGGCAATTAAAGGAAAGGAGCTGGTATCTTCTGCATCAGCCTGAAAATTATCTGAATCATAACTCCAATGATCGATATTTAGGGCTCCATCCGCCTCGGCACCATGGCTTTGGTCTGTCTTTTACTTTTTTTTATATAGTTTATTATGCGCTGCAAGGCTGTGCTTTTCTTGCGGCTTTGGTTGACGAAGTGTTTGAAAACTGCAAGTTTTCATAAGTAATGTATAATAAAAGAAATAAACATGTGTAATGTCCGGCAGCACACAAGCATTTCTTTGCATCAATTAATTTCTCGAGTTCGCAGTCGCTTAGTAAGGTCCGATATAAAGCATGTATGTGCTAGCTCTTTGTATTTTGGTCACTTATATATTATCGAATGGTTGTGATTGTGCACTGTGGTTTGTTGTTCGGTGGCATGGGTTGCGGGTCTGGGGTCTGGACTGGACCCCGCCGAAAACAGCCAGGAGAGTGGGAGTGGGCGGTTCCATATTCCAGGTTTCTACAGCAGAGTGGATTTATGTGGATGGATCATGGATCGATGATGGTTTTGGCTGCCGGTTTGCCGTTGGTTATTTTATTTTCAATAGCTACATTGAAAATGGAGGTGCTTGTGTATTGAGGTCGAGTTCACTAGCACTGTGATACCCATTTTCACTGCAGTTGTTACTAGAAGCCTAGATTGGTGCTGAGGGAAAGGAATGCGGGTCGTGGATGACTAGTCTTTGGTCTTTAGTTAGGTTAAATTAGTCCTACTCAGTTGAGCAAGGGTTCAGAAATCTTGATCTTGGTCTAGATGCTTAGCCATTGCTATGGCATTAGTTTTTGGGATAATTTGTTGTACTCTCCGTATTTTCTTGTTGTCAAGATACTAGAAAGCTTCCCTTGCACGTGGACTCGCTTCTTTGGGTCATGGTACGGAACAGGGGCGGCGCTAAGGGTGTGCGGGTAATGTTGCCGCACTAGGCCTCCGATCTTTGGAGGCCTCCTATTATATACCCTTATTTTTGTGTGTGCATGTTTGTGTGAGCGTGCGTGCATGTATGTGTGTGCATGTGCGTCTTAAAAGCTGCATATAGCAAATGCCTTGCTAGTCTAGCTAGTTAGTAAAATCGATGTACAATTAAGAAGCATGTTCACTATTAAGTTAGTGGAAATTATTCTATACACCGACGGTACAAATGACCCTACACTTATAAGATGATCTAAACTCTTGATATTTATAATTAATATTTTTATTAATAAACTAAGAATGTATTTAATATAATCTAACCATCCATTTATGTTGGTGTAAGTGCACGTCGGTGCATTGAATTTTATGTTGTAGGCTTTCTTTTTTTATTCTATATTGTTTTTCTTTTTTGTCTCTAGCTACTAACCTTTTTCTATGTATTTATTTCTGGTAAGTTTTATGATTCATAAATTTCAATATAAATTAATGCAGTTCTTTATTACTTTTTTCATCAAATTTCTCTTTTATCTTTCATTCTAGATCACAATTAATAGGACCTCATTAAGTTTTCGCACTAGGCCTCTAAAATATTAGGACAGACCCTGGTGCGAAAGAGGATAAAACTCAAGTGAGACTGTCCGGGTTGGTTATCATTTAGTAGGCAGGTGAAATAAGTGATTCTTGTGGTTAGATGTTTAAGCCTTTTTGCCTCATGGTGTTTCTAGCCGCTGATTTTATATTACGGATATGAGTAGTTTCTCTAATATGTTTTAAGTAGTTGAACACCTATGTAGTTGTTATCATCGTCGATGTAATATATTGATTAAGGAATAACAGATAGAAATCCTTATGCATTTTTTTGTTTTATAGCTTTTTAATTAGATAATAATATTCGTTATTTACCCTAATATGTGTGTGTGTTGTGTTTATCATGAAGAGTAAAAGGAGGATACAGAAACAATATAAAAATATTTTGAGAAAATATTTAGACAATTGGTACATTGAAAAGATCACTTTATTTTTGGATTAGGAAGGTAGAAAATTGAGTTAGGATTACTGGAGTTCGATCCTCAACGGAGAGAAAAGGAAAAAACAAAAACAATTTTACCAACATTCTAATGACATTTCATTTGTGGGAGAGCTTGGCATGAGCTAAAGATCTTCCAAGTCAATAATATTTTCAAATGTATCAGCTTGGTGATTGACACCGACACCGAATATGTTTTTCGGTTATTGATCTTCTCACCATAAGTGGACGTTCTGGACTTCGTGTCTGAAAAAATCAAAGGCTTGTGCATGGATTATATATATATGATCTGTTTGAGCATGATTTAGGCAAGTGTGACAAGCTGATCTTGAAGGAAATGGAGGAGATGAAGGCAAAGCTGCCCATATCAGCAATGGCCGGTCTATCGTTGCTTTCAATGCCGTCAGCAGGCATTTTGACTGATGGGAAAAAGTCTAGAGGGTTTGATTCCGATAAGACCAATCAAGTTTAATTGCTTATAGTTTCGTGAAGTTAGGAAAACCTTCCCAGACCGCTCGGATCTACCAGAAACTTCTTTACGGTTACGAGCTCCTTGGCGGAAGTTTTTTTGCTACGCTACCCAAGCTGGGGAGGTGACTAAACCGGCTATGACATCGCTGGCTGCTATGCCTAGATTGATTGGAAACAAGTAGCCTGTTGCGCTGGAATTGGTTCGTCCAGGTAAATCGACTCGACTTCTAGCTTGCTTTCCTTGCTCTTGAGGTGTTGGAGGAGAGTGTTGACGACCTCACATTAGTTAATTCTAATAAACAACATGGGAGATTGATTGACCATCTCACAGGCCAAGAATAAAGTTGCGAGTGTGCTAAAAACATACCTAAGGTAGAGAAACTTGAACCAAAGGCGGACAAGCTACTCGTAGGATCAAAGGCAAGAAGAAATTGCCAAAGATTTTGGTCGACGAAACTTCGACCGTTCTGCTTGAGTGGTCGTCGCAATGGATACCACAACTTTGATTTTTTTTTTATTTCTTTTATTTCAGGGTGTTACATGATTATTGTCTGTGATATCACTTTTTGACAATCATTACTGTACTACATGCAGAAATTTTTTTTTTTTTTGGTTACAAGCGGGGCCTAAAAGGCCCAAAGAGAAGCAAAAAAGAAACTAAAAACTGGAACAAAAACCAGTTCTCTTAGCTCTAGTTACATCAGACAAATCATCCAAGAATGTTTGGCAGCATAAGCAGGGGGATTGTCAAAAGTGACCAATCCAGGTTCATGGAAAATGCTATTCTTGGCAAGGGCGTCAGCAGTCATGTTACATTCTCTAAAGATGTGTGTCAGCTTGACATTCTGACTACACCACTTAATATTATTCCTGAACCATAAGACAAAGACAAATAAACTACACCACTTAATATTATTCTTGATCCTTGTATGCCAATGAAGCTGAGCAACCACCCAACTACATGCAGAAATTTAACAAAGGTGGATTGTTTTTCTCAAAAATTTAAAAATTTAAAAAAATAATTTCAAATTCAAATCTCACCCAATAAAAACTTAGGCGAGCCTAGATCATATTGTGGATCTTTCTTTAATTGAGGCTCTTGATTTCTTATAGGATGCTCTCTATAAGGATATTGTAATGCTATGCATACTCGGGATATAGGTATTACGTCCCTCAGATGCAGCAAATATTATTAATAATAACATGGGTGTGGGATGATTAGTATATCAGCTTAATTGAGTTCCAAACCCCATTATTTAAAAAATAAATAAATAAATAAATAAATAATAAAAAAAATCTTATGTGTGCCTTTGCTTTTAACAATTTACTCAGAGCTTTATTATTGTCAATAGTTATGGAGGAGAGGTTGGTTCTCGAAGCAAACCCTAACAAAAACTAGGTTTTTTTCCCGGTTCCATCTTGTTGCTCGTCTGGTGGCTCCCGCCCGTACTATGTGGTGAGTGTGCCAGACGGGAATGTCTTGAGGCTATTGCTTAGGTGGTCTGGAGAGGTTGCCGCTTGATGCTCCGGCAGGTTTGTTAGGGTAGTGGGATTCTGATTTGAAGTCTTCGATGCGCGGCGGTGGTGATGTACAAAGGTGGAGCTTGGGCGGTTGATGGTCGTGGCTGTGTGGTCATGGCGTTGATGGCCATGGTGATGTGGTGCTGGCGACGTGGGTGTGGCGATGGTCATGGCGGCGTGGTGCCGGCGATGTGGTCGTGGCGATGGTCGCGGCCGTGGGGTGCTGGTGACGTGGTCGTGGCGTTGATGATCGTGGCGGCGTGCTGGTGGAGGCCTTGATTGACGGCAGGGAGGCCTGCTGTATGTGATGCAAGAGCGTGAAGGAGGGGGAGAGGTGGACTGGGTGCTCATTAGCTTGCTGGGCTTTGGGTTGTGACTTTTCTTTGGACTGCTTTTTGGGCTTTCTATTGGACTAGGGTTTTGCTCTCAGCCCATTGCTATGTTTTTAGTTAGTCTAATTACAAATAAGTTTCTTGTATTAGGAACACTCTATGTACTTTGCCTATAGAATTATCGGTGATTCTACACATCTAGGTGCAAAGTTCTTTGGTGTATCGCAATTGAGTGCATTGGCACCGGGACCTTTGTCTGCTATTATTCTTAGTTTAGAATTATGTTATTCTGCTAGGCTGCTCTTTACTTAAAAAAAAAAAAAAAAAATTACTTAGAGCTTTGTTCGAACAATGAATGTTCCAATGTAGTAGATAATTCAAGGAGCGGGAAAGCCAAGAAGAAAACATTGTCGCCACTTAGTTGGCCTAATGCTAAAAATTGGGAAAGACGGCAATCACTTGGTATCTTAGAAAACAATTGTCGTATGATGCAGGAAAGCTAGATACTAGCTTTTAGCGGAATGGCCAAGAATTAGACAAAAGTATTAGAAAAGTTACGCTCAAAATAAAATGAGCCGCATGAAAAACAAAACAAATGAAAGAGAAATACATGTCCTCTTTGTAAGAAATGATAAGAAATTAAAGGAATATTCCTTTAATTATTTAGGCCCGTAAAATCCTAACATTTTCGATAAAGAGAATGAATTGGGGAGATGAAAGAAAGGTAGACAAACAAATGAGAAATATGCGATCGGAAGAAAAAAACATAGAAAGTAAATATAATATAAAAATTTAAATAAAAGATAACTTTAAAATGATTTCTGTTCCGCGTGAACTGCATATTAGAAAACAATAGGGAGTGCATGCAATAATAATAAAAAATAATAATAATAAAATATAAAAAAAAAAACACTCATTCACCAAAAAAGACAAAAAAAAAAAGGGCTCAACTACTTAAGGGAGACCATTTTGACC
The DNA here is from genome assembly GCA_024704745.1 of Rosa lucieae. NCBI lineage: Eukaryota > Viridiplantae > Streptophyta > Magnoliopsida > Rosales > Rosaceae > Rosa > Rosa lucieae. The sequence continues at coordinate 13,680,283 of CM045492.1, read as the reverse complement.
CGAAATCTTCCCCTTCAATTTTCCTCCTGCAGTTGCCCAGTGTAGCAGAAACTGGTATGGCAGATCCTAACAAATCCCACTCAGTGCCATCGGTTTTCATTGATCACGATGAAAATGGCCATGGCGGCAACGGTAACTTCATGGATGAAGTTGATGGTTCAAGTAATATAGACAATTACGAGTGCAGTGCGCAAGATTATGGTTATACGACAGGTTACTACTCTTTTAGAATATCTATTTCTGATGTTATGTCAACTATTAAATGTTGATGTATGCAATATTTCCTTGTAAGGTACGTATTCACTTGAGTAATGACATGTAACGATCCCTCGATCTCTTCTTAATTAGGTGGCCAAATTAATACACAAATTACAACAAGCAAATTTCGAGCTGCTGATATTTCTATAGGCTCAAGTTCAGGGAAGCTCGACTCTGAGGACGAGCTTACTGTACTTGAATATGTCCAAGGGATCTTTCCACAGCATCGCGCTATATTCGACTATAGTGAATCGCTAAGATCTCATATGGGTGAGCCTTGTCTATTGAATTGCTCCAGTATTATTTCTCAGTGAAGCTCTCTTGCATTTGGATGGATTTAACAGAAGTTCATTGAAATTGATAAAAAATAAAAATAAAAATAAAAAGTTAAACAAGAGAAATAACTTTATGCCATGACTCATTGGAAATCATTTGTCATTTATTTTATTTTTGTAAACATATGAGAGCATCTTTAGCAATGCTAGTTATATTTTGGTCGTGCAGTACAATTTGGTCTAGTGGCATAAGTCTCCTTTTGTAAGTAGAAGGTCGTAAGTTACTCACAATAGACCAGTTGTTGTATTTGATAAAAAAAAAAAAAAAAACTATATTTTAGTCAAATTTTAGTTAGAGTAGCTAAAAAGTTATTTTAGATAGCCACTTTTAAAATATGTCTGTATCAGTTCTCTCTATTTTAGCTAGTGTTGAATTTATATTAATTTTTAAATAAAGATTAAATAGTTTAAATGTATTTATAAATTACATATAATAACTTAAAATAAATGTTTTAAATTATAGAAAGCCTCACCTCATTCTTTATATTTAAGAGCAAGATAACTAAAGAGAGTTGCTATTGGGACCTCCAAATTTGCTCACTTGACCTCACTCTATTATGAATTATTAAATGACATATATAACCTACTATAAAATGACTATTAAGGACAATAATTATACTAAAAAATATTATATTTATTTTATGTAGACTTTCCAATTCAATAATATTAAATTATATTTCTTATTATTTTCCTTTTCTATTTTCATTTTCCAATTTCACTACATACTCATTAAAGCATTCATATATATTTAATAAGAATTAAAAATGATTAAGATCATATGACATAAAAATGTATGATATATATGTTGAACGCATATTGGTGAGTTTATGATTTATGACCTAAATCTAAGTCAACCAATTATATTTGCAAAAAAAAAAAAAAAAAAAAAAAAACTAGTAGTTTAGAGAAAAAAAACTAAAAATATTTAAATAATTAATCATGTGGTACAAAAAATAGAGAAAAAAAAACTTTAAAAACAAATGATTTTTTTTTTAGAATAAAAAAAATGATTTCTTCATTTTTTTTCACAGCTCAAATAGAAAAAAAAAAACAGAATAGTTCATGGCATTTTCTTATTGATTAGACATTAATTTTTGAAATCCAAGTTTGATTAAGAAATGTATATTTAGTTAAGATTTATAGAGTGATTAAATCATTGAAATGACTAACTTTTTTATTTTAAAGATAACAATTTGTTTGCAAATTATATGATTGAGGTTATTTGAGGAAGTTTAGTGAGGTTTGGTGAGTAAATTTAGCATTTGAAAATTTGATAAGAGGTGTAAAAAGCATAGAGGTCAAGTGAGCAAATTTGGAGGTTCCAATAGAAAAACTCATAACTAAAAGTTATAATAGAGAGCCACTTAGGAGTTTGATGCAGTTGCTAAAATAGATAAAAAGCTAAACATGCTCTCCAAAATAGCTAAGAAGCTAAAATAGAGAGTTTGCTAAAAATGCTCTGAAATTAATAATTTAATCAAAAAAATTAATTGTATTCCTATAATTAGAACTTCTTATGGTGAGCTACTTTCTACAAATATGTAATGGATTATGTCCCTTTTTCAGCTTCATCAACAGAACTATTATTCGGCGGCAATCAATCGCAGATTAATTTAATTGATCTGTTTCCACCCCACCATTATAACTCGGTATTACTCATAATTTCTTTTAGTATTTTCTTTAGTTAATATTAAGTAAATACTCCATCTATCTGATAGTATACATAATAGATATTAGGGGCCGTGACCACTTACCCGATTTTAGGCTGAAAATTGCCCACTTGCTCCATTAAGAGTTTTTTAACCCCATTTACCCAATCCAACATCTACTGACAATTTTACCCATATTAATTAAATTGAAACTGCTCAATCTCTCCTCTCATACTCTCTCTCCTCCCGGACTCTCTCTCTCTCTCTCTCTCTCTCTCTCTCTCTCTCTCTCTCTCTCTCTCTCTCTCTCACTAAACTGAAACTGATCGATCTTTACCGGCGAAGAGCTGGAGCATCCACACCCGACCCGAGATAATCGCCAAGTACCAGATCCTCGAGCAGGTCGGATCTGGCGCCTACTCCGACGTCTACCGCGCCCGCCATCTCGCCGACAACCTTAGCGTCGCTCTCAAGGAGGTCCACGACTACCAATCGGCCTTCCGCGAAATCGAGGCCCTCCAGACTCTCCACGGCTGCCCCAACGTCGTCGTTTTGTACTAGTACTTCCGGCTTGATGACGAGGACGCCGTGCTCGAGTTTCTGGGCAGTGACCTAGAGACTGATCAAAGCGGCGAAGAAGAAGGAGGGCGGGATTGGCTACGGCAAGGTCAAAAGGTGGATGCTGCAGCTGCTGTCTGGGATCGACGCGTGTCATTGGAATATGATCGTGCATCTGGATTTGAAGCTGAGCAATTTGTTGATTGGGGAGGACGAAGTCGTTCTGTTTTTTTTTTTTCGGTAAATTTGGCAGAAGAATGAATATTGAGTAGTTATACAAGTCTATTGCGGGGAAATAATAAGATTATTGGGAGGCAGTAATATGAGTATTGGGGGGCAATAATATGCATATAAATTGATCAATTGTGCCTGTAGAGTATTCATTTTGGTTTTGGGAGTTTATGCAATTCACTGGAGGGCAATAATATGATTATTTGACGCAATAATATGATTATTGGGAGGCAATAATATGAGTATTGGGGGGCAGTAATATGGTTACTGGGGGCAATAATATGATTACTAGGAGGTAATAATATGGTTACTGGGTATTATTAGGGGGCAATAAATTCAAAAGCCGGAATCCGGTTAACAATCCGGTGGCCGGATTCCTGATTCCGGTCATCGGTTGCCGGATTCAGGTCACCGGGGCTGGCCGCTGGTCACCGGAGCACAGCAAGGTGGAGGATTTTTCTCTCTAAGTGAGAAAGAGGGAGAGGGCAAAAAAATCCAAAAAATTAATAAAAAAGAATTAATTGGGTAAAGGGGAAATAATCCCTTAGAGTGTTTTGGGTAAACGGGGTTAAAAAACAGTTAGTGGAGCAAGTGGGCAATTTTTAAGCAGAAATTGGGTAAATGATCATTTCCCCTAGATATTATTCAGAGAATATATTTTATTAGCCAAAATCAAAAATTTTGACAACAATAACCTTAAATGATTAAAAAAATTTGAAAATAAATTAAATCACAAAGGTAAATATGAAAATTATAAAATAGATTTGTATTAAGAAAAATAAAAGTAAATGATCTCACAATCCACTTTTCTTTTCCACTATCTTGCGTATCTTCTTTCTCCGGTAACTATTTTATTCCATTCATTTTCTCAAAAAAAAAAAAAAATTATAAATGCAGAGCATGTATGAAGAATGCTATTGTTAATTACGTCTTAGAGCACCGGTTGTTTTTTATTATTTATTTATTTACTGCTTGATTTATTTACTGCTTCACGGAGACCGTTTATCCCATTTGTATTCACTTTGACTGTTAATAATGGCAAATTGTGTTGAGGATTGAACGTGGGGTGTCATCAACAGTGGACATTTCTGACTAGCGCAGTTTGTTTATGCCGCCAACTTCTTGTCTAGGATCTGCAGAAATGGAAAAATTCTGTCAGGCTTGTCACGTTTGAAGTTTAGTAAACCAAGAGTTAGCAGGGGCTTTAAAGTGTGAAGTACAGATGTGAGCGATTAAATATCAAAGGTTTTCAGTTTTGGAAAAAGTGGTAGAATAACGGTGGAGGAGAGAGCCTTCTTGGCAAGAGGTGATAGAATTCGGGCACTATATGGAGCAGTATGTCACTCTATATTATTTCATTTTATAACGCTCCACAATTCCAGTAAGACTGCTTTAGACGTTGGAAAAGGGAAAGGAAGACCATTTGGTTAAGTAGGAAACGGCTTTTCAAGTAGCTAGTGGAGAAACGAAGGTATGGGATTTTTATAGTTATAAACTAAGTAGACAGACATAGATTCTGTCAAATGATATATTGTGGCGAGCATACTTTTGTGTGTAAAATAAAAATGAATTCATAATTGGTACAGTGAGGTAGTTCTAAGGGTTGTCTTCAGAAAGAAATTTCACGAGGACATGAGCTATTTAATCGTCAAGGTTAGTGCGCGGTGGGGAAAGGACATGATGGGTGGGTGGAGAGTTGGGCTGGGAATAAATTTTAGAGCTCATCGCTGGCAAGGGTAATACTTGCAACGTGCCAGAAAGTAGAAGAGATGACCCATGCCTATTTCCTGTATGACCTAAGAGCAGTCTGGGTCTGAGGATCATTTATTTCTTCAACGCGCTATTGCTTTGGAATTGGTGTAGTGTATTGTAGCTAATGTGCGATTCTTTTGAAGTCGATCTTGATAATTGATGGAGCTCATGAGTATGCAAATGATACTTGATGCACAATAGTAAAGCAATGAAGTCGAGGGACATACACAACAGAATTGCTGATGAGGTTCGCCTGAAATCTGTGCCTATGTCCATGGGGAGAAGGACTGAGGCATTTCACTAGCTTAATATATTGTTGATGAAACAACTCCAATTATAAAAATTCTTCACGACGTAGTTGTGGAAGAGAATTTGGCTTCGGTAAAGAAAATTGAAAATAGAGAAACGTCATCACGTTAGGAAATTTGTTTGGATATATATATCGGGCTTCTTAAGTAAAAAATTGTCTTAGACCCTAAATACAAGTGCATAATTTTGTGATATTCTTCTAAAATACTAGTGATATTCTTCTAAGATCTAGTATTTTATTTTTTCTTTCATTTTGAATAAGGTTCCTTGTCTTAGTCTACAATACATAGAAATTTTCCTTATTTATGTTTTGTAGGTCTATTAGATCTAGGAATACATGCCCATAGGGTGTGCTTTTCCGTCGTTTCTTAGCACCTTTGCCATTGTATTAAAATGGTGAACGAAGTCTCTGCTCGGTTGGCTGTGTCTCTTGCTAGTCCTGATAAGGGGAGAATCTCATTTGGTTCTGTTGGTGGTTCTACCATCTCGAACCATTACTACGAAGTGGGGCCTCTGCTGTAATCTCGGAATAAGGCAGATTCGAAAGCCTTCATGGGAATGATCACGAAGGTTTGGGGTTTCCAAAACAGACTATCGATAAGGGTACTGTTAAGTGACGTAATCAAATCCTGAAGTCCTGGAGTCTCCGTTAATTTGCTTGTGAACACGTGGCAGTGGACCAGTTAGCTAGTTAGTTGCTAATTCTCTTGCGTCAATTAGTTAGCTAGGTTAATTAGCACGGTTAGTTGGCTAGTCGTCTAGGCTGTTCAAGTTGTATAAATAGCTGAGCTCTCTCTTTGTTTAGATAGATTGAATACTTCAGCAAAGTAATAAAAAAACATTGAGTAATATTCTTCTTCCTCTCTACGAAACCCTAGCTCCGCCGTTCTGCCATGGCTATCAGGTACAAGGTGATCGATTAATTTGTTTTCAATTTTTCCTGGGGGGAGAGGAAACAAGTAGTGCAGGAAGGTCGTGGTTCTTCGGTAAGGCCATGCTAGCCATGGAGGAGTTGGATGGTTGTTGTAAGGTTGCTAGGGTTTCAATTTCGGGAATTCCGGTGTAGGAGCAATGCTCGTGATACACTCGACTTTGGGGCCGATGCTGCAACTTGACAAGCATGTAATACGGCGAGGCATGGCGGTACAGTTTGGATTTGACAAGGCATTGTGGATCCAATAGAACATGCCTACCCTTCATTACTCTTTGGCCACGTTTGGTTCAAGGAAAGAAAGCACCAGGAAGGAAACTTGTTCATTTCCTACGTTTGGGATGCAAAAAGAAAGGAAATCGTTTCCTGAAGGGAAAATAAGGGAGAAAATGGCTCCTTCCAAATATCAAAGGAATCACTTTCCCATATTCTTTCATTGCATTTATTACTCACAACATATTATTTTATTATATTATTGACAAATTTTTAACAACTTTCTTGATAACTTTCCTTACGTTACCAAACATCGGAATGGAAAGTTGTTGGAAAATTTCATTTCTCTTCCCATGGGAAAGACAAGGGAATTACTGTCCTTTCCGGGGTTGCAGCTGTAGTTTGATTCCGGTATGAGAAGATGGTCAGATTCTGCCATGTATGCCAGCTACTGGAGCATCCAAAAATGGGATGCTTGGGGCCACCAGAGGTGGAGGTGGGGAATATGGCCCCTGCTAGGGTTTCAAGTACCACTAGTGATTTCGAAGGAGACGAAGGTGCACAATGGGTCCTAGGCGGCAACAGTTCAACTTTGAAGGCTAACCACTTAGGCTCAGGCTTTAAGTTTATTCACGACGACACCCAAGTCGCTGATGTTTTTGATCCCTGGAGTGTCGGTGCAAATTCTGGCTAAGCAACTTGAGAAGTTTCTATCTAAGCCATCTATGATGTCAGCGCCACCAGCGGCGATGGCAAAAATCAATGTTGCAGCTCACATCTCTAGAGGTAAAAGCACCGCATCCACAGCACTGGTCTCCTACTGTAAGCGTACCAAGGGCATTGATGCTACAATGACAATGCCATTGGAGCTCAACTTTGAACCAGTGCCTCTGTCGGAGAAGGATGGGGTGGTATTGGTTTCTCCGCCCAAAAAGGGTAGAGTGGGACGCTCGTTAGATAGTAAGTATAAACCTACAACAGAGAGAGTCTCCCATAAGTTGAAATTGCCAATGGAGGCAAAGAAGCCACGGAGAGATTTTTGAAACTTTAGGTATGACAGGGCTGACTACCGAGCACGAGGCCCCGATGGAGCCGGAGCTGGAGACGGCTGACATTCTGAGGGATGCCTCTTTTGTACAAGGAGGTTTTTCTGGTTTATGAATAATTTAGGACTATAACTTGAATTGTCAGTTTTAAGTCTTAGTATATATTGTCAGATTACTTTTTTATTTGGAGCTTTGTCTAATGGTGACGTTATGTTAGGGTCTTCTAGGTAGTGATTCGATTCTGATACAGTCCTTTCGGGTGAGTCATAGTATAATGTTACCTACATTTGCATTCTGGTGGACTAACACCCAATTTCTCACTAAAAAAAAAGATCTAGGAATATTTTAGATATTATAATTTTTAGATTTCAAACTTGAAGTATTGATTAATAAAACCAAAAATTAATTAGAGAAAGATTTATTGTTTTTCTATTCATCCATGATTTCAAAGCGTTTGAAATAACTAGCATAGCTAGCAAAGTTGGAGTTGATTCAAATCTTTATAAACTAATGAGCAATGTTATATTTTTCCAACAGGTTTCAATTGCTATTCATATTTTGTTAAATTTTCAGATTCGAAAGTAGTACATGTTAGTAATAGATAAATTTATATGGAGGGTAGGGTGTTTGGTTGCAGCCCGTATGCTTTTTTTTTTTTTTTTTTTTCAGATATCATGTGCACTGAGTTTTGTGAATTGTTTTGACATGAATAATATTTTGTTTATTGTAAACAGAGACCGAGAACTATTGGCTTCTATCTAGCAATTCTATGAGTCGTACGTACATCTAATTCGTGAACTTGCTTTCCTTGGAATCTTCTTAGGTGGCGTTCTGGAGGACAAAAGTAGCCGAAGCTTCTAAGATCCAAAGACCAATGTGGACGGTGTCACACATGATGACTTTGTCACCCATGGAGAAAGTTATTAGTTACTACCGTGCTTCGAAGGTGGCTGACAACTTGAATGATGAGGTGAAGCGAATGAATTCACTGTTAGACCTAAATTTAGAGTTGCTAAATGTTTAGGAATGAGATACTCACTAAGCCCTAACAGGTACTCAGTCCTTGCATAGATATGCAACGATTCATAAGATTGAATAGCTGTTAGGAGTTAGCGAGTATTTCAAGATTAAATCTATAATACTTAGCTAGCCATATATCTTGCAGGATTTGCGTTGTTTCTTGGAGGAACAGCTGTGCAAGGAGAAAGCTGGGCTGTCAGAGAAAACTATTGCAATGCGTTTAAAAACAAAGGTTTATGTAGCATCGAGAGTGGAGGAAAACCCCGATGCTTGTAGTATTTGCATGGTTTGTGAAAAATCATTCCTACTCTCTCTCTCTCTCTCTCTCTCTCTCTCTCTCTCTCTCTCTCTCTCTCTATATATATATATATATATATATATCAGTCCTGCTACGGTGCGGACGTTCGTACCGTGCGGATGGTACGGATTTCCTGTTTTTCCCCACTTTCCGATCACATTTTCACATCTTAACCGTTCAGTTTTTAGGTCCTAATGTATAGATCACCTCTAAAAAATTTCAGCTAATTTGGTGATCATTAAGGCATCCAAAACTGCAATTTACCATTAGACAGATTCAGTCCGATCGTGTAAATTGCAGTTTTGGATGCCTTAACGATCACCAAATTGGCTGAAATTTTGTAGAGGTGATCTATACATTAGGACCTAAAAACTGAACGGTTAAGATGTAAAAATGTGGCTGGAAAGTGGTCGGTACGGACGTCCGCACCTGAGAAAAATCCTATATATATATATCTCATGTAATCAAATTATATAAAATGGGCGAAAACATGCAGGCCGGATACAAGGACCGTGACAAGGTTGCGAGTTTATACTATTGCTGTCATGAGTATCACGAAGAGTGCATAAAGGAGTGGCTTCTCAAGAGCAACCTCTGCCCCATGTGTAGAGCATTAGCTGTAATCCCGGAAGATTACCCCTGTTGGGAAGCTGATGTGCAGCTACACCAAGCATTCTTTCTGCATTTACAGTACGCAATTTGATAGAGGTATTCTCATCGTCCTTGTAATTATGTTGCAAGTTTATTCTGGTTTTTCATTTTTTTATTTCGTTAAAAATCACAGGCTTCTCAGGAGGGACTCTATAAAAATAAAGGACTTCCCCCGGTCGATTCGAACTCTTGTTTGTAACTCTTTCCAGGCAGTTGTAAATATACGAAGCTTTCTTGATAAGTAGTGCTTGCTGCCGCAAGACTAGCTGTTGAATAAATGCACTGCTGAGAAAACGTCGTGGATTCCGCTTGCTCAAAAACAAAGAAGAAAATAAACAACTAGTGGCTGTTCTAAGTTTCCTTTTCTATTCTTGACCAAAAAAAAAATAGTCTCCTTTTCTACACTATGATTACAATGCACTGTAAGAATAATGAAGACACATCATAAAGGAAAATGATATTAGGCCTTATTAAGGCTTTATTATGTGTATATCTATTTTATTCACATGCATCATTATTTGTGTGCCGCATCGTACTTTCATGTTGGCATATGAATTTAACCAAATGACTATCTTATCTGCAAATCTAAAACTCTTTTCAGGTTCTCCCAATACGAAATTAATATTACAATTTTTTGTGTCATATAACTCTACCCTGATCACAGAGGCGGAACCACGTTGGGGCACGATGGGTCCCGTGCCCCAGTCCGATCTTCATTATATATGTTTCTGGTTTCATATTTACTCGAAAATCTTTTGTCATGATGCAGTGGTTGAGGTATTTAAGTACTTGAGTCTGGTCCTAGGTTCGAGTGTTGGTCCCGGCCACAATATGTCAACATTTTTATTTATTTCATTCTTTTTATAACATTAGTACTATTCTAGCTGCTCAACACAAAAACATTAACATTGTACTTTCATGTAGTTGCATGTTTGATTAATAAAATATGTAATTTAAAAAAAAAATATTGATCTTTCTAATTTTTTAATTTTAATATATTCTAAGTTTCCATTTTTTTTGTTTTTTTTTTTTAAACTTTCGAGTGCCCCAGTAGATATCAATTTCTGGCTCCGCCACTGCCTGATCACACCCTTGATTACATTCTAACAAGAAATATGAGGTGACACAGTTGAGAGCTAGCTCAATTTGTCTTGTTACCTTCGATCTTTGAAACATCTTGAGCTTGGAGAAGGAAATATGAAGTCAAAACCACGGGTCCACACACTGAAGATAGATTCTTGAGGTGCTAGAAGTTAACTTCAAAAAGGTTTCAAAAACAGCAAATAGATCAATCATGTAGGGAAAGACTGAAGAGATTTTTTTTTGTAGGTACAAGTTTTGACCAACTTGGTGTATTGGCATTCCATACAAAATGGTGAAGTGTCTCCCAAGCTTATCCAAAAGAATCTCAGGTAAATGCATCCATGCATACATTGTAGATTAGTGGTTGGTCTAGGAAAGTATCTTTTGGAGTTTAATATTCCTTATTTAAAGATATTTTTCTGTTTGCCAAATTGTGTTATTGATTTCCTAAGTATTTTAAGATTTGGTGGATATCTTGTATTAAAAGTTCTTTCCTAATTAAAGTCTAATTAGGGTAGAATCTTGGGGCATTGAGCAGCTGCGTTGGTCAATTATATATTGCAGAAATATACACGTTCAGAAGGACCACCTAGAACGCAAGAGAGTGTTTTGGAGAGTTTTGCATGTTTGCTTAAAATTGAGTCTTCACAAGAGTCAAAACACTTGGTCCATGTATAAGTGTTCTTGATCATGTTTTCATATGCATAAATTCTCTTGAGATCAGTAGAGAGGTTGTGAAGAAAGATGAGCAATATTTGGTGATCGTTCAAGTGAAGAAGTTCAAGACGGAAGACAAACTTTGTATTAGTTTTTGTCTAATCATTGTAGCCGAGCTAGTGCTATTCAAGTTTATAAAGATAAATCCTTCATCATAAGTTAATTCTTATTTTTGGTTCACAAGAGTAAGAGCCTCACAGTGTTTTTAATCTCATATTTGAGGTTTTCACTGTGTAACCAAAATCTGGTGTTTTGTTTGTTAATTTGGTTTTCTGCTGCCCAGTAAGGATTGCAACATGTCTATCAATCTCTGAAACCCAGAAAAACGTTTCATCCAAGTATTTTCACTTGGTATCAGAGCAGGTTCTAAAGCTTTTTAGTAGATCCGAGGACATGATGGAACGTGAATATAACAGAGCCTCCAGTTTGATAAATTGCCCCCCTTTGTTTGATGGTGATGATTACTCACAATGGAAGATCATGATGAGGGCATTCCTCTACTCTCAAGATGAAAATATGTGGAATATAGTTGAGACTGGATGGGAACACCCAACCAAGGCTGAAGACTCAAAGAAAGTAGAAGGGACATCTGCAAGAGTTCTTAAGCCTAGGAAGGAATGGACAAAAGAGGAGGTTCGGAATAGAAGTTGTGATTTCAAGGCACGTAATTCCTTATACACAGCTTTATCCAAGAAGGAGAAGGTCACTTTTTGAACTCCCATAATATAATTGCCGAAATCTTCTTATAATTCCTTGTAATTCTCACGGCAAAAATCAATAAGAATTGATTTAGGACTCTTCCAAGACGTCAAGAAGGGTCTAGAAACTCATGTGCAAGTCACATACTTCAATCTTTGGGCCAGACTACTCAATTGAACAATTTCAAGCCCATTCCTTGTATATTCTGGAACATTCTTGAACTATCTTGAGTCATCTTGAAGCCACAGCATCTCCTAGCACCACCAGGACTCCTAGTGTCATCAGGTTTCCTAGTCTAACTGGGACCCTGTCATTTCTTCATTTCTGAACACCATTTTTCTAAGCTCACTCCTAGTTGCATTAGGATTCCTAATTGGCTAATTCAACTGGGATTCATTCTCTTAGTAGGATTAGGAAAGCTTTATTTCTCCATTTCTTTCCCATTTCTGCTCCACATTTCCTTCTTGCCTTCATTTCTTTCATTTCCAACTCTTCTTAGCTCATTTCTTGCGTTTGGAGCTCAAATGTACCTAATTACAACAAAGTAAGTTAGAAATAATATTATTAAGAGAATAACTAAGTAAAATGTAGAGAGAAATGCACTAAAAACATAGGAAATATTGGTTCGATCAGGTTTCAAACTCAAAAGTACGATGCAGTTGTATTGTAACAACAAGGCAGCTATTGACATATCACAGAATCCAGTACAGTATGATCGTACTAAGCATGTGGAGGTTGATCGTCACTTTTTAAAGGAGAAGCTAGATGCCAAAATTATTAGCTTTCCTTTTGTTCAAATTGAAGAGCAACTTGCAGATATACTTACTAAAGGAGTTTACAGGAAGACGTTTTATGACTCACTAAGCAAGTTGGGCATGGTTGATGTATATGTGCCAACTTGAGGGGGAGTGTTAGCGTGAGTCATGACATAACATTAGGGATGTAACATCCCTAATTGTAATTATATCATAGTTAGTACTTACCTTTTCTATGTGTGGTAGAGAATATAGACGTAAGTCAAATTGTATTCATGTAGATCTCTTTATATACCTCCACTGTAAAATGAATCAAATATCAGAAAATTTGTTCTCTCAATCTTATTATCTTTGACTAGCAACGCTATAGAAGACGGCGACGGCTTTATGATTTTTTTTTTCGTTAAAACTCTCGAACTGAACTATTATCTGTCTCAAAAAAGAATTTTAACATATATATAACATCATAATAAGATGTAAAAAAAAAACTTTTTGGTCCGTCAGTTGCCTCTTGGGTCTCACATCAGCATCAGGTCCGGACCTGTACCTAAATCTATTATATATATATATATATATATACACACACACACACACACACACACAACGCTTCTCCACTACGGACGTCCACAGTTTTTCTTAGGTACGGATTTTAGGTTTTGACCCACTTTTCGATTATATTTTCACATCTTAACCGTTCAGTTTTTAGGTCCTAATGTATAGATCACCTCTGCAAAATTTCAGCCAAATTGGTGATCGTTAAGACATCGAAAACTTCAATTTACAACAATGTACACGAATGGTTCTGGTTCGGCAGATTCGGTTCGTTCGTGTAAATTGCAGTTTTCGATGACTTAATGATCACTAATTTGGCTGCAATTTTGCAAAGATGATCTATACATTAGGACCTAAAAACTGAACGGTTAAAATGTTAAAATATGATCGAAAAGTGGGTCAAAACCTAAAATCCGTACATTTTTTCTTAGGTGCGGATGAGTAAAGTTTTATATATATATATATATATATATATATATATATATATATTACAATTAACCCTAATCCGTTTTGGCGCGAAGACGCTGGCCTTATAAGCAGAAGCGGGCGCGGGCAAGAGGCACAGTAACTGTTATGGCTCATCATCCTATCAACACCTTAGGGTTTCGTCCTCCTCAGTTCTCCGAGGTACCCCCATTCTCTACTTTACCATTTCATTTCTGGGTTGCCCATTAATTCGATGCAAATCTCTTCTTTTTCATAAATTTTCTAGGTCAATTCAAGATGTTTTGGGTTCTCAATTAATAGAGGAGATCACATTTATGAATTGATTTCTCAAATGAACTGGGTATAGTTTGAATTTGATCATAACTTTGTATGTATTGTTCTTCGTAGATTTTATTTGTTGCGCAAGGTCGGAACCCAAAAGGCAGGTTACTGTTCTTTTGGTTCCAAATGTGGGATTTTACAATTTTTCTTTTCTGATAAATTTGTGATCTTTTTCTATCTTAGTTCTATGTTGTTTTAGGGGTTTTTTCTTTTCTAGTTTCCAAAAGCTTTTCTCATGCATTTCTTTGGATGCTGTTGTTTGTTATGTACAACATAAAGCTATTAGATTAGAATTGAAGAGTTAAAAGAGGAGAGTCAGATTAAGGGCTTGACTGTGTGAATCTCTTCCTTCCTCAATGTACACATTACATGCCTCAATTGTTCATAATGGTCATTTCATCCCTATTCCTCCCTCCCCTCATCTCATTATGTTCTCCGTGTTACTGACTATTCTAGGCTACTAATGTGTTTTAAAGATTAGTTTTTTTGTTTTTTAAAGCTTCTTAAGCTCGAAAGATATTTAGAAGATGAATATAAGTAACGGGTTAGTGGTAAAGTTAATGGGTATTATTTAGGGTGTGATGAGCAAAACGCAAATGCAAATATAAATACTGCATTTTGTACAGTTAGAAAAGGATGGAAGGGTGAATGAAATATGCCTTCCAGTGAAGTTCCTTTTAATAATTGATACAGTGATGTCAATGTCTAATTTCCAACAGAAATGTCGAACCCTATTGCATGTAATTATAACACTGATGAGTTATATACTCTGCACAATCAACAGTGATGTTTACTTATGTGCTTACTATACAGGACTTAGCTTGGCTTCCTGGTTGGCTTCAGCAGCATCAGATAGAACAGTTTGATGAGTGCATCGAGAAGCTTAAGGGTACCAACTTAGAGTTAGAATGCAAGGTTGGAACTAGACCTATTCTAGTTCAGAAGTCCAGAAGCTGTGGTTTAATTATGTTAACTGTTTGCTAATTCATTTTCTTTACTCCACTGGTTAGGATTTGAAAGTTTCTCAAGGAAAAAACAGTAAAGGTAACTATGCTGATACGTTGTCAAGGGAAGAAGATAGAAACAAAAGCTATCATTTATTCTTATCTGGGGAAGACAATACGCCTGCTGGTTGTTCTTCATCTCCTGGAAATGTAAGCTTTTAATCAGTTAAGTATGCTAGCCAAATTATGATTAATTTTTCTCATTCAAACAAGTAAATTTGATCTATATCATGCCCCTTAACACTGTGTAATAAATCTGTGAAACTGTCAACTATCCATTCATTTGTAGTGCTAACTATTGGAGTAGAATATATATCTCTTGGAATTATTATATTCTTCTTATGTTGCTTACAGATTGTATACTATATGAACCTTATCCTACCAAACTAGTTGGTCTTTTATTTATAAAAGTTGTGATACCAATATTATGATATTTTAACGTAATAGAATGCTGTAAAATTATTTTTCTGAAAGGAGAATTATAGTATTATATATGTATAAAGTAATTCATGATGTAAATCTTGCTGCCTAACTTGAATTAAAGATTTGAGGAAAGTTGTATATTTTGGTTCAAAACATGGGCTTAGTTCGTTTACAAAAATTGACTGCTTTCTTGAAGTTTTCAAAGAAAAAAGGTTGCAAAATTTCTCCCTTTCTGTATAAATAAGGACATTTTTAACAGTAAACATCAACTTTTATTAAATAAAAGTAAATTATAGGCTGTTTTGGGAGGAGTCGCAAAAATTCTTGTGTCGGTTGTTGAGGGAAAGCGACAATATAATGGTGAGGAAGAGGGGAATGGTTTTGTGAAGACGTGCTATGATGGCTATCTTGAGTAATTTGGATGGGAGAACAGAAGTATGTATGAGGAGAGGATGGGGGAGGAGAAAGCTGAGTATTCTGCAGAAGAGGGTTTGATTCTGAGTTCTTTATAGGCTTCAGTTTCCTTTGGGAGGGAGAAAGAGTTGTATAGATAAAAAAGACCAACTAAACGTGCTACTTCTACTCTGATCAATTTGCAAACCTATGCTTCATATATACAAAGAGGCCTGTTTTGATGTATGTAATAAATGACACAATGAGAACAAATAATAGAAGTTATTATGGCCAAAAAAAATTGAAATACTAAAGTAAGTAAACATGCCTAATTACTACTCCTGTGGTTTTGCCTGAAATAGGTACTTAGGACTCCTTTTTTTTTTAATTAATTAATTAAAATTTTTTTTTTGCCTTGTACACTAATATACATCTTTAATTGAATAGGTTCTTCATTTCCATCTTCGTCTTTCATCAACTGGGTTTTCACAGTGTAGCCCAACTCAAACTCCGGATGCTTCCCAAAATGATCTTAAATCCAATAGAGTTGCATCTGTGGAACTAAATGACATCTTAGTAGGTTCTAAGGACAAGACTTGTTCTGAAATGGGGCTTAATCTTGGTGGGAGAAATTTGCTACCTCTGAATTCCATTCAGAAGTCCATGGAGGATGTTGGTCCACAATGTCCTTCCAATTATAAGATATCAGCAACGCATAAAAGAGAAAAGTATAATGTCAAGTACCCCAAAGCAACTGATATGACTGCTGCAGCTGAACTCTCAATTGCAGCATCCGAGGCATTGGTTATACATGAAATAGAGAGGCATGGGTTTGTTGCAGATGCATTGCCAACTGAAGTGGTACTTGAAGCTGCTCTTCGGGTAAAGAAAGCTCGGTTGGAGTGGTCAGTAGATGCCTCAGACAGCCTAGCTGACGAAACAGACGAGAGTGATTCACTTTCAGACTTGGATGATTTAACGATGGCCGATGCATATGAAGATGTAGGTTTGTCTCATAGTATTCCTTTTGATGACTGCACTTGTGGTTCAGCTATTTCTCTGGTGAAAGAAACTCCTCTCTCGGAACAGCAGCATGAGTTTGTAAACCTATGTGATCCTGTCGAGCTGGGGGCTCCACAAGTCGAGTTTGATGATATGTCTGCACAAAGGCAGCTATCGGAGAACATGGTTGTGGATATATCAAAGGACAATGTGCCTGCAACATCTTTCAATCATGAGAGAGAAGAGTTCTCTGATAACCTTGTTCCGGGTTTAAACACCTGCAATGTCTCCAGATGCAACCATTTAGCTCTGAAGAACTCAGATGTTTTGGCTAGGAAACAGGTAAAGGTCATATTAACTTTCTCTCTTCAACTGTGCTCAACTTATCTGTTTTAGAAAAAAGGACACATAAGAAAAATGTAATTTCTCATTAGAATTGGTTATCTTTATGCACTTAATTTTGTCTTTTTGGTCGGAATCTTTGAATTTTGTATCTTTCCGATTGGCATTTTCCCCCCATTTTAATCAGATTCCTATTGGGCAACTTGGACTTATAATGAATTAATTGTGCAACTTGCAGACAATTGGCCCAAGTATGGTGGATGTAACTTCTTATCAGACTAAAAAAGTAGATATTCACACCCATGCTTGGAATTCCGGAAATGCCAGTGAGTAAACATTTATGGTTCCATGCGCCCTTTTATCCCTACTCTTAATTACACATTCATTGGTTATTCTTTTTTGTTATGTCTTAATTGGTTTTGGCGGTAGTATTTGTTTACTTGCATTCTTATTTGGTTTTTATGTTCTTTTGAAGGAGATAATAGGGTATCTTACTTAGTATCGGACAGGTTCAGGAGCCGATGGCTAGGTGGTTGGACAGGCCAAGTATGTGCTCTATTCTTTTTTAAAGCACTTCTGTTTTAATTTTCTCATTTGTTCTTATCCCAATATCAAGTTATTATGAATGAAATTTTGCTATCCTTACATGAGAGCTTAGAAACAATATGCCGTAAGTGGTAAGGTTTTGGATAACTCCAGATACCTATTAGAAAGTTTTGTATACTTACGTAACTGCCTTTAATATTTTCCTTCCTTTTGTCTTGACCAGAATAATGTCATTCTTCACAAATAAAGGTCCATAAAATATAGCCTATGATTAACTACTTAGTGCTATCATCCTTGATGCATTTTCCTGTTATATAAAACATAACAACTCTCTTGATGCAACTTATTTCTAAATATTAACATCATGGTTGTTGTGTATTTTATTCTTTTGTTTCTGATGGTCCTTTGTTCTCTCCTTTTTCTCTTTAAATCTCCTATTTTGAAGGAAGTATCTGCTGTTGGACACATGGGACAGAATGCTAAAAGTAATGTGAAATGTTTTGCTGTCGAGACAAGCTTTCTCTCAGAATCGGCAGATATTGCTCCAGATATGAACTCTTTCGTGCAAGTTCATGAAACTGAGTCACATAGAATGTCACAGTCAAGCATCCACTTTGGTCTTTTGCCTGGTGAAGCTAATAAGGGGATATTACTTTCTCAAGATGTGGTGAGATCGTCTAGCTTGTCTTTAGTTGATCCTCTTTGTTCAGTTGTTCCTTGCAGTATTCCTTCAGAGAACGAAGTTCCGACATTAGCACAGACTCAGAGGGATAAGGAAAGTCATACTGAAAAATGCTTTAGACCCACCACAGAACTTGGGATGGGGAATTTACACAAATCCTCAAATCTAATTATTGAGGATGGTCAAGCTACTCCCGCAATTAATGGTGAAGATTCTCCTGTCACAGTTCGAAGGCAGTTTATTTCACTGAAGACCTATAGTACACTTCTCCCAAACCCTATTTCCAATGGGGGAAGCCTTTATCAGTCAATTAAACTAGATTGTGATCAGAGGCTGATCACCTTAGATCGGAATGTGGGTTGCATTAGATCTTCTGATAGAAGTCGTAAAGAGTCCCTTCCTCTCAAGCCCATATCCAGGCATTTATCTTCAGGAGATAATAAGGAAAACGATAAAATGATCTCAAATGGGACTCCGGTTGTAAAAAAGAAATATCAGAAGAGAAAATATAATGAGACTATAGGAGATGGGAATCAGTTACCTGTTCAGGCATCAAAGAAGAGGAGGCAGTCTGTTTCTTCTAACCACAGGGCACACTGCCATCTTCGGGCTTCTAAATCATTTGTCAACAATTCCACTGGGGAGAAACTTGCCAAACTAGCTTTGGTGGCAGAAAATGTTGTTGAGCTACAACAAAACAAGGAACCCCAGAGTATACCATCTGAACACAAGAGTCTCCATTGCAGAGATGTTCCAGCAAAAAAAAGAGTTCACTTCTCTGAAGCAGAGATTCCAGTTCAGCAGAACAAGAACCCTAAAGTACTAGATTTTTTCACCAAGAATTGTAAGTAGTGGCCATTGATTCTCTTTCATTCCATTAAAATTCATAAACCTCACATATTTTGTTACTAACTATGTTGCAAATGCTTTAAATGTAGGGTTAACTGATAGAGCAAGTAAAAAGCGCAAGTATTCAAACTATTCCAAGTTTGAAAATTACGAGAAATGTTGGCGTACCAATTCTCATGTTAAGGCTACGAAAAGATTGCTATTTCAAGGTATACAATTCCTGCTCACAGGATTTTCTAGGCAGAAAGAAAAGGATCTTGAAGGAAAAATATGGAAACATGGTGGAATTGTTCTGTTTGATATTCCTTCTCCAAATTCAAGGGCAAACAGAAGCTTAAGATCTAATGGCTACCAGCTTCCTATTATTCTATGTTCGAAAAAGGTTGGTTTCCTTTTGTTTTTGGCAAATAAAATTGTGAGCCAACTTAAACTGTTTCTTTTTATCTGGTCCCTTTCTTTTCTGGTTTGTTTTGCACTGTTCTGGTGCTTCAATGGTTTTCATTTTGAGAATGTGTTATAAATATCAATACTTTCTTTATCATCTATGTTTTGCTTTATTCATCCACTTTCTTCATCTTTTTAGTTTTCTTCTTTTGGAACTTCTAGATATGTGAATTGCTAATTACATTATCTATACCAGAATTACTTGTAATTTTTTTTTACGGTGATTCTTATTGGTTTTGGACTTACTTCGTACATTTTCTTCCCTACATACAGTGCATTCTATTGTATATTCACTTTGTGTATTCTCTCTCTGTGCTTGCCAATTGGTTTGTGACTTGCTTTTGGTTTTTTGGTTTGCTCGGTAAGACAGTCTGATCTTATCAATCAAATAATTCACTAATTGATCTGGGGAAAAGTCCAATCATATTAGGAGCCAGAAAACCCTAGTTATCTGTCTTCCAAGAATCCTGCTCATAAAAGTTACCTAAACTGGTAAATGGTTAGCAGTAACTGAGTCTCTTCTTGAATCTCATGAATTGCTACCTAAAGACTAGCTCGTACATGGTACCTTCATGGTTGACCTTTGTTTAGTGAATTGAAACACAAAAGAAAAAGGCTTATGTTTATGCGACACTGGATGGTAATCCTTGTATCATAGTATAAGTTCTACTTCCAGAACTTACGTCTTGGATTATTATTATTATAGTTATTCCAGATATCATATATTATAAATTTTAGGCACAGTGGCTGCAACTTTAGGCTGAGTAATACAAAATGAAAATGACCTTTGATTCAAATACTATGAGAGGTGAGAAATGACCTTTTGATACACATACAAATACATTTTATGATTTCATTTAAGTTGAAATCACTTAAACATTAGGCTGTCAAATTAGTGATTTCAGTTAGGTTGTCGAATTTAGGGTTCATCTTAACTGTTATCACAAAATACAAATACATCTTGCACTCTCATCACCCATATTTTGTGATGAGGGTGCACATCCGTGCAATGCAATGAGAAATCTGCAATGATTGGATTTATCTAAACTACCTGGTAGTTGTCAAAATGGAAAGAGCACACTGCCCCTTTTATACTGTTTTGTGATAGCAACAACCAGATTTTATAATTGCATGGAGTGTAATGTTCTTCTCTGACACGTTTTATCTTTTAATTGCAGCTACAAACAACAAAGTTTTTGTACGGGTGTGCTGTGAATGCCTTCATATTAAAAGATGATTGGCTTACTAATTCAATTTCAGCAGATTATATTGTACCACCTGAGCAGTAAGTGGTGTATTTTCCTTGCATTTGCCTGTTAGAGATGATTGAGTTCTGGTTCTAGGAGGCTAGGGGCAAGGGAGTCTTTCTCCTTTGTTTGATTACAACGACTATGGTTCATGATTTTAAGTCAATCAACATCTTTGTCGTGTTAATGGCAGACAGAGAGAAGTCCCTCTACCCTCCCATCCCTCCAGAAACTGTAACCCATTATATTTTCAAGCTTTTACTACTAATTTGTTATTACTGTTGGGTAAATAATGTGTCTACAACTTGTTATGCACATTCGACACTTAATATTATTGCTGATTATTCCCTTTTCTTTTATAAGGAGCAAGAATGTAACTGAAAGGGAAAAACCAGATCGAAAAGTGGTACACCATGAAAAACCTGGCAAAAATCTAATAAAACCCCACAAAGGAGGCTAAAGCAAAGAAGCACTCGCTAACAATCTAGTAATAATAGCTTTATTAGGCACTCTTTTGTCAGATAGATGAGTTCTGTCAAACGTTTTCTGGTCATTTTTATTTCTTATCATAGGCATATGGCGGAATGATTTTCTCTGCTTTTGTTTATTAATCTAATCAATATCTTATGCAGATACATTATTCTACAGAATGAAGCTGCTGCAGAGCATATTAGCATTGGGAAGCCATTTTGTCACAAGCGTGATTATGTCTTTGATAAAGTAGGAATTATGCTTCATGGGAAGCAAAGTTTCTGCTGCAGATTGGCGAAAATAATTAAGGCGGGTATCTCTCTTATATATATATATATATATAATTATTTTACAAAATTGTTATTTCATCTTATTTCTCTTTTGCATACATAATTGTTTTGTTATTCTCTGATAAAGTGATAAGGGCTCAGAGCATCTCCAATGACACTCCTTATTTTTCATCAAATTTTTCATAATTGTTTCTCTTGTAAACTTAATAGATTCATATCATAATTATTTCTTATCAAACGATACTGTGAGTTCAATAGATTAATTACAATATAACGTTATTGCACTAGGAGCCAGTTGGAGTCACACACACACACAAACTCACTCACTACACTCAGCTGTCTCTCTGTCTCTCTCTGTCTCTCTCACCCGTACATTCAATCTTATTATTCACTATTGAAATGTTGGCTTTTGTATCTGAAGTAATCTTAAATTAAAAATTAAGCATCCAATGGGCTCCCTACCTAAATGAACTGGCAATTTAAAATCTAGTTAAAATTAAAATTTGCTCCAGTCATGCTCCTAATAGCAAAATTACTAGGAGCTCTTATATGCAAGGAGAGAGAAAGTCGATACTAGTGCGTTAAGTGCCGTATTTGAATATTTGATCCATTTTTAAATTAATCTTTTTTCCCTAAATATTTTGAATTTGAAAGAGAATAAGAAATTTATGGCTCCCTAAATTTTGAACATGCTTGAACAGTATAAATATTTCTTCGGGACATGCATGAAATCGCTTGTTCAGATCCTAATTTACCTCGGGAAATAGCTCAGGAGCTTGCTTTTCCTCAGAGACAATCTCATCCTCCCTTGCACAATCATAAATAAAATTAAATGGCTCATGGTCAGACCAAATGTTCCTCATCTTCTTTAAAATGAGAAAAGGAATAAATAATGTAATATACGTTGAAGCATAGAAGAATATGGTACCCTTCATGAGCTTTTCAAAGAAGATTAAGCCAAGTTAGTTTGTAACTTTAACTACCACAATTATTAAAGTGTGATGCACACCTTACTAGGGTGTAGTATCCTTTATTTGGCTTGTCAAGGTGTGATGTGCACCTTACTAGGAGTAATAAAAAAAATCTCTTGTGAAATGCCTTGGTATAAGATGTTGCAGATATGACTGGAATCCACTGTTCCTTTTTCATGACTATTAAGTGGTTCCATTCTGATTTCATGATCGTTTAATATATGTTTGATGGAGAATGAATGCCATGTTGTCAGAATAATACTGTCATTCCCTGGAAAAAGTAAGTGACCTGTGAATTTTGGTCATGACTCTTGACACTTGTTACTATAAAGTCTTCCAATTTGTTGAGTTTTTGTCACTAACTGATGCAGAAAGCATGGCTTCTGTTGGCCTCTTATTGGATGATAATCACTGGGTTCATATGTGTTTTATTCTCTTTTTCTGGGAAACAATCAACATGCGATAGAGTTTTTTGATCTTATCTCTTTGGTACTTGACTTCTAATTTTTTTTTTCTAACAACAAAAGTCGTTGTTGCCTGATTTATTCTGTTCATGTGTATGGGTTGTGCAGCATGGAGGTGGGCAGGTCTTTAAAACCCTCCAGAGGTTAATCCTCGATTTGGAGAAAGACAAGATTTCTTGGGGAGCAATTGTTTCTGAGGATGAAAAGACATCACGCCACTTGAGGCACTGTGCCGCCGAACAAAAGATACCAATAATGGTCAGCAATCATTAACTGCCTTAGAAATGAATTTGATTACTGACTAGGGCAATCTATATGAAGCTCATAGATTGCCGCTGAATCTTAAAATTTTAAATGAGCCAAATCTGTTGATTTCATAAGACTATGTTCAAGGGCTTCTCATTTCCTGTAACTTTGAACTTCAATATTTGTTTGAACTGAGTTGTTCATTTGTTGCAGCCAGCTAGCTGGATCATAAAAAGCTTGCATTTAGGAAAGCGTCTTCCATTTTCAGATACAGGCCCTTCCTCATCTCCAGTGCTTACAATTTCTGGGCCCAGTTTCCATAGGATGAGTGAAGATGTATAAAGATGAACTGCTTCTGCAAGCAACTTCATACAGATGTGTTGTATGCAATGGTTATGCATCCGCTCAACCATGCATCTTGCATCCATTCAACCACTAGCAAGGTATATAACCAAAGTTTTGAATTTGAATACTTAAGCATGTACACAGTCACTTAAAACAATTTTTACATTAAACATATGACAGAGTTGTGCATCTTAGAGGTTACCAGTCATAGTGGCTATGACCAATAAAGTCCCTAAATAGATCACCATTAAAACAATGCCTATGGAGTTTAAGACAGTGATGCAGTATCATGCACTTTCCCAATTAGGTTTGTCTGCAAAGACAGTTTCAGACTCTCATCCTTCACTTTTTCAGGTACTCGTCAAATGCTTCCTCTATCATCATCATCTTGGTTTCTCTTCCACTTGGACCAATGAGACTCGTTTGTGCCAAGCACCTAGCAAGCACAACTGCATCTTCTAAAGAAGCTGACCCGCCCTGTGCAAGGAATGGAGCCGTTGCATGCATCGCATCTCCTGCCAGCGTCATTGGTCCAATTCAACTGTGTTGTCCTACTGTGACCAGTGGTGCATGATATCTAATGTACTCTGAAATGTAAAGATTCCAGCTGGCAACGGTTTCTGCGACGCTTGTAGGGAAACCCTTCACTGATTCAGTTGCCAGGTTCGCAATTAAATCTTTGCTCTTTGAGATCAGTTGATCTGTTAATAAAGTGGAACAAGAAGATAAACTGGAGAGAAAAATTGTAACATATATATTTAAAGTCTTTAAATATAGATGTTACAATTTTTCTCTCCAGTTTATCTTCTTGTTCCACTTTAAATTAAAGTTGTAATATAAAAAAAAAACAATATAAATATATATATTTAATGTCACATAATGTACTATGTTCTCTTCTCCAAACAAAAGTAAAAGAGAGGATATATACGTATATACTTAAAAAATGGGGTCTGTTCTCGATTTTTCTTTGCAAGCAGGCAAAAATTCTAAATACAAGCCTGGTCACAATTGCAGAATTGCTCCGACTTTGTTCATAAATTTTGAAGCTTCAGACATGGAATTATTTGGTTGCCGTTTTCTAATAGGTTTCTGACCAAACCCGGCAGTCTAATCCAACTCTTTTTTCTCTTGCTAACCCATTATTTTTGTCTTCAAAGTCTTTGGCTTTCTTTTTCTTCTGTATAATGAATGGCATATGTAAAAGACTTTCTTTTTCTTCTGTATAATGAAGGGTATACATATTCATAGTCATCGGTCAAATTACCAAAACAAATTGGTACTTTCCAATTGTCATAACTAGAGCGCTTTTGCATACTATAAAGTACAAACTATAGTTGCATTTTCTGTTAATACGTACTGAAAAAATAGGTAAACTATTACCTGCAATTCTTTGTCTGGCAAAATTAGTCAATTATCACTTGTTTTTTTCTATTTTAATTTTGGTAAGTACTGCGCGGGTCAAAAACCCACACAACATGAATTAAGAGTGGCGAAGACTCACTCTTGTTACTTGGAAGCTTATATGGAAGCTACGCATACCATCTATGCTCAAAACTCTCTCTTGGTTTAATTTTGATGAAAAACTTCTGACCAATCTTGAAAGGTTCAAAAGAAGACTCACTTCTGATGCTTTTTGCCTTAAGAATCTTTACTTCATCTTTTGGGAGATTGTTCTCGACTTCTCGTGCTACTATCGTTTGGAAGCGAGTTATTTGTTCCAATTCAATGTACAGTACCCTCAGTTTGGATTGGAATGGTTAACTTTATGCCAATGCCTTTTGTAAAGAATAATTATTAGGGAGGTTTATACTGGTGCACTATCTTTTTCTTCACTTGCTGGTATTTGACTATTTGTGGAAGTTGAGAAACCATACCATTTGCTGCTTGGTAAAATCGTCGAAACCTTGTCCTAGTTGGTATAAACGTATTGAAATTGATGTGCTAGGAGCATCCAAAGTGGTAAAATTGGAGACAACTCTGGTGTATGGATCGAAGGCTTTGCTGCTTTCATTCGTATAGGGGAAGTGCGTGAAGCTGAAGCCTGGGGCTTCCTACTTGGTTTAAGAATGGCAGTGATGCTCAAAATTGATCGCATAACTATTTATGAATGTGACCCAACGCGCAAAAAGAGAGTTACGTACCAAACATATTACGTAAGTCGTGGTTTCAACAAGGTAATAAAATGTATTTATGTGTCGAGGAAAAATGGAACTTAGATCCAGCGTTTATTTCGTTACACTTGTATCTCGTTGTGCTTGTGTTAATTGAACCAAGACTCATAATTAAGGACTTTGAAATGGACTCACAATGTATAAAAGGAAGTTTCAATACTCACTAAACGTTTTATAAATCTATTATACTATTTGATTTGGGTATCGTTAGATAGATTCAGAGTGTTTCATGATCTTTTGCATACTTTAATTCTCCCCCCCCCCCCCCAAAAAAAAAAAGATCACTTATACATTGACCCCTCTAGTTACTAGCTAGCTAATGCCCTGTTGTGTGTGCGCTTAGTCGCTTACAACTAGCAACGGCAGCTGCTTGTTTTGATTTGTAGCTTAATTAAGATGACATATACACATTGTTAAAACCCATTGAATACTATGAGTGATAAAATTATTCAAATGAGTGATTAATTGGAAAACTGAACCCTAATATAAAATGGCTAGATGTAATACATTTGAAATGAATTTGAAATGCCTGTGCAAGGAATCATTTGATATCCGTATGTTTTATTCTTCATTCAACTCAAATCTTGAAAACTATAGATTGTAATAGCTAGATTGCAATAGCCTACAAAAGGAATTTAGCCTTATAGAGTCAATAGAGTTGAATCACTACATCCAAACTCTCCATTACACTGGAACCAATGGAGAATTCATTTGCAAATGAACTGATTTCAATATTGTCCTTATCTGATTTAGGGGGGTGTATTGTATATGGAATTAGTGGAAGTTTTAAAGAAATCTATGGAATTTAAAAGTCTGGGTGTATTCAATATAGGCTTTTAACAGTCCATGAAAGTCTTGAGGTATTCAATTAGGATTTTTAAAGACTTCATGAATTCCACCAAAATCTATGGGTATTCAATTAGGACTTTTAAAAATGAATAAAAGTACAGAGGTATTCAAAATATCATTCATACTTATGGAATTAGAAAATCATAGATAATCATGGACTTTGTAGTGTTAACTATACATAACAAACTCCAATAATTTTCCAGCCTTCAGACCAAAGATTTCAAAAAGTCTATCAAAGTTTCCTCTTCAGAAAAAAAAAAAAAAAAAAAAGGTCTATCAAAGTTATTCTCTCTACGCACGAAGAAGTTTGTCCTTCATCATCTCTCTTTCTTAATTTTTTGTCTTTTCTCTAATTTTTTATGATATCAACTTTTTTTGATACCCAACATGTTTTTTGTAGTTGTTGAATGTGATTTTTGTTTTTTTTTTTTTGTTTTTTTTTTTTTTCAATTGTGATACTTCGAACCCTAATAGCAATAAAAATGATCTATGAAATCCTAAAACTCAAATATTGTGGTCTAACCCTAAGACCTTGAACCATACTAAATTTTATCTTATTAATTAATTATTCTCATTAATTTGAATTTATATTATGGTTCAAAAAAAGGTTGAACAATTGAATTTCAATTGATTGATTATAGATCAAGACATTGATCAATATTGCTACAATATATGTTAATTGGCGAAAACAAAATTGATGAGAATAATTAACCATAAACGTCAAGTGATCTATATTGTATATTTATGTTGTTGGGAGATTAGAAATGAGAACAAACTCGCTAGACAGACTAACAATCATTTATTTGAGTCAATTTCTATTAGAAGATACTGGAGCATTGAAGAGACAACAAGTTATTATTTTGTTTTGTGTTTGGGCATTTGTTTTTTTTTTTTTTAATATTTTGTACATCCTAGGAAATCTGTAGAAGTCATTCATAATAAAGTATATAGATTTTCATGAATCAATAAAAGTCTGTTGCTAAAATCAATGGTTTTAAGAAATCCATAACAGTCTATCGACTTTTTAAAGAGTCTGTGGACTTTTCAAAAAGTCTGTCATTTAAAAAAAGTCTGCACAAATCCAAATACAATACACCCCCCTTAGTTCCAAACACAAGCAGATAATACACAAGAATTTGAAATACGCCGGTATAAAGACAAACTAACTGTAATAGATAAACCAAGAAATCAAATCCAGGATTGAGGATGTGAAACGCTCTGAAAATCAGAACATTATAAATGACAAGTTGTCCAGCAAGATACAGAACTAAGAAATTGTATTGCATTTGAAAACCAAGTTTCTTTGACACGCCACAATAGAGCTGATATTGTTTCCATGGATACAAAACTAAGAATCAGTGAATGACAAACCTCCTGGAAATTTGAGAGTCCAAATACTATAGTCTTGGACTCTTGGTACTATGAAGCAAATATTGATGATAAGATATTCTTATTTTTAGCAGTGATAGCTGCTATCCAAATGACACCATTTGAGTTGTCTCTTATATCTGTAGGTGGAAAAAGATGTGCTCAACAGTTTCCATCATAAGCAGAAACTGCAGATAGAAAAAATAAAGTTAAACGTTAAAACAGAGGAAAGTCTGAATTGCTTCGAAACATGTTGTCATTCGATCGTCCTCGCTTTTCTACATGTGTAACATATCAAATAACATTATCATCAATAACCCTGACATCTGAAATGTATTCGTAAGAATGAAGAGTATAATAAGAAATTCTTATTTCTTACCGAAAGCTTTAATTTAGATAACACCATTTGAGTTAAAAATACCTGGTGAGATCTAAATCGTCTCTCATCACATTCTCCTTCTCAGCAAGTGGAAAGGGATGTTCTCAACAGTTTCCAGCATAAGCAAAACTGCAGATAGAAAGAATAAAACAGAGGAAAGTATTAGAAGAGCAATATATGTTGTTATCCTTATTATATATGGATCACAACAACCAGCAGAGTTTATGACTCAATAACTGATCTTCAGTGGCTTGATTAACAAGAGTAAGAGTGCTTCAACAGGTTATTATTTTCCCTCGCTTTACTGAATTTGGTGCATATGTATAACATTAGGATCAATATGGATGTTGTCTGAAATTACAAGTACCTGGAATTGAGAATCCAAATATTATGTTCTTGGAACTATGAAGCAAATGTACTGATAAGAATGAAGAGAATAATAAGATATTCTTATGTCAATTAAATTCCCCCATTTCTGATTAGTGAAACCTTGATTTGAGTTCTCTTATGTCAATATGTGTAGGAGGAAAAGGTTTTGCTCAACAGTTTTCAGCAGATGGAACAAATAAAAAGTAAACAATTAAAAAAGAGGGAAATTTGATAAACATTATCATCAGTGCGGATGTTGTCTGAAATTACACGTTCGTACCTGGAAAGGGCTGGATTGAGGGGCGGCCAAATTTGTACGCAAGGGATGTGTGCTATCTTGGGCCGGTATCGTCCTTTGCATGTCTCTTCAAGTAGAGGACACTCGTGAATATCAAGTTGAGTAAGTGAAAGAGGCAGGCCCTCCTCTGGAATGATTTTAAGCTTCGGACAGTTGCGGATGCGAAGACATTCAAGAGAGGTGAGGAATTGAAAGCCCTTGTTCAGTTTCTTTAGATTTGGGAAGTTTAGAATTGCCAATTCAACAAGAGTTCTGGGGAGCAGCATCTCCTTCTCCTTCGAATTCTTAGCAGGTGGAAACGACACCAGACCTGGATCATCTTCACCATAGATCCACAAATCTCTCAAAGAGGTGAGTCTGTGCAACCCTTGAGATTCCATCAGCGCCTTACAATTCTTGATCTTCCGAATTTGAAGTGATGTTAGGTTGGCGGGAAAGAAAGTAGTAGTCAAACCTTCACAGTAATCAATCCCCAAATGCCCAAGATTATTAGAGTGCATCATGTCTCTCAGCAAGTGTGCCACCTCCAATTTCTCACAAGATTCGATAGTCGTCTCTCTTGGCCACACACTCATTCTCGGAAACCAAACAAGACTCTGACAATCCACAATAGAAAATGTCTGAAGATTGGTGAGGTGGCACAGTCCCTCGGGTAAGGATTTAAGGTTTGGGCAGTGCATGATGCCAAGTTCTTCGAGTTGATAGGTGTCATCGAGGAACCTCTCAGTTATTAACTCCAGCTGTCTACAATCCCATATCTCAAGCTCTTTAAGAGCCCTGGGTAATTGGCTTTTGCATAATAAGAACAACAGAGATGGACACATCGTTATCTTCAAATACTCGAGACAATAAGACGAGCAAGAACCATCCACCACCACCTCCTCTTTCTCTATCAATGATTTCAAATTCTCACATTTCTGAATCTCTATTCTTCTTAGGCTTGGAGGAATCTGGTATTTTGCAAAGTGCAACAGAGAATCGCAATTCCGAATCTCTATGACTTTAAGACAGGGTGGCAGACCAACATCCGGAAAAGAAACAAGACTTGAACATTGATTTATACAAAGCTTTTGAAGAGATGTAAGGTTATGCAATCCTTCTGGTACCTTCAAAAGGCTTCCACACTTGCTTAATTCCAGACATTCAAGCTTGCAATCCAGTATTTGCAACTGCACCAACTGCTCTGCTTCTTTCCCTAGCTTTTCAACAAGGCCAGAGTTGTCTTCAATATACAAACGACCAACAGAAATCAAGTGTTGCAGTAATCTATCCTCATTCTGAAAGGAACATGTTAGCTCCTCACAGCCACTAATCTTCAACTCTTTAACATTTTTCAAGCTTTTCATGAACGTCTCTGTTTGGAATCTCAACTCTGAAATATTTGAAAAACACAAGGATTCTAGTAAGTCAAACTGAACCGTACTTGTGTCGTAAACCACCATCTTGCAATATTTGATGTTTGATTCATGAAGCTGTTTATATTTTGATATTGAAACCACCAATTCGTCACATGTACATATCTGCAGCTGTGCTAATGAATCAAGCTTCTCCGGTAGACTACCCTCCAATTTGGGGCAGCCTCTGATGGAAAGCTTTTTCAGGCAAGAAAAAACCCCAACCCCCTCATTTTGTTGGCAAGGAGACCACTTCTTCCAGTTAATCAGATATTGAAATTCAAGGATCTCTAAAGCTTGAAACGGCAAGTTATCTTCTCCATAAAACTCAAGACCAACACTTTCAACCGCATCCATTCTTTGTATATAAAGTTCTTTGAGAGAAGGCAATTGTCCAAATGGTGGCAAGAATTGACAATGATCACAATCATCTAACTTTACACGCACCATATTAGAGAATGAAAGATCTCCAATCCATGTTGAAAATTTCAATCCAGCATAACCTTTGATGGTGAGCTCTTTGAGCTTACTATGAGGTTGTAACATGCCAAGCACAACTGCTGCAATTTCTGTTGAGACACTCGAAGAAGACCATTCAAGTAATAGGGCTTCAAGCCTCTCCTTGCTCTTTAATTTGGCACTCCTAGCATCCTCGACACAAATCACATTCTCTAGTCTTGAGAGGTGCAATGTCCCTTGCAGATGCAACAATGACCCAATCTCTCCTACTCCTGATCCACTACCTTTGCCAATAACAAAATTAGGCAATGTTTGGAGATTAGTCAATCGACTAAGTTGAGGTGGCATTTCTTCCAATGAAGATGTATTTGAATTGATGAGATGACGCAAATTTACTAGATTCCTCATGCTTGGTGGTAATGCCTTCAATCGATCACAATTGTCCAATATAATGTCTGCAAGTTGTAAAGAGTGGTTATTGAGTCTGGCAAACTTCTTATCTGGGTGTGAGAAAGATCAAGATACCGTAGATGCTTCAATTTACCAATTGTATTTGGTAGCTCTTTTATTTGATATCCAAACAGAGAAAGTACTCTTAAGTATTGGAGTTTGGGCAATAAATCAGAAGTAACCTTATGAGCCAAAAAATTATAATCTGAAAGTGAAAGTGGTAAGAACGTCCGCAAACATCTATCTTCATAATAGACCTCAAACTTTTTGACCCCATCAAAGCCACCACAAATGTAAGATGAATGACGAACCTTGGGCAAACATATAAGTTGCGAGTCATAATTCTGCATATCCTCCAATCTAGAACATGAATTTCCTGCAGCCCAGCGTGCCAAATCAGTAACGAGATCATGCATTATGTATCGCGACTTTTCTTTGCTTGATTTTTGAAATAATGACCTAGACACCAACTCTTGAAAATAATGACGACCCAAATCTTCCATTTTGTTTAAGTAAAATAGATTCGAGAGAGAATTGTAGAGAGAGATGTGTATTATTATTGAGAATAGGAGCCCTATATATAGGGATTACAAAGTGCTAGTTCTAATGTTACAAGGAATACCAATCCGTGTAGGATTGGGAAATCTAGAACCTTCTCTCCTATTCCTATTCCTAGTTTGATAAGGCACACTAAACTTGATTTTCCTTCAACACTCCCCCTTGTGCCGCTCAAACTTGGTGGTGACGCTTCATCCGTTGCCTCGTTAAAAACCTTGCCAGGTAATAAAAACCCTGTGGGATAAAAATAACCCTGGTCGAAGGACAAAAAGAGCACAACACGTCCTTCACTCTTCGAGATCGAACATGTAGACATCATAACTCCCTCTGATGTCGATATCTCCCCCTGATTGCTATAATCGTGGGAGTTCGGATAACCTTCTCAATCTGATGCTCTTCACATGTTTCTCGAAGGTGGATTTAGGTAACGACTTAGTGAATAAGTCCGCTACATTATCCTCTGATCGGATTTGATTCACTTCAATCTTTAGAAGTGATTGTTGTTGCTGATTATAAAAGAACTTAGGCGATATATGTTTGGTGTTGTTGCCTTTGATGAAACCTAACTTCATTTGTTCAATACAAGCTGCATTATCCTCATAAATGCATGTAGGTTCATCTGTGGTAGACTTCAAACCACAACTTCCTTGAATGTGTCGAATTATAGACATTTAGCCATATACATTCACGTACGGCTTCATGTAGAGCAATAATCTCTGCATGATTCGAGGAAGTAGCAACAAGGGTCTGTTTCGTGGACCTCCAAGATATCGCGGTGCTTCCCATGGTAAAGACATAACCCGTTTGGGAGCGACCTTTGTGAGGGTCAGAGAGGTACCCTGCATCAGCAAAACCCATCAAGACATCATTGTCGTTTTGATGGAGGGGGGATAGGGTGAGGCCGGCCACCCTTGATGGTGGTGGCGGCGTTGGCAGCAACATGGCCGGCCACTATGTTGTGGTGGACGGCGGCTTCATGCCTAATGGGGTCCGATCCCATTCTTCCGTCATTCCTTTTCTCTCTGTAGGGATAAAATAGGCCCATATCAATCGTACCTCCTGGGTATCGAAAGATTGTCTTTTCACCAATCCAATGGCGGCGTGTTGGCGCAGAGCTATGTCGAGCTAACAAGTTCACTGCGAATGAGATATCCGGTCTTGTGCATTGAGCTAAGTACAATAATGCGCCTATTGCACTTAAATAGGGCACTTCGGCCTCTAATGCTTCTTCGTCCTCATCCTTTGGACGAAACGGATCTTTTCCGGGCTCAAGACTACGACCGATCATGGGAGTACTCACAGGCTTTGCTTTATCTTCATTAAAGCGCCTTAGAATTTTCTGAGTATATGCAGACTGATGGATCAAAATCCCATCACTACGGTGCTCGAGTTCTAAACCGAGACAAAACCGTGTTTTCCCAAGATCTTTCATCTCAAATTCGGATTTCAAGTATTTAGCAGTTTCCTTCAACTCATCTAGAGTTCCAATTAGGTTCATGTCATCGACATAAACTGCTACGATTGCAAATCCGGAACTTGTTCTTTAATGAACACGCATGGGCATATTCATTGTTAATATATCCCTTCCCAATCAAGTAGTCACTTAGACGGTTATACCACATCCGTCCGGATTGTTTTAATCCATATAGTGAGCGTTTTAATCTTATTGAAAACGCGCTCCGTGGTTTAGAGCCACTTGATTTGGGTAATTGAAGTCCATCTGGAACCTTCATATATATCTCTGAATCTAGATCCCCATAGAGATATGCTGTAACCACATCCATAAGCTGCATGTCAAGTTTTTCGGAAACTACCAAACTGACAAGGTAGCGGAACGTTATAACGTCCATTACGAGAGAATATGTCTCCTCGTAGTCGATTCCAGGGCGTTGTGAGAAACCTTGCGCCACAAGGCGGGCTTTATATCTTACCACCTCATTTTTCTCATTACGCTTTCTAACAAAGACCCATTTATGGCCAACAGGCTTTACACTTGGGGGTGTCTGCGTTACAGGCCCAAATACCTGTCTCTTTGTTAGTGAATCCAATTCAACCTGGATCGCATCTTTCCATTTAGGCCAATCTGCTCTTCGTTGACATTCTTCAACAGAGCGAGGTTCGATATCATCATATTCTATAATTCCTTTTCGCAATATGATATGCAAATGCATCATCAATCGCCATAGAATATCTATCCATCATCTCATGTACACTAGTGTAATTTATGGAGATCTCTCTATTCTCTGGAGTTGGTTCTGACATTGGAGCGTCCCCCAATGATGTCTCTTGGACATAACCATAATCCGGAATATTCTCATGAGATGGATTATTTATCGATGATTAATGGATTATTCTGTGCCAAACTCGCTTTCTTTCTTGGGCGAGAATCCATCGAACCTATGGGCCTCCCGTGCTTCCTGGCAGGAGCCGTGGGCCTAGCCATAACGTCACCATCATTGAGAGATGGGACGTTGGCGCCATGCTCATGCATTCTTGAGTTGGCGTCATGTCCTCTACTTTTAGGGACATCAATCCTTGCAGGCACGTTTGCAGCAGGTATGTGTGATCTCGTCACTTTAGCGATATCAGAAAACGCATCAGGCATCGATTCTGCTACGTTCTGAAGATCGAGAATTCTCCGCACTTCAATTTCGGACTGTGCGGTTCGGGGATCAAGATGAGACAGAGTGGGGACAGACCACGACAATTCCGGTCGTTCCTGTTGAACATTGATGTTCTTATCTCCCCCTAACGATGGGAAGACTGTCTCATCGAAGTGACAATCCGCAAATCTTGCGGTAAAGAGATCGCCTGTCAAGGGTTCTATGTAGCGGACAATGGTTGGAGAATCATATCCAACATAAATGCCTAATCGTCGTTGAGGACCCATTTTGGTGCGCTGTGGCGGCGCAATAGGCACATATACTGCACACCCAAATATGCGTAAGTGTGAGACATTAGGCTCATACCCAGTCACCATCTGGGACGCAGAAAAGGGTTGAGTGGCAGTGGGCCTCAGACGAATAAGCACAGTTGCATGCAATATTGCATAGCCCCAAGCAGAAATAGGGAGATTGGTGCGCATTACCAATGCCCTAGCGACCATTTGTAGTCATTTAATGGCGGCTTCTGCGAGACCATTTTGGGTGTGAACATGAGGAACAGGATGTTCAACATCAATCCCAATGGACATGCAATAATCATCAAAAGTCTTTGATGTAAACTCTCCAGCATTGTCTAATCTTATAGACTTAATAGGATGATAGGGTGGTGAGCCCTTAACTTAATTATTTGTGCTAGGAGTTTAGCAAATGCAGCGTTCCTTGTGGACAATAGCATGACATGTGACCAGCGTGTCGATGCATCAACCAATACCATAAAATATCGAAATGGTCCGCATGATGGTTGAATAGGTCCACAAATATCACCTTGGATTCTTTGCAAGAATGGTATATTTTCTTTGGTGTCCTTTGCATAGGATGGTCTCGATCCTAACTTTGCTAAAGAGCAGGCTTTGCAGAACGAATAATGGGCTTTAGAAATAACCAATGAGGATTTTGGTTGAGCCATGAAGTCACATTTGACTTTAGAAGCAGAAATTGGAGTCAGGGGAGCAGAGGTGGCGTCAAAGCCACCCTGGAGCCGCAGGGGGATGGCGGCGCCGGCTAGTGGTGGCCGGACTTGAAGGGGGAAGGCGCCGTGAGGCGCAGGTGCTCCTCCTTGATCCAAATTTCGAGTTTTACTTCCTTTCGTTCTGAAAAAAGGATGTCCGTGTGAAGTCTTTAATATACGGATCATCATGTCACGACCTGGGTGTCCCAAACGGTCGTGTCAAAGCCTATATGTGTCCGGATCCCATAAATCATCTCTCATAACATGATTGGATTCAATTACTCGAATAGTGGTTGCATACAACCCACTAGAGCGACACATAAGTTTCTCTAATACTCGGTTATTTCCGTAGTCATTAGAGGTGATGGAAAGGAACTCTTGTCCATTCTCACAATGCGTTTCCGCATGAAAACCATTGGCTTTTACATCTTGTAAGTAATAAAGTTCGAGAAGTATGTCCATGACATGAGATAAAATAAATCGATACTTTATTAATAATAGCCAATGATTACATCAAAGTTTCTTGACCAAAATCTAATCCAATATAAAAATCAAACCGTAGACAAATCGTAGTCACTCAATCCGTTCGGTAATTTCAATTTGGTTGTGACCAGGTAAGGTAAGGCGAGATTTTGGTGGAGCGTTGCTCACTTTAAAAACCGTTCTCTCAGATCAAACCTTGCCTAGACATCACAATTACTCTTGAGTACGCCTAGAGGGAAATAGTTAATACAATAAGTCATATTATTGATTTAAGGCATATTTGCCATTACATAATTCTTGGAAATATAAAAATCTGCGGCATTTTGTCGTCATCGCCAGATTTAAAGTCTTTGTGAACTCGATGTCTTGATCACCATGATGCGACTACCTTCGTAGGTACATTGCAAATTCAGGTCCATTGATCAGACGTTCCATATCAGAAATAGATACCATAAAGAGGATTCTCCCTTGATTGAGGCGCATTGGCGCAATATGCATAGTCCCTAGGACTGGTGGCGTTGGAAAGTGGTGCCCATGGCCAAAGTTGGCTCCATGGTTTCCAACCCTATTTCCCTCAAAATCACGCCTCCTACGGTCGTGAGATTGTCGCCTTGAGCGATTACCTTCTTGAGCATTTCGATCGTATGGATCATGACGTCTATGGCGACTTTCTCTAGCCATAGGATGATGCTCTTGATAGCTATCTTGAAGCCTATCAAATCTTCTTTTCACAAGTTCATTGCCATGTCTTTCAGTAGTGGCCATAGCTTCAATAAGCTGTTGAAAACTTGTGATCCGTCTTGCATTTACATGAGTCCGGAATAAGTCAGAGGACCTTATAGCACAGACGGGGAAGGTATTGAGGGTTTTCTCAATCAACTGGTCTTCTGTGATCATCTTTCCACAGAGACGCATCATTACTCTGATGCGGAGGGCTTCCGAATAAAATAGCATGACCGTGTCAAATTCAGAGAAGCGAAGATCTTTCCATTCTGCTTCTGTATTCGGAAGTATGGAGTCACGAACATTGCCATATCGTTCGCGAAGCGCATGCCAAAGCTTTATGGCGCTATCCTCATTTATGAACTCAAACTGTAGGTCACTGTCCATGTGACGTTTCATGAAGGCAAGTGCCTTGGAATTATCTTTCTCAGTTTGAGGGTCTGGAGCTGTTTCTATAGGACAAAGCTCTTGGATAGTATGCAATAAATCACGGGCAATAAGGTGGATCTCGACATCAGTGACCCAAATTAAGTACCTTTTGCCTGCATAATCCAATGGAACAAAATCGAGTTTGTTCATGTTTGACATCATAAAAGATGAAACAAGAACAAGTTAGTTTCGGAGTCAATGCTTCCACGAAAACTAATATAAATAAGATTTCCGAGCTATGCTACCAAGAAATCGATTTCCAAGAAAATTGGATTAGACCGAAACAATGATGTTTATAAGGTCATAAATCGATGCTTACGGACGCTCTTAGTCCGAAGTCTTACGAATGCTCTTAGTTCGTTAATTGCGTGAATCCCCACGATTCCGCTTTTCAAGAATCGAACCCACGTTATAAGAAAGGTGGGATGTAGAAGAAGGGAGGTTTTCAAGTCCCCGAGAAAAGAAGAAATATTTGAATTATAGGAACTTCAAAACTTACTCTTGAATACTTACTTGTATTTGGATCACGCGCGTGTCGATGCAGGCGTGATGGAGCGAAGCAATCCGAGTAGAGGCGTGCAGCGAATGTTTATAAGGTCAAGCTTATTGAAATTCGGAGCAGATTCTGTTCTGAACAGCTTGTACCTCGATTGGTGTACAGATCTCAATATGACTCCGATAAGGCTGAAATTCGGAGGTTAGATGGAAGAGACAGAGACGAAAAACTTTGATGAAGAAAGTTTTTCGATCTGAGCTTCCGAACTAGACGTTTCGAGGCTTGCAAGAAGACTGATGTGCACAGGAACGGGAAAAAGATGCAGTGGGTGTGCGTTGGCTTGTTTGCGCAGCAGGGATGCTTCGGTGGCAGCAGGCTGGAACGCAGGGCTGCAGGAAGGGGGCAGCAGGGGCTGCTGTGCAAGGTTGCAAGCACACGGGCGCTCGGGCTGCAGCGAAGGCTCGGCTAGCTCGGGCTAGGGGCTGCTTTGTGAATGAGTTTTGGTTTTCTGTTTTGTGGTTAGAGTCGTGCTGATAACGTGTTTAAGTAAAATAGATTCGAGAGAGAATTGTAGAGAGAGATGTGTATTATTATTGAGAATAGGAGCCCTATATATTGGGATTACAAAGTGCTAGTTCTAATGTTACAAGGAATACCAATCCGTGTAGGATTGGGAAATCTAGAACCTTCTCTCCTATTCCTATTCCTAGTTTGATAAGGCACACTAAACTTGATTTTCCTTCAACACATTTCTTTATTTTCTTTTAGTTGTTGCGGAATCAAACCCTCTGCCATCCACAATAGGATCATTTGCATCTCCCCAAATTCGTAATCATTTGGAAGTATTGCACAGTAGGTGAAGCAGCGTTTCAAATTCGAATGGAGATAATGATAGCTCAATTGTAATGCTGGAAGGATGCCCATCTGGTCGGATAGATTCCACATCTTGTGATCTAATATTTCTTCCCACTCGTCTGCTCTTTTACAACGTAAAAGACCTCCAAGAGTCCTTGCAGCCAACGGCAATCCATTGCATTTTACTACAATTTTCTCCTTAAATAACTCAACATCTTGGGGTCTGTTGTTTAAGAGTGCATGGTTGACAAAGATTTTCCAACAATCATCTTCTGACATCGACTCCAAGTTATAAGGTTCAGTGTCTCCCATCATCTTTGCAACATTCGCATCACGTGTCGTCACTATGATCTTGCTTCCTACTGCTCCAACACGAAACGCGGACTGCAATGTTGTCCATTGATCATAGTTGCATGTATTCCAGACATCATCTAGAACAATTAAAAACTTTCTGCCAGCCAATTCCTTACTCAACTTCTCCTGAACTGAGTTGAGCTCTTTGGATTTCTTCACATCACCTGACGTGACAGATTCAAGAACTGCAGTTGTCACCCTTAGAAGGTCGAAGTCATCGGACAGAGACACCCATCCCTTTGGGTAAAACTGTTCTGTTACAGCATCGTTGAATACA
Organism: Rosa lucieae; assembly: GCA_024704745.1. NCBI lineage: Eukaryota > Viridiplantae > Streptophyta > Magnoliopsida > Rosales > Rosaceae > Rosa > Rosa lucieae. The sequence goes on along the minus strand of CM045492.1, from coordinate 13,641,215 downwards.
TGTTTGGCAAGTGTTGTCTTCCCTAGTCCAGCCGTACCAACAATGGAAACCACGTGAAAATTCTGAAAATTGTTGGTACTTTGTTCGCCTTTTGAGAGCAAATCATCAAGAATTGTTGCTTTTGCTTCATCCCTTCCGATCACAGGTCCATCTAGTTGAGATGTAGTGGGTGGCATTTTCCATGGCTTTTTAGACACTCCTAGTTTCTTCAATCCAAACTGTTTTTCTCTATTAGATATCTCTTCTAGCCGATCAGTAATCTTCTGGATCTCTGAGTTCAAACTAGAATTGAATTTAAGTTTAGAAAGTGAGCTGATCCATAACTTGCGTCTGCTTCCTTGATGTCTTTCTATCCTTCGCTTCAGCATTTTAGTAGCAACTATGTCCAATATGTCTTCAATATCATAAGCCAAATCTCTGAGATCATCTAGCCACATTTTCACTCCTTTTTGTGTTAGTTGCTTCTCCTCCGCATCACTCAGCACCGCTTCAATTGCAGTCAACATTTTAGTCCATTTCTCCAGTGCCTTTTTGCCGACCCCCTTAAGGCGTCCGAAGTACTGAAAGACCTCTCGATGCGCTAACTTGTCGAGCAGCACCGGAAGGAATGCCCCAAGTACAGCCTCTCCCATAGCTTTATTGTATGAGAGCGCTTAAAACTGTAAAAAGTGAAACTAGTAGTTAAATAAGGCGCATATCTAATATTTGGCTCATGTATTCACAAATTAAGAAGATGAGAAATCATTGACCAAAAAAAGATGATGAGAAATCGATATAATGGGAATTTAATTTATATCATGCATGTTATAGCTTGATGATCTGTTTAATTTGTTATGTTTCCCTTTGATTTGCAGGATCAGAACACACTTACATGAAAGTTAATTCTTGTCTCAGAACACTATGAAAGCACTAGCGAAGTTAATTCTTCAACTTCGATAGCAAGCAATTCTCTGATTCCGCTTAAATCCCAACCAGTCCAAATTGAAGTAAGCAAGCAAGCTAGTGCAGAAATTAGTGGAACTAGTTTATCATCACATATCAAGTCTGAATTAATGATGCATACAATAAAAATTGAAACAGAATGAGAAGTATTGGATTCAAGAAGCACTTACATGGACGTTTATCGTATAAATTCGATCAAGAAGCACGAACCGTAAACGACTAAATTCAAGAAGAACGAACTGTAAACGAATGCAAACAATATTCGGTGTATAGATTGAGTATGAATGGACACCGGCTAAGTCCTTTGGCCGACAGTAAAGAATAGCATTTGCATTTGCGAAAGAGACCACAAAAGAAAAGCATCTGCATTACTTTACTGAAAGAAAAGCACAGGAGTGTGTGTCACTTTGTTCCGATCCTTTCGGTGCTGCTTTTTCCACATAAAAACATTTATCTTTTTTTTTTTTTTTTTTTTTTTTTTTGTGTTATAATTTATAAACATTTCAAAAGCTGGAATGCGTGCATCTACTGTTTTTTGAATCTCTTTTGGTTAAACGTTCAAAATGTTTTCTATTAGTTGGAGCTAAACGTACAAACAACATCTACCCGTTAGCCAGTCGCACTTGTATTACTTGAGCTAAAGGCTAAACCTCAAAGACAATTTTGAATGAGGGAATTTTGAATCCTTGCGTATAAAGACCTAGTTTACTTAAACATATAATTTATTCATATGAATAAATTTAAGAACAATTTCTCTTGACCATCACATATGACAAATGTAATTCTATCGGTGTTGTAATTTGAGCAATTTTAAGTGTAACTTAAGAGCGATTCAATGGCTAACTTCATATTTTTAAGAAAAAATTAGATATAAACCCAATTTTCTAAAGAGATATTGGGAAAAACCCACACATATTTTTCTATCAATTGACACCCAATCCACGTAGGCAACTTTCCTTGTAGAGTGTTGATGTATAATCAATAGTTTTTTTATATTTTTTATATGCCTGATTTATCCTTGGACATCTTTTTTTTTTTTTTTTTTGAGAGGTTGGGCAACCTTCCTTGTAGAGTGTTGATGTATAATTATAGCATATGACATTATGGCTTAAATCATGCTTGTTTTGATTTCAAATTTTCATTGATGATATATATATATATATATATATATATATATAACACCATGATTTCAAGCAATACAGATACTAGTTCAGTTCTATAAATCATAAGAAAGAAGTTTAGATTTGTTGTTGTGAACTTGTGTATCACCTATCACCTATGCATTCGTGACCATATTATCTTTCTAATCTTTGGCTTTCGAAAGTATGATATCTACTCACAAGTTATGTTATTCATGAGATTTAGTTTTCAAATCTTTTCATTTGTCATCATTGTGCCCTAAATTTTCTTCTGGTAAAGGATCTTGTTCTAGGTATATTGTCATACCTAGAACAAGATACTTTTCTTTTCTTTGAACTTTTCCTTTTGCATATTGTCATATTAATTTGATGATTATTGTTCATTCTCAATTGTTACCTAATAGATAGGATTGTCATACCTAGAACAAGATACTTTTCTTTTCTTTGAACTTTTCCTTTTGCATATTGTCATATTAATTTGATGATTATTGTTCATTCTCAATTGTTACCTAATAGATAGGATTGTCATACCTAGAACAAGATACTTTTCTTTTCTTTGAACTTTTCCTTTTGCATATTGTCATATTAATTTGATGATTATTGTTCATTCTCAATTGTTACCTAATAGATAGGAATATGCATATAGGGATAAGTTAGATATTTTCAACCTAAGAAATATGGTCAACTCGCAATGATAGAATACCTAAGAAAAAGGTTGATGTGAAAAATGATTCGAATAAGTCGGTTGAAATGAAAATTTCTAGAAGTGAGGTTAACTAAACACACGCATCTAATCTTTAGGTTGTAATAAAAAAAACCTATTAGTTAGGTTAAAAACTTAAACCTCTACCTTTAAGTCAAGTCGCAAGTAAATGGATGGAAGACAGAAATAGAAAACACAAAATCTCAAAATCTATTAGCTAGGCTAAAAAAAAAAAAAACCTATTAGCTAGCTAGTTCAAAAACTTAAACATCTACCTTTAACTCAAGTTGCAAGTAAATAGATGGAAAACAGAAATAGAAAACACAAAATCTGCCTTTAAAATAGAAAGGTTAAATTTCACAGTCACTTAAATCTATAAAATCTTTGAATTCAAAAAACATAAATATGTAAGAAAAGATCCATAATTCTAGTAATAATGAATTTCCCCTATTTTTAACTTTCAATATTCTGAGTTTCTGACTTCCTTGTTGCAGATTTGATTCCAGCTAATGTACATATTAATAAGTGAAACCAGTTTAGTTCTTTTGTTTTGTTGAGAAAATGTCAACTCATTTAATTGAGGGAGTCTTTCTAATGAGGACTAGTTGAGGACTTTCTAATCAACGGTTTAGGAGACCAATTTTTCAATCATATTTCCGCAAATCAACTGTTAAATATTTATGTATGCATGAGTAGATTACTTCTGAAATTTTTCTTCCAAATTGCTAATCATTAAGGTACCGAATTAGATCAAATCAATTAACGAAAAAAATATGTCAAACATGAATCGTTCATGTTCATAACTGATAAATTACCTACTAAATGTCTTAACGATTTTCAATTTGGTTGATTGTGTTTGGCTCCAAAACCAGCTGGTGTGCAAACAGTCTCTTTTGAGCGTGTGATTGCGCAGGCGTGCCAGCACCGTGGGGTGCAGTCGTCGGGGTAGTCCCTTGACCTGACTTCTTCTCCAAGCGCTGTGGACGAGGAGAGCACCAACCTCGTCACAGGGTTCTTCTCTTGCCTTTCGAGAAAGGACTTTGGATGTGATCTCTTCGCGTTCACCGTATCGATACTTAGTGTTGTAGACTAAGCAGAGCAATCACTGGGAAGTTGTGAGAAAACACGGGTTTCGAGAAAGGACTTTGGATGTGATCTCTTCGCGTTCACCGTATCGATACTTAGTGTTGTAGACTAAGCAGAGCAATCACTGGGAAGTTGTGAGAAAACACGGGTTTTGCTAAAGCGTGACTTTAGTTTCGCTGGGTGTATCGGTGGCAGTAGTACTGGCAGTCGGCTCGCGAGAAGACTGGGACTGGAAGTACGGTCGTCGGGTTGATCTGGTGAGGCTGACAGTTGGCTCGCAAGGAGACTAGGACTGACTGGCGGTCACCGGGTTTCAACGAGGTTGAAGGTTTGCTCCGGGGAGGCATTGTAATCGCTGGGATTGATTGATTCGAGAGAGGTATCTTGATTTTGCCGCTTAACCCTGTACTTATACCCTAGGGTTTCGACTGCTCCTTGCCTTGGAAGGATTCTTAATTATAGTTTCCTATTTCATCTCTACTACTCAAGAAGGTTTCGTCTCCTTATGAGTCACGGAATGGGCGAAGCTATAACCCAGACCCGAGTAGTTTCATTTTTGGGCCGCAGGTATCGGCCCGCTGGCTCGAACCCACCAAAGGATCTTGCCAAAAATGCTTTTGGGCTCAAACAAATTGCATAAATTATTTACACATAATTATCTAAATATCTAACGGTTAATTTACAAAAATGCGATCGAAAAGTGGGTTTAACACAAAAGTCCTCAACTAGTCCTCATTTTAATGGTCCTCATTAGAAGAGCTCTCATTTAATTGATTAGCGAAATTATACATCACAACTCACCCTGATGGAGTTGATAGGTAGCTAACAAAAGAGTTATTACTTAAGCAGTTCAACATTTTTAAAGATCATAAAGCGTAGCCGAAATACCCCCACAAATACCCGTGGGAATCCAAGGGTCACCTTGCACCTTGCAGCCACCCAACCCAAGGTCCAAAACCCTAAGTTTGAAACCTAGGCCCATCCTTTTTAAGGGCAGCCGCTTTGGCCGACCTCAAGTAACCAAATAATTTTATCAGTAATTGAAAAGCGATATAGTGATTACATGTTGTATATATACTGTTAATTTTATATTTTTTTTATATATAATTTTCATTATATTCCAGATCCGTCCCGTCATTCCAATGTGAGCTTATCTAATTAAGCGAGTAAATTTAGAAGTAGCAGCATAAGCAAACAAAAGAAGAAGAAACGTTCAGTCATGATAAAGAAACAAAAACTAATTAATTGGTCCAGATGCCAGCATAAGGGAAAATGTTACACGTTGAGCCATGACTGAATAGCAAAGCCTTTCTGCGACATACCGTGTTGAACAAATTACAAACCAGTGGCAGTTTGGGCCGTCCATACAAATACGCCCGTATACTAAGCCAGACTCACTTGCCGCGCCCCGCCCAGAAAACTCGATCGACGAAACAAACATAGGGGTGCATGTATGTGCAGTTGGAAGTTGAAACCACTAGTTACATATGAAATAGAACAACAACAGGATCGGAGGCCGCTACAGTTGCTGGAGGAGGAAGCGCGGGTAAGGCTAATCACGAGATATGTGGCAATCGTACGTGCTGTGAATGAACTATCAATTGGAAGCTAATTGAGTGGAACCCCAGTTCAAACTTCAAAAGCAGAGCCAACGGCTGCAAAAATTGAATCAACAATGGACTAACGATTGCAGTACCGATGAAAAACCGAGGGGTACGTACCGAACAAAAACCGAAGATGAACCGATGGATACCAACTAAGAACCAATGAAAACCGACAAAGAACCGACGGATACCGACTCAGAACCGATGGGGTACCGATTAAGAACCGAATGGTAAAAGCTGACAAGAGTTACAGGTACAGCCGTACAGGGAAATGGACTTCATGATCAGCAAGATGCTAGCTGTGTCGTCTATAGCCGAAGCTTCCTGGATTGTAATACTTTAGTGAAGTCTTTAAGGAGAGAGTGCAAGCGCCGAAGCAAGATGGATCAAAACCGATCAAGAACCGATGGCTACCGACCACCAACCGAATAACCGGTGAAGACCGACGATGAAATGATCAGGAAGCAATGAAAACCCAAGAATGTAGAGTTACAAATAGATTGAACAAGGGAATAACAATTGCAGGATAATGGGTAGCGACCCAGAAGCAAAGCGCTTCGATAAAGAAACCAATGAAACCGAACCAAGAACCTATGGTACCAGCCACAAACCGATGAGAACCGAACAGAAACCGATGAGAACCGATCAAAAACCGATGAAATCCAACCAGAAACCGACAAGAACCGATCAAAAAATGGTTGGAAACCGACCAAGAACCCATGGGAACGGACTAAAGAACCAATTGGAACCGACTAAGACCGACTGTGAATGAACTATCACGAGATATGTGGCAATCGTGCTGTGAATGAACTATCAATTGGAAGCTAATTGAGTGGAACCCCAGTTCAAACTTCAAAAGCAGATCCAACGGCTGCAACGATTGCAGTACGGATGAAAAACCGAGGGGCACCGAACGAAAACTGAAGACGAACCGATGGATACCAACCAAGAACCAATGAAAACCGACAAAGAACTGACGGATACTGACTCAGAACCGATGCTAAAGACTGACAAGAGTTACAGGTATAGGGAAATGGACGTCACGATCAGCAAGATGCTGCTAGCTGTGTCAACTATAGCCGAGGCTTCCTGGATTGTAATACTTTAGTGAAGTCTTTATTCTTTAAGGAGAGAGTACGAGCGCCAAAGCAACCTGGATCAAAACCGATCAAGATTCAAGAACCGAAGGATGCCGACCACCAACCGAATAACCAATGAAGATTGATGATGAACTGACCACGAAGCAATGAAAACCCAAGAATGCAGAAGTACCAATAGATTTACCAATTGAAGAATAATGGATAGCGACCAAGAACCAAAGGGCTTCGATGAAGAAACCAATGAAACAGAACCAAGAACCGATGGTACCAGCCACCAACCGATGAGAACCGAACAGAAACCGATGAGAACCGATCAAAAACCGATGAAAACCAACCAGAAACCGACAAGAACCGATCAAAAAAGGGTTGGGAACCGACCAAGAACCCATGGGAACGGACTAAAGAACCAATTGGAACCGACTAAGACCGACGGGTGATATCCGACGGTTACTGGGAAATGGATCTACTGTGTTAAGCAAGCTACTCTGTGAGTCTGTGGTCTGTGACTGCAGCTACCATTTTATCTTCCTTGCCTTGGATTGTCGATACTTGAGTGAGTTGAAGATTTGAAGGAAGCTAGCTGGGTTACAGTAAGAGATAGAACTTGTGTGGGAGAGACAAGAAGAGACTAGTTGATGATGGTGACAGTCTGACAGATGCCCAGATGCTCAAGGGATGAACCATGATCATGAACGTACAGAATTGATGAGAACCGAAGAGTAGGTCTTACTGTCATTTAAATTTTTATTTTTAATCGTAAGTTGCTGATTTTGAATGCATGCATGTGGTAGATCGAATACTAGAATTGGAGTGTTCGACTCTTTCAGAGTCTCATTCCCTAGTGTACGACTCTTTCAGAGTTACCCTATATAACACCTGCTTCTCCAAAAAATGCTATACTATCATGCCCATTGATTATTTAATAAGACTACTGCATGCATATTCTCATATCTTCCACGCGAATCACTGACTAGGATCCCTATGAAAACAAATTGATGAATTTTGATGAAGTTTCATGCATTTTTACCATAGGGAAGATTGCGCACGGAGACAACCTCGAAACTCGCGGTTTCACTTTGTTAGGTATTCATCAAATGTTTCCGCTAGTCCACTACTATTATTTTGCTAATTCATCTTCCACCTAGACACTAGCAAGAATCGACATCACAAATCAAGCTACTTCCCATTATATACATTACTTTCAAAATTTGAGAAGCATAGTATCTTTCTTTACAAGTCAGGCGAGTTCCTAAATTTCAAACTCATCACAACTTAAACTTCATACTCATTATCATGCAACTTTAAAATTTTAGTATGAGTATAATATTTTTTTTCTTCTTTCTCATCTATTAGACAAGGTAAGTGCCTAAATTCCAAAACTATGTACAAAGTATTTATGCCTTTAAGTAGGGCTGGGCACGGGTCGAGCTGCTTGAAAAATTTGAAGGGGCCGAACTTGGACATAAATTTTCAAGCTGGGCCCAAATGTTGCATTTTAACATTTGGAACCAAATCAGACCCGGATCATTTTTTTTTTGCCGGTTTTCTTGGCTTTCTGGCCCAAAGAGGCTAAAAAAAAAAAAAACTATATATACTCGAAGTTGGTCTAGATCTGGACTTCTGAGATCTTTGCTCGAACCTTTTGAATTCATTTACATGCTGGCCTGCATGACCAAAGTGGCTCGAGCCAGAGCTTGAACCTAACTCATATATAGTCACTCCCCGGCTCCCACTTATGCATGAAGTTGTGATATAATTAAGGAGTTCTTGTTTTCTTTTGCTAGAAGCACTACTACACAAAGTTAATCAAACAACTGTCTAAAGCCTGTTGTCTGAATGAAAACGAGGCTGTTGCTAGTAGCCTATCATCTGATTGACTCAATCAGACAACAGTCTTTTATGATTAATTGTCTGCTTCTAATTTACACAACACTTATAGATAAATATGTGTTGCCTGAATTTACCCAATTTCTATTTATTGCAAGAGACTGTTGTAAACTATGGACTCAGACAACAACTTATTACATTAGTGTTGAGTGAAATTATTGTAGGACAACAGTGCTCCGACTGGTGTGTTATTTGTCATATATTTCTAACAACAAGTGTTGCGTGCATGTGTCATATTGAATGAACCTCAGACTACACTTAATGTTTTTTTATGTTGTTTGAATTGCATTTAAAATAATAATTTGCTGGATGTATATGTTGTCTGGAATGCATTTAAGATAACAAGTGTTGGAGGCATGTGTTGTCTTGAATGAACCTCAGACTACACTTACTATTTCTTTTTGTTGTCTGAATTACATTTAAGATAACACTTTTCTAAATGTAAATGTTGTTTGAAATGCGTTTAAGATAACAAGTGCTGTATGCATGTGTCGTCTTGAATAAACCTCACACTACCCTTACTATTTCTTTCTGTTGTCTGAATTGCATTTAAGATAACAAGTTGCTGGATGCATGTGTTTGGAATGAACATCAGATAGTTACTTGTCCTATATGTTGTTTGAATAGAATTGGTACAATTGCTTAATTTCTCGAAATAGGTAAATATGAAAATGTTGATATATACAAATTAATTCCAAATGTCATTTAGTAGCACATCATTTTCATACATTGTCAAAACATACCAAAACTACAAAGAGATCTCCTAGTACAATGTAATGCTTATGCTGTAAGTTCAAAGTATTACTTGCTTGGCGTTTGTCCAACTGTGGAAGCAAAAACTATAAGTTATGAAACTGAATGTATGCATATGAACATTGTACTCAATGTAAGAACACAGACTTACCTGGAGCTGCAGCCATTGTTGAAGATCACAGATTGAATTTAGAAGCTGGTGCACTTGGTTTGAATCTCCTCTGAGCTATCTTTCTTTGTGAGAGTCTCCAATGGGTAGAGATTATGAATACTCTTGTTTTATATGTGATAGCTAGAGCAGGGACCAAGTATTCCTATATATAGGCTTTAGTTTAGGTTCCTTCCCATAAAAGTTTTCCTAAACCTAAGAGCAATATAAATTTATTCCTAAACTGTGTACAGAACAACTTTACTTAATGTAATAAGGTATAGTTATTACCTCAATGTAATAGGAATACAATTAGAATAACATCACTTAGTCCAATTACTCGTTCTGTCCAAAATGTGAAAAGTTGTTGTGATCTTTAGCTGATATTGATTAGTCCATAAAACCTTACAAAAACTGCAGGATTGGGAGAAACAATATTTTAATTTCAACTTATTCTCATGGCCAAATTCTTCAACATGTCCTCATCAGATGTGTCATCACGAATACAAAGAACAGATTCTGCATGTTTTACATTCTCAACCATTGATGTGAAAATCTTTGGTTAACAGAGGCAGGATCATCAGAAACATATGTGATATTCGAGGAAGTTGATGATGATGGCTCTAAAGGACCGTCCATAACAGCTATGGTTGGGATGTACTGCTTCCAGTTCCTCAAACTCACTACGATGAAACATAAATGAACATAGTATTACTTTAACTGTTTATATCATCAGATGATTCAGATCAACACCAAAAGACTTGAACATTTACAACAGATTAATTATGAAAGACTTAATAATCTGGTGTGAGGAAACCAAGGCCAAAACTACTACACTGAGTTAAAGATGAGAAGAAGAGATTAAAACAGAATGCATTTGCAATCAAATTCATATGTGCACTGAGTTTCAAAAACTTGGTGGAAAGAAACTCATAAACTAATAGATATGATGTTCAAAAGAAGTAGACTCGATGAATTGAGAGAGCTGATTATAAAATTGATCTAAACATACCTTAAGTGGATTGCCAACAAGATTTACAAATTTTTCCAAGAACTTCACATGACGTTGCTTCAGGAAATTGATATTTTTTTCTCTAATTAATTAAAAGTAGCATAATTGAAACAAACCAAAAAATAAAACTTTGAATCTAGCAGCTTACGTCCACTAAGGTAATGAAACTTAGTGGAACATGAGGTCTAGTTCAGACTGCAAATTCGAGTGAGATGAGAAACAAAATCAGTCTCTTGAAGCCACAAGTGTGGAGCACTAAAGAGAAACAAAGTGCAAATGAACTCATAAGTAGCAAACAAACTTACCACCTTGCTGAAATGGCGGTCCATGTTTTCAACTAACAGATGTATATATGAATTCCAAAATTGCAAGCTCATTCTGTATGAATTTTAAAGTTACATTAACAAGGATATGGCATTCACATGATTATGATCAAAGCATCTTTCAACATGTTTTGCTGAAACTATAGCCTTCATAATGAATGTTTTATTTGTTCAAAACAAAAATTCAGTTTGGCAATCATTAAGTGAAGGACAAGTGCTTATGGTGCTTGCATATTACCTCAAAAATTTCTCTTGGTTTATTTTTGATGGAAAACTTCTGACCAATCTTGAAAGGTTCAAAAGAAGACTCACTTCTGATGCTTTTTTCCCCATGAGTCTTCACTTCATCTTTTGAGAGATTGTTCTCGTCCTACAATGGTTTGGAAGCGAGTGATTTGTTCTAATTCAATCTACAGTACCTTAGTTTGGATTGGAATGGTAACTTTATGCCAATTCCTCTTGTAAAGAATTATTATTATGGATGTTTACAGTGGGGCACTATCTTTTTCTTCACTTGCTGGTATTTGTGGAAGATGAGAAACAATACCAATTTTGATGAGAGCTCTCAGTGTACTATACAGCCTGCTAAAATTATTAGTGATAATGCTGCTGCTTGGTAAAATCGTCAAAGCCTCGTCCTAGCTAGTTGGTATAAACGAATTGGACTTGATGGTGCTAGCTAGGAGCATACAAAGTGGTAAAATTGGAGACTACTCTGGTGTATGGATCGAAGGCTTTGCTGCTTTCATTTGTATAGGGGAAGTGCTTGAAGCTGAAGCCTGGGGCTCTACTTTGGGGAGGGGAACCCCAGTTCAAAAGCCGAGCCAACGACTGCGAAAATTGAATTAACAATGGACTAACGATTGCAGTACCGATGAAAACCGAGGGGCACCGAACAATAAACTATGAAAACCGACCAACAACCGAAGAGGAGCCAGTGGACACCAATCAAGAACCAATGAAAACCGACAAAAAACCGACGGATACCGACTAAGAACCGATGGGGTACCGATCAAGAACGACCGAAGAGTAAAGACTGACAGAGTTACACGCACGTACCGGGAAATGGACGTCACGATCAGCAAGATGCTAGCTGTGTCGTCTATGGCTGAAGCTTCCTGGATTGTAATACTTTAGTGAAGTCTCTTTACGGAGAGTACGAGCGCCAAAGCAAGCTGGATCAAAACCGATCGAGAACCGATGGCAGCCGACCACCAACCGAATAACCGAAGAAGACTGATGATGAACTGACCATGAAGCAATGAAAACCCATGAATGCAGAGGTACAAATAGATTTAACAAGGGAATAACAATTGCAGAATAATGGGTAGCGACCAAGAACCAAAGGGCTTCGATGAAAAAACCAATGAAACCGAATCAAGAACAGATGGTACCAGCCACCAACCGATGAGAACCGAACAGAAACCGATAAGAATCGATCAAAAACCGATTAGAACCGATCAAAAAAGAGATGGAAACCGACCAAAAACCCATGGGAAAGGACTAAAGAACCGATTGGAACCGACTAGGACCGACGGTTGATATCCGACGGGAAATGGACCAACTGTGTTGACTGTTGAGCAAGCTACTCTGTGGTGTGGTCTGTGACTGCAACTAGCTACCATTTTATCTTCCTTGCCTTGGACTGTCGATACTTGAGTTTGAGTGAGTTGAAGATTTGAAGGAAGCCAACAGCTAGCTGGGTTACTATAAGAGATGGGAACGTCATCATATGCGATTTGTGTGGGGGAGACAAGAAGAGACTAGTTGATGATGGTGACAGCTTTGACAGATGCCCAGATGCTCAGGGGATGAACCATCATCTTGAACGTACAGAATTGAGAACCGAAGAGTGGGTCTTGCTGTCATTTAAATTTTTATTTTCAATCGTGAGTTGCTGATTTTGAATGCATGCATGTGGTAGAATACTAGAATTGGAGTGTACGACTCTTTCGGAGTCTCATTCCCTAGTAATCATTACTTATCCTATATAATACCTGCTTATCCATAAATGCTATAATATCATGCCCATTGATTATTTAATAAGCATATTCTCACATATCATATGCGAATTACCGACTATTCATCAAATGCTTTCGCTATTATTACTTTGCTAATTCATCTTCCACTTAGCTAGATACTGACCAGAATCGACGACACAAATCAAACTACTTCCCACTATATACGTCACTTCCAAAATTTGAGATACGTGTCTTTCTTTATAAGTCAAGCGAGTTCCTAAATTCCAAACTCATCACAACTTAAACTTCATACTCATTATCATGCTACTTTAAAATTTTAGTGCAAGAATTGTATTTTTTTTCTTCTCATCTATCAGACAAGGTGAGGGCCTAAATTCCAAAACTATGTACAAAGTACAAAGTATATGTGTCTTAAAGTAGGGCTGGGCAAGGGCCGAGCCACTTGTAAAATTTGAAGGGCTAGAACGCGGAAATAAATTTTCAAGCTAGCCCCAGAGATCTTTGCTCGAAGCTTCTTCATTTACAAGCTGGTCTGCATAGTCAAAGTAGCTCGAGCCAGAGCTTGAACCCAACCCATAGTCACTCCCCGACTCCAACTTATGTGTGAAGTAGTGATATAAGGAGTTCTTGTTTTCTTTTTTCTGGAAGCATGGAATCTCTATATAATTGAGAAAGATGAAGTAGTTGAGGCATATAATTGAGGGTTGGGTTCATCTTATTTTTTGAAACGTCTGTCCAGTTAATTTCTTTTGCTAAAAACTTCATATAATTGAGGCCAGTGACCGAGTTACTTTTTGAAACCTCCATGGCTCCATCAGTTTTGTTTTATTTTGTTGAAATTGCTTCATCATGATTTCTCCTCACCCAAATTCTCACTCCTCTCCTAGATTCGCCTTGAGAGGATTTCCTCTCACCCAGTTTCCCCTCGAGAGGATTTCACCTCACCCAAATCTGCCTTGAGATGTTTCACCTCGAGGCATTTTTTCCAAACAGGTGGGCTGCCTCTCCATTAGGCCATTTCTTAACTACAAAACCTTCATCATGTATGTTTCTCGGTGAATTTTGTTTTTCTCTTGTAAGATTTTACATATATTTATTTATTTATTTTATCTGGATATATTTCAAATATAGGATATATCATAAATATTTGACAATATCGAAGAAATTTCACCGAAGAGATAATATATTTTCCCTATATGATATATCCTTCATTCAAAAAGGGATATATTGGCGTATCCGCAGATATTTCAAACATACTACGACCAGCATCAGTTGTGTTACCGCACATACGTTGAATATATTTGTGGCCTTCACCGCAATCAGATTTGTTACCGGAGAGTTCACTCCATCATACTACACAGGCCCTGGCAGTCATTTAAAGAGAAATTGTCATAAACATTCTGAGACTAGCTTATAAATGATTAATCTTTTAAGATTGTCCCCTTTATCCTTTAGCTGTAACTGCAAGAATACAGCGTCTCAGCATTAGATGTTTATGAAACCACATTGTACTCCAGCAAAGGGACAACTTTTGCATACCAGCTCAGGCAAATTCCATTCACTTCTCTGGCAAGAGTTGTTCTAAATTCGAAGGTCTTTCAGATGCTTGTGCCTTATCAGATTCTACACCATCATAATTGAAAAAGAAAAAAGACATATCAGAATAAGAATTACTAAAACCATTGTAAGGAATTATACAACATCATGTCGACCCTTGTTACAACATACCTAACCTTTTGCCTGGAAATAGGCAAGGGAATCCGAGAGGACTTCAGCTGTTGCAACCAGATTGTCTTCCACCCATAAGATTTATATGTGAAGTATATATGTAGTCCATCTGCAGAATTTAGTTTAAATGAGTACCAAATGTATGAGAGGAAAAGAGATACACTGTGTTGATACTATAGTACTAAGTAAGGAGTTGATCAGTCATAGAATATAAGTATGAAAAGTTGAAAACAAACCAAACTGCCAATGAATTAGTATGCAATACGGGCTTGCCAACAACAAATTGAAGAATCATATGGACTTGAAGTGAATTAATTTAGGAGAAGATTTCAAACACCTTTATGTACCTGTATCAGACTATACCCTGGAGTTCTTCTTCAACCTCTCTCTTTTCTGTGGCTCTTATTCTGACTACTTCACCCACTTTCTACGTTAATCTACCTGTATCAGACTATACCCTGGAGTTCTTTTTAAACCTCTCCCTTTTTCTGTGGCTCTTATTCTGACTACTTCACCCCACTTTCCACCTTCTGCATATAAACTTGAAACCATGGCAAAAGCACTAGAATTCTTGGGTTCTAAATCCAAGAGACGCCTTCCTAAATCCTCCCCCATCTCTGTATTTCCATGTAACTTACAAGCTGCAAGCAAGGTGCCTAGTGTAGAACCACGAAGCCTTGATGGTAGGGATTTAACCAGTTTATATGCTTCTTCAAGTAGTCCTGCTCGGCTTAATAAATCTACCATGCAACCATAATGCTCTTCACATGGGATTATAGAGAAATCGTCAACCATTGACTTGAAGACTCGCAGCCCCTCATTTACCATGCCAGAATGGCTACAAGCAGTAAGAATTGATGTAAAGGTAACCTCATCAGGCTCAACTTTCTCACTTTTCATCTGTTCAAATACCATGAGGGCCTCCATACATTTTCCATGCATCCCATATGCAAGTATCATTGCATTCCATGAAGTAGGACACCGTTTAACTGCATGATCAAAAAGTTTTGCAGCCATGTTTAACTTTCCACACTTAGAATAAGCAGTAATCAAAGAATTGGTGAGAGATATCTCATTGTCTATATTAACTCTATACAAGTGACAGTGGACTTCCTTCACTAGATTCAGACACCCAAGCTGACAAAGTGCCTGAAGCAAGGTTAACAGTGCGACTGTATCATCTTCCACCTGCTCCCTTTGCATTAATCGGAACAAGAATATAGCTTCATCAGCATGCCCATGATGAACATAACCCATCATCATTGAAGTCCATGAGACCAAGTCTCTATATCTTATCTTGTTGAAGATTTGCCTCGCACAGACTATATAACCACATTTTGAGTACATGTAGATGGTCTGATTGGCAATTTCAACATTCAAATCAAATCCATGTCTTATTACATACCCATGAATGCACTTGCCTTTTCTTATGTCTTTCAGTTCCGAAGTTGCAGAAAGTACACTCAAAATGGAACCTAGGTTTGGTTTAACTCCCCCTTCAACCATTTCCAGAAAGATATCCATAGCTTCACTAGCAAAATAATTGTGCAGATAACCAGCCATCATCACATCGTAAAAGATAGCATCCTTTTTCTCCATTCTATCAAATAATGCCCTGGCCTGGATCAACTTGTGGCATTTGGAGTACAAATCGACCAGAGAAGTGGTTGCTACTAGATCAAGTTCAACACCAACTCGAATTAGGTGACCATGGATACTCTTTCCCTGACGCAAATAACTCAAGTGAGCACAAGACAAAATCCCATTGGAGAAAGTTATCAAATCCGGAACATATTTTTCTTGCATCACTTGACAGAAAAGGCGGAAAGCTTCCAAGGGCTGCTCCGATTTAAGATAACCTGCAATCATCACATTCCACAAACCAATTGTCTTTTTCTTCATCTTGCCAAAAATGCAGGCTGCCATTTTAGGTGCCCCACACTTGTTATACATGTCCATGAGACTTGTTTCAAACACTTCATCAAAACCACCAATTCCTCTTCTAATAGCGTAGCCATGGACCGAACGACCTTCTTTGAGTGCGTCTAACTGTGAGGCTGCCTGAAGTAAGCTCACCAGGGTGACCCTATTAGGATGCAAACCTTGCCTTTGCATTCGGCCAGCAATCTCGAAAGCCTCATAAGCCCGAAAATCGCCAATGTGCGCATACCCTGTAATAATCGAAGTGTACACAACAACATCTGGGTCAGTAATTTCATCAAACACCTTATACGCATCCCCAATATCCCCACACCCACAGTACAACCCAATAAGCGACGAGCCCACAAACCCATTTGCATTCAACCCAAACTTGAATGCATCTGCATGGATTCCTCTACCCAATTCCAAATTACTCAACTCAATACAGCTCTTACAACCAAACGTAATGGCTGCACTATCCAACCCAATGTTCCACTGCCTCAAATGAATGTACCGCCTCACAACTTCACGGAAGTGACCAGTTCTGTAATACCCAACAAGGATTGAGTTCCAAAGAGAGAGACTTCCATTGACAATTGCATCGAAAACCCATCTAGATTCTGACACAAGTTCCAACTTTGCATAGCAGTTCAGAAGTTTAGAGCCCAGGAACATATGGTTGCCGACGCCCAGAGCAAGAATACGAGCATGGAGTTTTCTAAGTGAGAAAGCGTCTGAGCAATTGTCCAAGAAAAAAGCGAACTTGTGCGAAGGAATTGAAGATGAAGATGGAGGAACTAGTGGGTGTTTTGTAAGTGATTTAGAGAAAGATCTAATCTGGATTCTGTTAGCTACTGATCCAAACCGAGACATAATACCATTCTAGAAAATGTAAGTAATTTGTGGCGAGAAGGAGATCAGAGGAGAGAATAGAAAACCAGAACAAAACAGAAGAGCGAGTGAAGTAAGCGCACGCGGGGGGGCTCCCCAACCAAAATATTTGAGGACCAAACAAATAACTAAACTTTGACAAAAATCGTTTATTTTTGTCATGTACTCAAAAGCTCGTCTACAAACAATGACAGATATTGGATTTCCAAATCCTAACTACATGAAAGTGCAGTCTCCTACACAGTCAATTGTGGTGTAATAAGAAGATTATAAGATCAACTAGTCACATGATATAAATCATCGAAAATTCTTTTATGTACCCGTGGTTAAAGTGAA
The DNA here is from genome assembly GCA_024704745.1 of Rosa lucieae. NCBI lineage: Eukaryota > Viridiplantae > Streptophyta > Magnoliopsida > Rosales > Rosaceae > Rosa > Rosa lucieae. Next base: position 13,623,661 of record CM045492.1, on the reverse strand, counting down.
CAAGTTGGATCTTCTTATCTCAGCTTTTGATATTTATATACAAGTATTTTTTTTAATAATAAAAGTATGCACTTAATGTTATCCAATTTTTTTTTCTTGTTGATGTAAGTGTTGAGAATATATACATTCTACATGAGAAAAATGAGACATTGCCTATGAGTTTATAAGGGTTTGAGGCACTCCATCCACTGCCAATTTATTTTAGATGTGAACCCCAGATTACTTTATCATGGTATCAGAGCGGGTTACTCATGTGTGCATGCCTAACGGTCATACGGGCCCTACGTCACCCAAAGTTGTCCACGTGTATGACTTGAAAATTCGCCACACGTGCGGGGGCATGTTGAGAATATATACATCCCACATAGGAAAAATGGGACATTGCCTATGAGTTTATAAGAGTTTGGGTCACTCCATTCATTGTCAATTGGTTTTAGATGTGAACCCCAGATTACTTTATCAGTGAGCGTCCATCATTTAGGCTGTATTAAAAATCATAAGATCAACTAATTTACTTTATCAGTAATACATGTTGGTACACCGACTACATTTAGGCTTATGAACAAAAAACACTAAGTAATAAATGAGCATCCATCACCTAGGCTGTATTAAAAATCATAAGATCAACTAAACAAATCCACTATTCACACTTCAAATTTGAATAATTCATTAAACTTATAATTTAATTAACTAAACAATTAACAATTAGATTAATCATACAATGTTAATTTAATAAAAAATTAATGCATAAGTTTTAAAAACAAATAAAATTGTATTTGCTGTATAAATATCGTTCCCTGAAAAAAAAAAGTTATTGTTATGAAAAAAAAATCTATGACAATTGATAAGATTATCGACCAATCTTCATTTGCCATGTGTCGACTTTAGATACCTTTTTCTTATAAAAAATATATATGATTTCTGATCAGATAATTGCCCAATCTTCATTGGACACGTGTCAACGTCAGATATCGTTATCTTCTGAAAATATATCTAGGATATGTGATAAGATTTTCAAACTATATAAACGTGACACGTGTACTTATCCTAACTTTTTATCTTTCAATATTGGTAATAAATAAGCTTCAGACTCCATTCTCTACTCACACATTCCTCTCATTCTACACCTACATTTCTTTTGAAATCTATCATCCATCTCATTTCTCCTTTTTCCGATGGAAGAATTGAACAAATGGTTGTTAGAAAGGGAGCGTGAAAATATGGAAGAGCTCGAGCGGATTCAAGCTACAAACTCTCAAAGTGGCTGCAATGGTGGCGCAATATCAATTATTGGAGACACCTAGAGGATGTGGTTCAAGACCTGGCTGTGCCCCAAATGTCGAAAGACATAGAGAAGTCTGAGGCCATTTTCTCCTGGAAGATTATTTTGTCGAACGTCCAGTATACGATGAAGCAGGCTTTCGAAAGAGGTATAGAATGCAAACACATGTCTTCCAACGCATAATGGAGGATCTTTGCAACCTTGATAGTTTTTAGGGGCAAAAATCAGATGCCACTGGAAAAATGGGATTGCTTCCCGAACAAAAAATGACAGGTGCCTTGAGAATGCTTGCGTACGGTGCAGCTGCTGATCAATGTGATGAAATCACTAGAATGGGAGCTTCTACAGCACTGAAATGTCTGAAGAAGTTCTGTAGGCAAGTCGAGTTTCTTTACTCTGGGTGGTTCCTTCGTCCTCCAAATCTTGTTGACTTATATAGGCTTCTCAATAGAGGACAACGTCGTGGGTTTCCAGGCATGATTGGGAGCATCGATTGCATGCATTGGGAGTGGAAGAATTGCCTAACTGGCTGGGCTGGAGCGTTATCGGGTCGAAAGGGTAGACCAACTATTATTCTTGAAGCTGTGGCGTCTTACGATACACATATATGGCATGCTTTCTTTGGAACCCCTGGAGCTCAAAATGACCTCAACGTTCTTGGTGCATCTAATGTGTTCGAGCATGTCATAGGTGGAACTACTCCTCTGGTTGAGTTTGAGGTCAATAAAAAAGGTACACTAATAGTTATTACCTTGCTAATGGAATATACCCGAGGTGGTCAACTTTTGTCAAAACAATATCGAACCCCAGAACAGAAGAGGAGAAACACTTTTGCAAAAAACAAGAGGCTTACTGCAAAGATGTGGAAATGTGTTTTGGTATCCTCTAATCTCGATGGGCCATACTGCGTCATGGTGCTAGGTTGTTTAAACTGGAGGATCTTCGAGCCATCATCATAAGTTGTATCATTCTTCATAACATGATTGTGGAGGATGAGTTTGTTGAGGAAGAATTTGCGGAGCCTGAAGAAGATGATCTAATGAATCCAGCAATGGCAACCGTCTATGATCGGCCTGTGCATCCTAATACTGGAGAGGCTATTCCTTTCGAACCAGTGGGGAGAGATGGATAGAATCTTCCTTCATTCATGGATCATGAATTTCAGGTAGAATCGGCCTACCTCCACAAATGCCTACAAGATGATTTGGTGATGCACAACTAGAACATGGATGGTAACTGAGTATGAACCACCACAATTTATTAATTAGATTTGAATAAATGGTGGTTTGTAATTTTAAATAATGACTTATATATGTTTGTGTGCTTTATTAATATGTTTGGTTTTCTTTGTAATTTTAAAGATAAATCTAAAGGTTATAAATTATATTCTGCTAATCATTCACCTAGAATTTTTGAAACACATAAAGTAACTGTAATTGGTCATGTAACTGACCAAGTCACTGACTAAGTAACTGTAACTGGTCACGTAACTGATCGTGTCACTGACCAAGTAACTGTAACAGGTCACATAACTGACCATGTAACTGTAACTGGTCACGTAACTGACCACCATGTAACTGACCATTACATAAGTGAAATTTAAATTACATTAAAAAATAAAACTTGATTTCCTAAACAACATTTAAATTTAGTCGAATTGGGGTATGTAGCAACCGCTACTACCACCATCGGACATTGTTTTTGCTACGATATCACCCTTCTTCTTTTTCCACCAAGCCTTTGATTGTGGTGCCATGGAGTTAGTATCCATGGCCATAATTCTTGCATCTTCTTTCACCTCTTCAAATTCAAATACCTTCTTTGTGTGAGCAGCCATTTCTTCGTTTCTTTTCTTCACTAGCTCAACAGAAGTTTGGGTTGACAAGCCACTTCCCTCATAGTATCAGCACCATTAGGCAGTAACTTGTTGGCAAAAATCAAATTTTGATGGCTGATACAACTCCACAAAAATTGTCATTGCCTTCATGACTTCTATGCAATAGTTTTAGTTTAAGGCAACTAAGGTGTTGCCTTCACCACACGACAAGAGTTGTGTTACAACTTACATGCGCTAGGCTTAATAAAATTTAGAGTTTTTTTTTATTAAGACCTCTAAATTTACTAACTTGACCTCCTATGCTTTTTACACCTCCTATTAAATTTTTAAGGGCTAAATACAGATTACTACCTTGTGGTTTAGGTCCAAAATCAATTTAGTCCCTGGACTTCTAATTTCATCAAAAACACCCCTGCACTTTCAATTTTGATCTAATAGATCTAATTCGTTAATATTTTGTTATGGGTTCAAGTTATAGTTGGATTATTTGTTGAAAAACTATTTATTTTTAATAGTAGGACTCACTCCTAAATTGACTATGCAGGCCACCTTGACGCCACATCATAAAACATAGGCCATATATGAGCCACGTTAACAAGTTAAATAACTCAATTGTCGGAAAACTAACAAATTGGACCTATTAAATCAAAATTGAAAGTGCAGGGGTGTTTTTGATGAAATTAGAAGTCTAGGGACTGAATTGATTTTGGACCTAAACCACAGGGTAGTAATATGTATTTAGCCCAATTTTTAAATACTAAATTTACTCACTAAACCTCACTCAAGTTCCTCAAATAACCTTACTCATATAACTTGCAAACAAACTATTATCTTTAAAATAAAAAACTTTAGCCATTACAATGATTTAATTATTTTTTAAATCTTAATTACATGTTTATTTCCTTAATCAGACAACATAAATCTTTTATCCAATGAATAAAAATCAAGCACAAGGTATTGGGTTTCAAAAATTAATTTCTAGTCAACAAGAATGGTTTTTTGTTTTTCAACTTTTTCTCTCTCTTTTAGATGTGAAAAAAAAAAATATATGAAGAGTAATCATTTTTTCTTGATGTTCATTTTTTTCCTCTAGTTTTTGTACCTCGTGAATAATTAATTATTCACTAGTCTTTTAGTTTTTTTTTTTAAATAATTTCTAGCTCTTTTTTGTTTTTTGTTTTTTGTTTTTTTGTTTTTTTTTTGTTTTTTTTTTTGCAAATATAATGGATAGACTTAAAATTAGGTCATAATATGATTTCTTTTGTTCTCCCTCACCAATCTGCATTCAACATGTATGATGATAGAAATTTTTATGTTACATGATCTTAAGCATAGTTTTAATTCTTATTAAATATATATAAATGCTTTAATGAGTATGTAGAAAAATTAGAAAATGAAAATAGATAAGGAAAATAATAGAGAATGCAATCTAACATTATTGAATTGGAAAGTCTAGATAAAATAAATATAATAATATTTAGTATAATTATTGCCCTTAATAATCATTTTATAGGAGTTTATATATGTCATTTAATAAATCATAATAGAGTGAGGTCAAGTGAGCAAATTTGGAGAGTCCCAATAGAAATACTCTAAAATTTATCTTGTGGAGGAAACAAAAATTGGGCAATTAGCAAGTTTTGGTGGGGGAAAGGTGGTGACACAAGGGGAATTTATTGGTGTAGTTTTGGGCCGATCTGAGTTTGGATCAGTATACTAGTGATGTGGATTCTCTGGGGAGGATGGATGTGAGGGTGGGTATTGGTGTTCGATATGTGGATTGTGGTGGTGATCGCATCTTTGGTGGTCGCCGCGTTGATTCTTCAGGTTGGCTTTCTTGGGATCACTTAGCTTCGATGGTGCTAATGGTGGATCGGTCTTGCTCAGCGACAGATCTGAGTTATTATGGTGATGGCGGGGTATTATCGGACATTGCTGGTGGGTTATTGTTATGGCTTGCCTTGGGACCGACGACGGAAGTGATCCTGGGGACGGCGGCGGTTTTGGCTTTATTGGTGGCGGCGGCATTGCTGGGACAGAGGTCTCTAGGGCTTCTCCAAGCTGGGTGTCACGCCCCTGATTTTTTAACACAAATAAAAATCGATATACAATCCCATAATTATATATGCGTGAACGTTCAGCCATCAATATAAAATACCTAGAAACTTTTTCTCTTTTTACCCAAGTACATATTGATGCCCTGAACCCACTATGTCAATATTGACCCGCTCCACAGAGTCATATATTACAATGCTTACGAATTAAATTGTCAACAACAAAATAAAACGTAAATGCTCCTCAGAGTTCACCACAAGCGAAAGTCTTAATAACGGTAAAGTCACAAAATGGCTTCCTACCGTAAAGCTGCAATTGGCGCTACCTCAGCATCAGCCATGATTTTCCTGACCTGCAAGATTAACCCCTACACCATTTGAATGGTGCACCGGGTTGCCACACAACAAACCCAGTAAGATTTTGCAAGCCCGTATGAGTAAACTCAAAACCACAAAGCCAAACACATTTTTAAGTCACCTCAACCTAAACACGATATGCACATATCTCACACCTACGGCCATCAATTCCATAACCTTTCATATCGTGCCTACATAAGTCAACTGGTGACTAAAGCCTCATGCTCAGATTCTGAACTAGCATCCCATTACACAAATTCAATCAAACAAGACTTCCTTAAGCAATGTTTGATGCCATTCTAACGCACTACGGCGAATTCCAAATCACACTCATTTCCCTTTCCCCCCTAGGAGCTTTTGTCATCAACATGACATTAAAGGTGAAAAATCAATGAATCACCTTCCTATCCTCACCACACAGTACAATTCTTCACCATTATGGCTCTTAAGATAAATCAAACCATCAATCAATACAATCAAGAAGAAACAAAGCAATCACATTTCAAAACAAGCAAAAAAATTCATGGTAACCCCTGCATATAATTTAGTTCAGGAGGTCACACTAAGTCAAGCAATTCAAATCATAGTAATCAACGTAATCCCACACTCTGACGACTGTAGGTAGCCCCAGCCATCACAGCAGTCTTCTCGATTATTGTTAACTTAATAACAATTCAGCTCCGTTACCGAGCAGTCGTCACACTGATCATCGCACAGATTCCACCAATCATCACACAGATATCCATCGTCCTACTGATCATCACATAGATTTCAAGGATCATCACATAGATAGCAATTGTCCAGCTGATCATCACATAGATTTCACCGGTCATCACTTAGATAGTAATCATCACAAAGATTCATCACACTGATTCCAACAATTCATTACACAAATATTCCTACACAAACTTTACATGGCAATCATCACAAAGATTCATCACACTGATTCCAACAATTCATTACACAAATATTCCTACACAAACTTTACTTGGCAATCATCACAAAGATTCATCAATGCATATATATATATATATATATATATATTTCACGTAATTATATATATACGTAGTCACTCACTCAGGAATACCACTAATACCAACTATAGTCATAGTTAACCTAATAACTCCAAGACAATAGGATAATCTTGCTCATAACAAATATTGATCATGCTTATAAGAAATATCGATCATGCTCGATCATGCTCATAACAAATATCGTGAGATTTATTCACCTTGAAACTCCCGTTGCGTCTTCAATATAGAACAAAGCAGCCAATCCACAAAATAACTGTCCAAGAATACGTCGTCAAGTACCTAAAGAAAGTACAACTTTGATTCAGTCAACGAATCACAAATAACTAAAGTTCGAATCCCCAAATCGAACTAAAGTATCAAAGTAACGCCAATTGAGGCGAAACCTCATCCGAGACCTCCCTAAGTCTCCAAAACACTTCTACATTCGATGTGACAAAACCACATGTCGATCGGATAGTCGGATCCTCATGGATCGAATCGTCAAACGGTCTGAAACCGTAAAAATCACAATATATTCATACGATCTCTAAAAATTGCATATTATATATCGAAACGCTCGCATCAACTAGTAGATGTTATATAAAACCAGAAACTATCCATTACATGACCGGAACGCCGCCACCGGCGCAGGGTTAAACTCGACCACAGGAAAATCATGACCAACAAACACGATCATCATGAAGAGTAGATAAACTTTCATCCTGGAGCCAAGCCTAGATCGGTCTAGATCATCCTAGATCAAGCTTACAAGATCGACCAATCCCAGTCATCTGATCAAGCTCTAGATTCACTGTGCACCACTGATCTTTGACCCTTGATCTTCCACTCCACATGCAAAATCGTCCCTTAAGGCGGGTATGAGGATGATCAGAAGGAGGAGGAAATTCCAAAACCGAGAAGGATTGGCCAAGACGTCGTCGAAAAAGTGGATTTCCTGTCTGGTCAGGCCGCGCGCCACTGTTCACATCTGCGATCTCCACTTTTCGGTGAACCATCATGCAAACCAACACCACAGAGCAAAGCACGAGGCTGGACTGAGTCGTTTCAGGCTTGTCCCGTCGTCGGAGGTGAGAGAACCAGTCGGGTCAGGTCGGCGGGTTTCCGTCGGGTCTGGGTTGGGTGAAGGAGAGAGAACGGAGAGAAGGGAGAGTTTCCGAAAAAGGAAATGGGATTTTATGAAAATATTTTTGGAAATTCCTTATTTATACCAAAATGGAAACTTCTTCCAATGGCCATAACTTCTTCATACGAACTCCGATCTTCGCGTTCCTCTTGTCCACGAACTCGTATCGACGCGCTCTACAACTTTCATGAAGGAAGTTTTCAGAGAATCCCAACAAATAAAAAGTCAACCTCGAACCCCCCCTAATTCCACACTTTTCCAATATTTATTCGCCCGAAACACTTCCGCTCCATCCACGAGCCACGAAACCTTCCAATAACCACAAATTAGATTCTGGAAAATCCTCGGAAAATAAATATGAATTTCTGGGGATCACACTGGGCTAAAGTTTAGGCCTTCCTTCTGTGGGACTGGATCTATTTAGTTATTTGGTTTTACTATTTTATCTTAGTATTGGGCCTATCTTCTATCTTACAAATGGAGGATAGGTTAGTTTTCTTTTTTTGAGTGGGGAAGATCGACAAGACACAAGCTGCTTCTCGGTTAAGTTTATTGTTTCTTGGGGTGGCTTTGTGTCTTGTTTTTGCGCTTAACCAAAAAAGATGGGTGTGCTGAGTAGTATGCTTGTGTGAGGGGTGTACTAGTATAGTATACTCTATGTAATGACTTTTTCTAACAGTCCTCTAGGCAAGTCATTATTGTACTGCTTGCTGAATTGCATAATGGATGACCTTTTCAACTAAAAAAAAAAAAGCTCTGTAAAAGAAAAGAAGAGGGAGGACTTGGATTCCGTGATTTGCAGGCCTTTAATCAAGCTCTGTTGGCTAAAACTGTGTAGATTTTTTGGGGGAAACATTCTTTGGTTAGTGCCTTGCTTCAAGCCAAATATTTTCCGGGTACTTGTTTTCTTAATGCAAGTTTGGGATGCACCCAATCTGCTATATGGAAAGGTTTGCTGTGGGGAAAACAAGTGGTGGTTTGGGGGACTAGATGGAGAATTGGAGATGGAAGGAGGGTGAGCATTATGGCTGATAAACGGTTACCTAGCCCAGTAAGCTTCAAGGTTGTAACACATTTTAATTGGCCAGTCCAACAAAAAGTGGAGTCTCTCTTTACCGAGTCTGGAGCATGGAATGTTCCACTAATTGATCAATATTTCTTCTTTTCTTCCTCATGAAGCTTCTATGATTTTGACTAGGCCTCTTGGTCTTAGGAGCGTTCTTGATAAATTGGTGTGGCATTACACTAAAAATGGTGTCTACAACGTGATGTCCGCATATTGGGCAGCAAGGAGTTACAAAACTGAAAACGTGGTTCTGAGCAAGTTCAAGCTACAATGGCAGCAACAAAGTATGGGGAAAAATCTGGGGATTAAGGGCACCTCATAAGATCAAAGTTTTTATGTGGAGAGCTATTCATGAGTTTTTACCATATGCAACATACCTTAAGAAAAGAAGAATTCTAGATGATCCTTGTTGGTGACAATGGAGGAGCCCTTTTGAATCGGTATTGCATGTTCTTTGGAATTGTCCAAAAGCTAATTAAAAAGACCTAGAAGAAGACTCTTTTACATGGTGTGTGCAAAGTATGGCAGGTATCAACGTTTCTTGATTTAGTTAAGCATGTTTGCTCTACTACAACCGAGAATGAGTTTGAGACATTTTGCTGCACTGCTTGGTGGCTTTGGCGGAATAGAATTTTAAATAGACATGGTTAGAAAATGATGGAGCTTGCTGTAGTTGCACAATTAGCGTTTGAGCGGCAGAAGGAGTATGAAAGCTTAGTTTGTTCTTAAATGGAGGTGAATGAAGCTGCTGTCCAGAAAGTGGTAGTTTGGCAACCTCCATAGCAAGGAAACATAAAACTAAACTTTGATGGGGCCTGTGACCTAAAAATGGGATATATGGGCAGGGAGTAGTTTTTAGAGATCATCAGGGAGGTTTGAAAGGAGCATTAATGGCAGTCCCTCAAGTCAGCTATCTTCCCCCTAGAGCGGTGGAAGCATTGGACTTGTTTGTAGCTCATGTTGGTTTTTCCAATATTGAAGTCGAAGATGATGCCCTCTCAATCATCAACACTTTGCATGATAGTTCGAAGGATCTAAGTTTGGAAGGTCATATCATTGACGAAGTTAAGTTTTTAATTCAGTCCTTATCTATTTGTAGTAGCTGTTTTGTGAAACGTGATGACAACAAGGTTGCTCACTGTTCGGCAAAATAGGCTTTAAGAGTCAGTTGTCCGTTACTTTGTTTAGAGTTGCGGCCTATTTGGCTCCACGAGTCTGTCAGTATAGATTTCTAGTGTGAAGTGTAGTATGGTTAATTCTTTGTAAGAGCTACCATGTTGTATGCCTTGCAGAGTATTGTCCTATAACTCATTGTAAGATTAATGAAGTTCTTCTTGATCAAAAAAAAAAAAAAAAAATTGGGCAATTTGCCAGATCAAAATTGCTTATCATTTTAGTTGGGTGAGTGGGTCGCAAGCCATATCCCAAGATTGTTGAGCACTGCTTCTTTCTTATTGTTGGGCCTTGTTGGCCTCCTATTTTACCAAAAAAAAATAAATTGTTGAGCATTGCTGCATTTGTTTATGGGTTAATGATAAAAAAAATGTCATTTTTAAGTGTTTTATTATAATTCAGGACACACAAATGTCCTCATGATAATTAAGGTTATCTGTTTACAACCTAACACTAAATATATGAATAATAACAAAACCTGCCACTAGCAGTCATGTTATAAACCCCCCCCCCCCCCTCTCTCTCTCTCTCTCTCTCTCTCTCTCTCCAACTTCGATCTATCTCCTTCGGCTCCATCCTCCCCACACTCCTCCCATCCAATGCTCTCTGCCTTTCCACCGACAACCTCGTTGTCTCCAGAGTCGGCACCGTGTTGCCCGACCTTTTCTACTCTCGCCGCGTCGCCATCCCCGGCCACGGAGGCATCATCAGCCTCAGCTCTCTCGTTCCCTACGGTTCTCATCATCGTCAAGCCAATCCTCCCGTTGCAAGCATCGACGCCGATAAGGTCGCGCCCTTGAAAATTGTGTCCAACTGCACAGATTTCTCTTTGGCTACATCAATGCCCTCATCAACATGTCTGCGTTAGTGGTTGGTTACCTTTCATCTCTATCTAATTTTTTGCTTTTTTTTCTTTTCTTAATCTGAAATCTCTGAGAATTTTGAATTAATTAAGGTTTAATTGTGTATGCCAGATCGATTAGTTTGAATCACTCTTGTTTATAGATGAATGTATAGTTATCGGTTTTGGTGGGAAAGATCATTGTATTTTGGAAAGTTTGAATCACTCTTTGGAAATTGATCCACTTGTTGGATTTGGTTGCTCTAATGAAATTTAGCTTTACTCTTTATTTACAGTTTCTAGAAAACTAATTGGCATCATTAATATTCATAATTTAGCTGCAGTTGCATGTTAGTTTTTTTTTTAGGAAAAGAAGAAGAAGTATTACTAGATACGATGGAGATCGTACATAAGGGCGTCCAGGATAAACTCCGGAGCATTTACAAACCAATCTAGATGAACATTTGATTCAAAACTATAATTAGCCAACCTATGAGCTATGACATTAGCCTGACGGGGAGCAAAGTAGATTCTGAAGTTCTCATTTGCTGCTAGAATAGTCTTTATATCCATGATCAACGTACCCAGAGAAGAGAGGTCTGCAGTTGGAGAAAGAATAGCCTGTACTGCAAGTAAGCAGTCACTTTTGAGGATGGCTTGATCAATAAACATGGCATGTAGCAACTCTAGTCCGTTCTTCAAAGCTAAAAGCTCGACATGCAAAGGGGAGCTGACAAAATCCATTCTATGTGAAAAGCTCACAAGAAACTGGCCTTGTGAATTTCTATGCACACCCCCTGTTCCACCAAATTGAATCAAAGGAAGAAAAGCCCCATCAACATTGAGCTTAACATAAGCATCTATCGGAGCAACCCACTGCTTACGGGGCTTCTCCCTGCCTTGCTGAGAAATGATCAATGATCGATGAGCTTGCAAGAACTCCTCGTGCCAGGCCATGGCACCAGTAACAATGGCAGCACTAGTCTGGGCCTGATCCCTCCATAACATATTGTTTCTATTTCTCCAAATACTTCAAAGCATCACCAACAGCTGATCAAACACACCTGAAGAAAGAGAGACAGCTCGTTTCAACAACTAGTCCTTCCAAGATAAATCTGATGCTAGAATAGAGAAAGGTGGAGCTTCAAAGATTTCCCGCAAAAAACCACAGCCACAAAATAGGTGTTCTAGCGTTTCTTCTTGCCTAGCACAGATAACACAATGCAAGGGACCAGAATAACCTTTAGAAGTTAAAGCAACCCGAGTTGGAAGTAAATTATGGATTGCCCTCCAGCCAAAGATTACCACTTTACAAGGGACCCTTGCTTTCCATATAGGTCCAGACGGATCCCCAGTAGAGGCTGAAGTAAAGAGATGACCGATAGAAAAATCACAAGCCACTTTATAGGCCGATTTGACAGTGAAATTTCCCTTTTTGTCAAGCTTCCAAGAGAGTCTATCTGCCTCCAAACGCCTACTTAAGGGAATAGAGAATATCTGACTAGCAACATGGGGTTCAAAACACGCATGGACTGCAGCCATATCCCAGGTCAATGATTCACTATCAATCAAATCAGAAAGCCTCTCAAAGATGGAGGCTAAAGGCCGAGATACAGAATCATGAGAGATATTGGGAATCCAATCATCCTCCCAAATATTGACTGAATGACCATCGCCAATCCGCCATAACAGACCAGCTTGCAAAACAGGTCTAGCTTCCATTAAGCTCCTCTAAGAATATGAAGGACGTTCTCCCATATCTGCGGTAAGAAAGGATCCATAAGGAAAGTAAATTGCCTTGAAAACTTTAGCCATGAGAGAATTCGGTTGAGAAAGTAATCTCCACCCCTGTTTCGATAGTATAGCCAAGTTATGTGCATGTAAACATTTAAATCCCATGCCTCCCTGATCTTTGGGAAGACACATTCACTTGCAAGATCTCCAATGAATTCGACTTTTATCATCTGTACTTCCCAAAAAAAAAATTGGCAACACAATCGCTGGAGTTCATCACACATAGACTTAGGTAAAGCATAGCAGTTCATAACATAATTTGGCAAGGTTTGAGCGACGACCTTAATAAGCGTTTCTTTACCACCAACACTTAGGACTTTGTCTCTCCAACTAATGAGTTTCTTAGTCAACCTCTCTTTGAGATACTCAAAAATAGCCTTCTTATTATGACCTACATGGATGGGTAAACCCAAATAAAGACCATGTTCCATTACACACTGAACATGTACCAAGAATACCTGCTAGATTGTTCTTAATTGGAAGACTGACATTGCCACTAAAGACCACACTAGATTTTTGTAAGTTGATGTGTTGCCCAGAAGCTCGAGCATAAGTAGAAAGTACCTATTTGAAAGCATGAGGAGTACAGTAGCTTCCCCAAATAGAAAACTATCATCTGCAAAAAGTAGGTGGTGGATAGTAGGTGCTGTTGGAGCCATTCTCAGGCCTTTAATGGTTCCATTTTGAACAGCAGTAGAGATCAAAGCTGACAAACCTTCTGCACACAGAATGAACAAGTACAGAGACAAAGGATCTCCTTGTCGGATACCTCTGGTAGGTAAGATAAAACTCGTGGGTGAACCATTAACCAAGATAGAGTAACTCAATGATTTAACCGTGGCTAAAACCACATCAACCCATGTACGACAGAATCCATGTCTAAGTAACACTGCTTCCAGATACTGCCATTCTAGTCGATCGTAAGCCTTGGAGATGTCAAGTTTCAAGGAGAAGAAGCTGTCAGCTTGCTGACAAAGTTTCTTCATAAAATGGGCGATTTCTGTGGCTACCAAGGTGTTATCGGAAATAAGACGACCTGGGACAAAGGCACTTTGTAACGGAGAGATGATTTGAGGGAGACAAACCTTGAGTCTGTTGGCACAGTTGCATGTTAGTTTTGATTTCGAGTGTTCTGCGGGTATGATTTTGGTTATCTTTCTGCATAAAGTGTATTGAGTACATGAGGTTTGATTAGTCTAAAATCTCTATTGGTTATAGATGTATAGTTGTTCTCCATTTTATTTTTTATTCTTTAGAAAGATCTTTATATTTTGAAGAGCTTGTTGATTCTTCTACCGTTGTTCCTTTTCAATTGTGACAAACGGTGCTAGATAACTATTTAAACTTGAATGCATTGCCTCCAACTCAAGTAACATTATTTGGTGTAATATATATATATATATATATTTGTCATAGGGATGATTTTGCAACTCATATGGTAGAATCCAGTTACTTCAAGCCACTAGTGCAGCACCTTAAAGAAGGTAAATCACAGCTTTCTAACTCTCACTTTTTCATTTCTTTTGTTTTATGAATGTGTTTTTCATGATTATATATGAGCTTTCTAATATTATTTAATAGCAAACTTGTGTAACCATAGCTAATTATCAATACAGCTTACAAGGCTTCCATACAAATAGGGACCAATGTAATCTAAAACAATAACATTGAGATTTGATTTAATTTGTAACTTAATCATAGGTAAAGGAACTCTGTGTTATTTTTAAGCATAACTTCAATCAATGATGTTCCCTGTCATTTTACCTTTTAACTTGCATTTGGCCTTTGATTTATATTTTTAGCATTTAGAAATATGTACAGTTAAACCTGAACTAACAGATTCAATACATGACAGTTTCATTAGGCTATCATACAACTGAGCCATTTAGCAGATAACTGAGGGTCTCGGCAGATATAGATCAGTTGTCATTGGTCAATTATGCATTTGATTATTTGAGTATTTATATCAGTTGCTTTTGAATTCCATAACACTTGGTAAATCAAGTGTGACTTGGTAAGAATTGCTCGCTTTGTTTTGGGTGACATAAAGCCTATAATGACATAGTTGGTTTTGTAGATGTCATATAACTTGTAAATTTGAAGTTGGTTCTGGTTTGATTAAGTGACATTTTGAAGTCATGGCCACTGGCCAGTGACATAGGCATTTGAGGTCACCTTTTAGGTGACAGTTAATGTTTAGTTTCTATGCTTTGAGCAAAGTAGATGTGATGGTGTTTTATATTGGTGACGCTGTCTTATGCTTTGCTAAAGTAGATGTGATGGTGTTGAGGTCCAATATATGCTGAACAGGTTTCATATAATGTCACTGGCCAAGTCATTGTTAACCTCAAGTCACTAGCTATGTCACTGGCCAGGTCATTGTTAACCTTAAATCACTGGCCATGTCACTGTCTAGTGAAGTCACTGACCAGGTCACTGTTAATCTCAAGTCAATAGCCATGGCACAGTCATGAATATGTCATTGTCAAAGACACTGATAATGATCTTATTTCACAACTTTGTACAGGATTTACAAACAGTAGACGTGCCGGGATAAAGGAAAACATAAGGAATAAAGTGAGAAGAAGAAGTTCCAACAATGATAAAAGAAAAAATTAGGAAGAAATTGAGGAAGAACATTACTAAATTAATTAGTTTTTTGTATCTTTTTATGATGTCACTGTTATATTTAGTTTTCCTTAATGAAAAATTCCTTTATAGATCTTTTGTAACAATTCAAGTTTTAGGCATCTTATAAATTGGCCAAGTCATTATCATTGACCAGGTCACTGGCCATTTCTAATGTTAATCACTAGTAAGTAGAAAAGTCAATATTAACCTTAAGTAACTAGTCAGTTACTGACCAAGTAACTGTTAACCTCAAGTGATTACTGCAAAGTCTTTGGCCATGTTACAGTCATGAACATGTCACTGACTATGTAATTGTCAAAGTCAGTAAGTAACTGATAATCTTCATTGCTAACTTCAAGTCACTGGCCAGATAACTGTTAACCTTATGTCACTGATCATGTAACTATTAACCTCAAGTAACTAGTCAAGTCACTGACCAGGTAACTGTTAACCTCAAGTAATTACTGCAAAGTCTTTGACCATGTTACAGTCATAAACATGTCACTGACCATGTAATTGTCAAAGTAAGTAAGTAACTGATAATCTTCATTGCTAACCTCAAGTCACTGGCCAGGTAACTGTTAACCTCATGTTACTAATTATATAACTATTAACCTCAAGTAACTAGCCAAGTCACTGACCAGGTAACTATTAACCTCAGTTACATACATTGTAAGTTACATAATCAGTTACATAATCTGTGACATGAGGTTAACACACGTTGCCAAGGAGTTGGCATTTTCTAGTGACTTCTCTGGCATTTTCTAGTGACTTGTCTAGCGACTTGGCCAGTGACCTCACTGACCAGTTACTGTCCATGTCTCTATATCAATTACTGGCTAAGTCACTGTCAATCTCTGGCCAGACCAAGTCACTAGTTAGTAATGTCACTGCCCAAATTATTAACCTCAAGTCATTGGCTATATTATTGGCCAAGTTACTGGTCATGTCACAGTCATGAACATGTCACTATCAATCGTTGTCCAAGTTACTGTTAGCCTCTAGTCACAAGCAAAGTCACTGACCATGTCAATGACAACGTTAGTGACATGATCAGTTACATGTTCAATTACTTGGTCAGTTACATATATTGTAAGTGACATGGTCAGTTACATGATCAGTTACATGTTCAATTACATACATTGTAAGTTACATGGTCAGTTACATGATCAGTTACATAATCTGTGACATGAGATTAACACATGTTGTCAAAGAGTTGGCCTTTTCCAGTGACTTCTCTGGCCAATGACTAGTCTAGCAACCTGGCCAGTGACCTCACTGACCAGTTACTGTCCGTGTCTCTGTATCAATTACTAGCCAAGTCATTGGCTGAGTCACTGTCAATCTCTGGCCAGACCAAGTCCCTAGTTAGTGATGTCACTACCCAAGTTATTGTTAACCTCAAGTCATTGGCTATGTCATTGACCAAGTTACTGGCCATGTCACAGTCATGAACATGTCACTGTCAATCGTTGTCCAAGTCACTGTTAACCTTAAGTCACCAACAAAATCACTAACCATGTCAATGACAATGTCAGTGACATGATCAGTTATATGTTCAATTACTTGGTCAGTTACATACATTGTAAGTGACATGGTCAGTTACATTATTAGTTACATGTTCAGTTATATGTTCAATTGCTTGGTCAGTTACATACATTGTAAGTGACATGGTCAGTTACATTATTAGTTACATGTTCAGTTACATACATTGTAACTTACATGGTCACTTATCATGTAACTGAAGTCACTGACCAAATCACTGTCAATCACATGTCATTTATGAAGTCCCGGCAAAGTCACTGTTATATCAATGTCATTGTTTAATAGTGTAATTGATCTTTATAAAAGGTCTCTCAATTTACAGCAGTGAAGTAAATGAATGCAAGTTGCTATCAATTTATTTAAGTATAAACTGGTCTGGATTATAGTTATGCACAAATTAGATACACCACTCCTGATACAAATATATACAATGATGAGATGAAAAAAAAAATCTATTGATTTTAGCCTATAACTAGATAAGAGAGCTATCATTTTCCCGAAACCAATTTTTGCTATGGCTTTGTACAAATCCAGATGCGTTCACAAGTGTGATATTAAGCAGACTCCTCGTGCATTTCCCAAAGAGCTTATATGGCAAATTCAAGACAATCTCTGTATATGCTGGAGTAGGAGCCAAAAACACAAAATCAGAATTGTATTAGAAAAAGCAGATGCATATAAAGCGTAAACATGAACATCACAGTAAAAAATTTCATGAAAAATGTTTTGCCCTCGTGAAACAAACTTTTCATCTAGATATCTTTGCTTATAACTATGCAAGGAAAGTTACAGCTAGTGAAACAAACTCTTTGACCTAGATATCTTTGCTTATAACTATACAAAGGTCACCTATTCATATCATCAAGATAGTTTGTTATTGACAATACTATACAAGGAAAAACATTATACATTAGGTAAGCTCACAGTTCGTAAGGCATCCTCTGCATAGAGTAGACAAATTGGACCTTCCAGTGTATTCATGGTTTGATATATTTAAACTGAATCTCCAGGTTTGAACGGGCCAAACTACTACACTGACATTGGTTGGAAGTATGGAAACAAGATCTGTATACTTAAGCTTAACAATTACCTTGCTGCAAAAGAGAAAATTACACTCTTCAGCATGATGATAAACATCTTTACTCAAGAGGATGAATCTGTTCATGCTTACCACATTCAAAAATCAGTGTATTTATTTTGATGACTTAGAAAACAATCTATTGTCACATGACAACGGATATCAAAAGCAACAGTTAGTACCAGCTACATTTGTCTCTCAAAGAAATATAGAAATAGCGAGTTTATGATTCTGCAACTTAGGATATTTGCGTATCAGCAACAATAACAAACTGCTGATCTCAAAAGATAACCTTTATAAGGAAATGACTCGATATATGAAACCCATGTGACCTGCAATTTATATGTGGTCACCAAAAGAATAAAATCTCAATAGATGACTACTAACATGTTTAATATATCAAAATGTAATGAAATACTATATCAAAAGCAGGAAAAAAAAAATAAAACAAAAAAAGTATAATTCAGAAAGGAAAAATGTACCAACCAGCCAAAATCAGCAATTGCAAACAAAATCAAATGGTAGGTCAGGCTACAGTGATTTTTTTTATAATCTGGTTCCCATATAACTCTTTGACAAGCCGAACCTGCATGCAAAATTAGTGAAGTAGCAGCAATATCAAATTAAATCATGTTCTCAATAAAAGTATATAAAATGAATAGGAGAAACCTAATAACATCATACAGAGCTCTTACACAAATCCATCACACATTGCATGTTACTTCAAGCAATTCTTTTAACTTTTCAACACTTCAATTTACTCTGAGTTCCACAGATTCGTTCTTTCATCATTTCATGGATGTTTGGATGGCACAGGTAAGCCACCCTCCTCCCAAATCTAATGGGGTAGATTTGGATTTGAACCAAATGGAATAGGACTTGGTTTAACCTAACTCATATCATAAGTTAAAGCCTGGTAAAAACAACATGCAATAAACAGTTGTCCAGTTATAAGAAACTAATCATCCTCATTATAGATACTACCCGGTACCATACAGTAACAAAAAGAAAGTTCGAAGACGTTCAATAGAAACATCAACCCTTAAATAGAGAGACCACAAAAACATTCTTTTAGTAGTTTAACATTTAACACCACTACAGCCTACAAGTTTCCACAAATAGAGAGAGCACAAAAACGGAGCACTAGATCAATTTCAGCTTAAATACAAACAGTGATTGAAAATCAAAGAGTTCAACCTCAACCTAACCCTAGAAATAGTATGAAATTAAAAACCAATACTACAAAAACTAAAAGCGTGATCAATACAAAGCATACACAACTCCAGCAATGCAATTGCTTCCACAGAGATCATTTGATGCCTATCACAAATAGAATTGAGCAAAATCAAATTGTACCAGTAGATCTACTGAGATAACGAAGAACTAGCCATTGATAAATCGCCTAAGAACCAAACAGATCTATGGATATTGTAAACCAAATTACCTAAAAAAATAAAAAGACGAACCTCTTGTTCATGTCAACGTCGGCCTTCTTGCAGACGATGTTGGCTAAAAGGCGACCGATACCCTTGATGGAGGTCAGAGCGAACATGATCTTCTAATTTCCATTCACATTGGTGTTCAGAACACGTAGAATGTGCTCCAACTCCTCGTTCACGACGAGAGAATACAAAACCAGAAAACAAAAACAAAAATCAAAATTGAGATTTCATGATTAGAAAAGAACCAGAGGAATCGAGGTACTTCTCGAAATAGACCTGCGCGTGCATCACCTCCATCACCTGCTCGACGGCGTTCATTACTAGCGATCCGATTCCATCGTTGGGGATTATGTTTTGGCCCTCGGAGGTCTGTCGTTGGGTCGGGGCATGTAGATGACCGATCGGGTTTGAGCCGTGACGGAATGTGAAGTTTGAGATTCGTCTTCTACCTTTTGGATTTCTAATCGGAGCTCTGGGATTTCTGATCAAAATGGAGAGAAGATTTGAGCTCTGATATTTTTGACTATAAAGCTATAAACGTGTATTAGACTTTAAGGGCAGAATCAGAATCAAAAAAATTAAAAACTGACATTTTTTAACATCACCTCATTATTAATAAGGACTAAATTAATATTACTAACAATTCATAATGGACTTTTTTATCAAGTAGAAAATTAGGTGATCTTTTTATCATTTCACACTCTAATGTGACATTTTCCATCATTTTCCTTTTGTTTATTTATTTTTTCTCCCAAATAAACCATAGGCAGCCTATGCCCTTGGTTTATTCTCCCAAGTATAAGAACCTTTTTATGAAATCCCCTACTTCTGCTGGTTTAGCTCTATTTTGGAATGATAGTGTTCAAGCTAGTAATCTTACTAGTAGATAGTTTTCAACTATATATACACTGATGTTTTGTTTTTTTCAAGAATATTTTTATTGTAAAATATCTTGGGACCAAGAAAATCTTATTAATTTAGCTAATATTAAATAATTAATTAATTAATAACTTATTAATTGATCAAAGCATATTTTATTTTCTTAAATATTGTTGCATTTTGTTAAATGTGCTATATTGTTCAATGTATTATGCATACATTATTCGATCTGCTATTTTGTTCAATGTACTATGTTGTTCAAAGCAGTGATGACATTGAATTATTTTGGATTAATTTCAGTTTACCCTAATGAGTTTTGCGGGTGTCATCATGTCACCCCCTCTACTTTCAATTTTCAATTTTTACCCCCCAAACTTTCTAATTTCAGTCAGCAGTGTCCAATTTCTCCAATTCCGTCCAAATTGGACGTTAATTCTGGCGATCTGACCCACTTTGAGGGCTAAAATGGTCATTTCAAGACAAACAACCCAAAAAAGAAAAAAAATTTGTTGTCTTCTTCTTCTTTCTCCTCTTCCTCTGATCCTCCTCCCTAAAACCCAGAAAAAGAAATACAACCTCAGACAACTTGTGTTGATACTAGGCCTGACATTTAAACCGGTAACCCGCAAACCCGCATGCTAAAAACCCGCACAAACCCGCCCGTTTATTAATCCGGGTTAAAAAAAGCCCGCACGCAAAAAACCCGCAACTTGATACTATGTTCATCCTTATCGAAAATCTAGAAGCTCCAAACTTAATAACAATTTCAGCAACCTCTGCATCACCCAAACCCCTAATTAGAGACATACAAAGATTTAGAGTGAGTTTGCACATACAAACAAAGAAACAGTCCCAACCTTTCTGTAATCCACACAGAATCAAAAATCTCAGTGTAGAAATTATCAATATCAAAACCCAGATACCCAATCCCAAATTAAAGCCCAAACACCGAAAACAGATAAATCGATACTGAATGTTTCAAATTGAAGAACCAAGAGAGTGGCTACTTACAATGTAGAGAAGCCATTTATAGTTAATCAGGAAAAAGGTAATTGGGTTCCGAAGCAAGTTCTGATGCAACCGGAAGCAAGCTGGCGCTTAATCTTTCCAAGCTATTCTCTGTGTTTGAACTCTCTGTGAATTCCTCTGTTTGGTTTTGAGAAGATGAGAGAGAAGGAATCGATTTTGAGTGATTGTGTTGTGATGCAATTCCGGAGCCAAGCGATTTGGGTTTATGGGAGCTCAGAGAGAGGAGAAAAGATGGTGGGCAAGTATGGGTTTGTGGAGTTAGGAGAAAAAATGGATTTGAGGGAGGCGCTGATTTTGGTAGCCGGAGATCGAAGAAGAAGAAGAAGATTGGGTCGATTTCTAAGCCTGAGATTGAAGAAGAAGAGAAAGGGATTTGGAGAAGAGGGAATTGAAGAAAAGCAGAAGAGAGAGAGAGAGAGAGAGAGAGAGAGAGAGTGAGTGAGTGAGTGAGAGAGAGAGACCCCGAAAGTGAAAGACAGATTTTTTTTTGGTTGTTTGTCTTGAAATGACCATTTTAGCCTTCAAAGTGGGTCAGATCGTCAAACTTAACGTCCAATTTGGACAGAATCGGAGATATTGGACACGGCTGTCTGAAATTGGAAATCTTTGGGGTAAAAATTCAAAATTGAAAGTAGAGGTGACACTCCCAAACCTCAGGGGTAAATTGAAATTAATCCAATTATTTTTGTCGCAGGATGAGAAAACTACACCAGAGCTTCTTACCATGTTAAGAAAAATCAGAGATGAGATCTAAGGTGATATCAATGTCAAGAAGAAACAAACAACGATTGAGTCATTCTTTATGAAGCCTCATAGTCATATTATAAACACTACGTATCAAGGAATTATTAATTTATATATTACATGGGGTCTATATAAATTTAAATGTATTATCTTATAAATTTAGCGAATTATTAATTTATCACGTTATCCCTAAGTCGGGACCAGCCAGAAATATTATTTAATCAAGATTATTAATTTATTGAGTATTAAATTTTGGAGCAGTAGTAAACCATTCAAGATGGACATTAGATTCAAAACTATGATTATAGATGATGAGCAACCATGTTTGCTTGTCTAGGAGAGAAGCAGATTGTCACTTCCCATATGGCAGTCACTAAACCTTTGATATCAGCAATCAATGCTACTAGTTCAGATAGGTCGATCCCCAGCCACAGAATTAATGGCCTGAACCGCATTGAAGCAATCACTCTCAATCACCGCCCTTGTAACATTCAAGGCCTGCAGCAACTCCAAACCAAACTTGAGTGCCAACAGTTCAGTATGCAACGAAGAGGTGACAAAATTTGACCTGTGCGAGAAGGCAGCAATGAAGTGTTAGTGTGAGTCATCGTTCCCTATTAGGAATAGACTACATGGGAATATATTGTTGTAATTACTTACCTTATGTATGTTGTGGTAGTACGGTTGTACACAATAGGTGTAGTACGTTGTAGTGTGAGTCATCGTTCCCTATTAGGAATAGACTACATGGGAATATATTGTTGTAATTACTTCCCTTGTGTATGTTGTGTAGTACGGTTGTACACAATAGGTGTAGTACGATTGTAATCTGTTTATATACACCACAGAATGGGTGTAATATTATTATCAGTAAAAATTGATTCTCTCAATATTGTCTTATTTGACTTGGTATCAGAGCAAAGATCCGAGAGGACTTTGTCTCTTTTCTTTTTAGTGTGAGGAATTAATTCAAAAAACCATTGTTAGGGTTATTTGGTCCAAGAACGATCGATAGCATCATCTTCTTGGGCGTTACTCAGACCGACCTCGCCTTCAGCCAAAGGCCGCCCTCGTCTTCTCTCCTTCAGATCGACGCTGTCATTCGTTCAAAGACCAGTCGTCCTCATCTTCCTGACCCATCTGCACCAGCTGCTGTCTTCACCGGCACCTGTTTCATCTCACAGCAGCTCTATCGAGCCAAACCAGTGTCGCTCGTTCATATCAGCGTCGCCCATCCAGACTGATGTCTCACGCCCAGATCCGGCTTCGTCTCGGACAACCCAGACCGCTGTTGCTTCCATTCCTCACCCAAGTCGGCCGGATTCTTCAGTTGGCAGCCCGAGTCGACCAGGTCTGACCTGATTCCCCACCTCGTCACAACCCAGATCGATCAAACTCTCAACTCGGTCAACTCAACCGAGTCAACTAAACTCCAACTCGGTCAACTCAACCCAGTCCACCTCAACAGGTTTCAAAAAAAAAAAATCTGTTATTATTATTTCTTATTATTTCCGCTGCATACGTTGGGTTTTGTGTGTTTTTTGCTATTGTACTATTGCAATGGGTGGTGATGACAGTCAAAGTTCTAAGGCCAATGAGGTCCAGAAGGTTGAGGTCTCTGTCAAGAGCTCAGAAGGTGGTTCTTTCGGGGGTACCAAACTCACTGGTACCAATTTCCGAACATGGAAGAAGATTATGTCAGTATATCTTCGTGGAATACACAAGATGGGGCATGTGACTGGAACAATCAAGGCTCCTAGTGCAGGTGATATGGAGGCCTATTCTAAGTGGGAAGATGATGATGGTTTTGTAATGTCAATTCTATTTCGAGCCATGATTGATGATGTGCTACAGATGGTGGAGGAATGTGAAACTGCTGAGGCGATCTGGAAGACATTGGGGGATTTGTATACCAATGAGTCTGATTTTATACAGGTTCATGAATTGATGTGTAAAGCTGCTAGTATGCAACAGAATGGGCAACCAGTAGCTGTGTATTTCACCAAGCTGAAGAATGTATGGGCTGAAATTGATCAGAAGCGTCCTTGCAAGATTAAGAATCAAGAAGATCTTGTGTGGTACCAGAAAGAGAAGGAGCTAGAAAGGGTCCATGTATTTATGAGAGGGCTTGATGAGAAGCATAGCAGTGCTAAGGGAGAATTGCTTAGAATGACAGACCC
This sequence comes from Rosa lucieae, assembly GCA_024704745.1. Classification (NCBI taxonomy): domain Eukaryota; kingdom Viridiplantae; phylum Streptophyta; class Magnoliopsida; order Rosales; family Rosaceae; genus Rosa; species Rosa lucieae. The sequence continues at coordinate 13,599,572 of CM045492.1, read as the reverse complement.
TCCTAGCTTGAACACAGCGTTTACATACATCCGTAAGGATGAGTCTCAACAGGAGAGTGTCAAACATACACAGATTGAAGTATCTAGCTTAGCCATTCAGGCCAAGTCACCGGCACCTTTCCTTCAGCAGCAGAGTTCAGCCCTATTTCATCCACAAGGTTCACCACAAGGTTTCACCAATCGCCCTCGTCCTCAATGTTCTTATTGCAACGACCTTGGGCATGTTCGGGAGACTTGTTGGAAGTTGAACCCACACCTTAAACCTAAAAAACAGGGTTATTGTCCTAAGGCGAAAGCAGCTGCTGTTCAATTGGTCCAAGAACCGGATTTCTATGGAGTGGCTGGCCAAGATCATCATATAGCAGGTGGAGCTACCCCCACAGCCTCTATAGCTGGTCGAGGTAAAATTGGTATAGCTTTACAGATTTCTAACTTTGTTGGTTCTGATACATGGATTATTGATTCTGGTGCCTCCGATCATATGACTTATGACAAATCATATTTTACTGAATTGTCTTCCCCATCAGTGTCCTATGTAACCAATGCCAATGGTGAGGCTTTTCCTGTGTTAGGGTCAGGGTCAGTGCGTCTTACTCCCACTTTAGAACTTCTTAATGTGTTATATGTGCCTGAATTATCTCATCACTTGATATCTGTCCCACAATTGAACACTGAGTCTAAATGCTCTGTAACCTTTTATCATATGTATGTGATTTTTCAGGATCTTCTCACCAGGGAGATAATTGGTCGGGGGTATCTGAGGGGCAGGTTGTTCCATCTGGATCAGACATACGCAGGAGAGAAACCAGGAGCACAGTCGCGCGCCGCTTTGACTTCGAGTTCTGATAAGCTAAGTGAAATTTGGTTGTGGCATCGCCGTTTAGGGCATCCCTCTTTTAGTCTTATGAGAAAAACCATGCCTACTTTGTTTATTGGTGTGGATGAGTCTATTTTACATTGTGAAACATGTGTTTTGGCCAAGAGTCATCGTGCTACTTATTCTCCTAGTATTTCTAATAAAAGTGTTGCTCCTTTTGAGTTGATTCATTCTGATGTTTGGGGGCCATCTAGAGAACCCACTGTGTCGGGTATGAGATACTTTGTGTTGTTTATTGATGATTGTACGAGATTGTCATGGGTTGCTCTGCTCAAAACCAAAGATGAAGTTTTTCCAGCTTTTCAAACTTTTCGTACTCTTGTTCAAACACAATACCATAGCACCATTAAAGTCCTTCATTCTGACAATGGGGGGGGAATATGTTAATCATGTTTTCCAAGAGTTTTTTTACAACCAATGGGATTGTTCACCAAACTACATGTCCACAAACACCAGAACAAAATGGAGTGTCTGAAAGGAAAAACCGTCATTTACTTGATATGGCTCGTGCCATTCTCTTTAGTGCTCATATGCCTAAATATCTTTGGGGCGATGCTATACAGGCTTCCTCCCATCTTATCAATCGTCTTCCATCTAGCGTCCTTCAGGGAAAAATTCCATTTGAGGTTCTTGCATCTCATGTCTCCTTACCTTCCTTTCATAATCTTCCAGCTCGTGTCTTTGGTTATGTTGCCTTTGTCCATGTTCCTAAAAACCAGAGGTCTAAGTTGGATGCCCGGGCACTTAAGTGTGTCTTTGTTGGCTATGGAAGGAATCAGAAGGGATACAAGTGCTATCATCCACCTACCAGGAAGTACTATGTCACTATGGACGTTACCTTCTTTGAGGACATGAGTTATTTTTCCTCTTCAGATACAGCTCTTCAGGGGGAGAATTCATATTTTGAAGAGCTGTATCATGAAGAGGGGGAGGAAACAGAAGGAGGAGAGGAAGAAGTCACACAGGTAGGAGGTATTTTGACGGATCCAGTTGAGACCATCAGCTCGCCACCTCTTGAAGCAGTAGGTCCAAGCATCCAGGCACCAGTTTCTATGGCTGAAAATGAAGTTGAAGACACAACTGCCCCTCCTGCCATCACTTCTACCCCTGACCCACAGCTTCCTGTTACGGAAGATCACTCATTTGAGGTATGTCCACCCACTAGTACTAGTAGTAGTGAGTCTAGTGTTGAGCAATATGTGTTACCAAATAGGACCACTCGAGGTCAATCAGCCAAAAGATATGAACCTACTCTTACTGCCAAATCAAAATACCTAGTAGCTAATTATATGTCCACTAGGAGATTGTCTTAGTCATATGAATCATTTGTGAATCAAATATATGCTGTATCAGTACCTAACAAAGTGCAAGATGCGTTGGGAATCCAAAGTGGAGGAAGGCAATGGAGGAAGAGATGGAGGCGTTGCAGAAGAACAATACTTGGCAACTTGTGCCTCCACCACAAGGCAAGAAGGCTGTAGGTTGTCGTTGGGTGTTTACTGTGAAGCATAATGCAGATGGATCAGTGAATCGGTACGAAGCACGCCTTGTAGCAAAGGGGTTTACTCAGACATATGGTATAGACTATGATGAAACATTTGCCCCTGTTGCCAAGATGAACACTATTCGGGTTCTGCTCTCATTTGCTGCTAGTTTAAACTGGCCACTCCGACAGTTTGATGTCAAGAATGCATTTCTTCATGGAGAGTTAGTCGAGGAAGTGTACATGAGCCTTCCACCTGGGTATGTAGTTGCTTCTCCTGGTGATTTTGTCAGTAGATTGAGAAAATCTCTGTATGGTCTCAAACAGTCGCCACGTGCTTGGTTTGGAAGATTTTCACAGTTTATGCGGAAGGTTGGTTACAGGCAGAGCAACTCAGACCACACCTTGTTTCTCAAGCATCAACAAGGGAAGGTAACAGCTCTAATTATTTATGTGGATGATATGGTAATCACTGGTAATGATACTGTTGAGATGGATAGACTGCAGAGACAGCTAGCCTCTGAGTTTGAGATGAAGTACTTAGGTGAGCTTAAGTACTTCTTAGGTATTGAGGTAGCCAGGGGGAGAGAAGGAATCTATCTGTGCCAGAGGAAGTATGTTCTTGACTTGCTGACAGAGACAGGTTTGTTGGATTACAGAACTATTGACACTCCTATTGAGCAAAATCATTGTTTAGCTGAGTATCCAGATCAGGTACCTACTGATCGAGCTCGCTATCAGAGGTTAGTTGGGCGCTTGATTTATTTGGCTCATACTAGACCAGACGTTGCATATGCAGTGAGTGTGGTGAGTCAGTTCATGCATACTCCGAGTGAGAGTCACATGGATGCGGTTATCACATGGATGCGGTTATGCGGATTCTGAAGTACTTGAAGTCAGCTCCAGGAAGGGGAGTACTGTTTTCTAAACACAACAACATTCTTGAGGTTTGTGGCTTCACAGATGCAGATTGGGCTGGAAATATCACAGACAGGAGGTCGACATCAGGTTACTTTACCTTTGTGGGAGGTAATCTGGTTACATGGAAGAGTAAGAAACAGAAAGTTGTGGCACGTTCTAGTGCTGAGGCCGAGTATAGAGGTATGGCTCACGGAGTGTGTGAATTGTTGTGAATGAGAAATCTGTTACGTGATCTGGGTTTCAAACTCAAAAATTCCATGCAGTTGTATTGTGATAACAAGGCAGCTATTGACATATCACAGAATCCAGTACAGCATGATCGTACTAAACATGTGGAGGTTGATCGTCACTTTATAAAGGAGAAACTAGATGCCAAAATTATTAGCTTTCCTTTTGTTCCAACTGAAGAGCAACTTGCAGATGTACTTACCAAAGGAGTTTCCAGGAAGGCGTTTTATGACTCACTTAGCAAGTTGGGCATGGTTGATGTATATGCGCCAACTTGAGGGGGAGTGTTAGTGTGAGTCATCGTTCCCTATTAGGAATAGACTACATGGGAATATATTGTTGTAATTACTTACCTTGTGTTTGTTGTGTAGTACGGTTGTACACAATAGGTGTAGTACGTTGTAATGTGAGTCATCGTTCCCTATTAGGAATAGACTACATGGGAATATATTGTTGTAATTACTTACCTTGTGTATGTTGTGTAGTATGGTTGTACACAATAGGTTTAGTACGTTGTAGTACGATTGTAATCTGTTTATATACACCACAGAATGAGTGTAATATTATTATCAGTAAAAATTGATTCTCTCAATATTGTCTTATTTGACTTGAAGCCCCCGTGAGAATTCCTTAACACTCCACCCGTCCCGCTATACTGAACAGAAGGAAGGAACGCTCCATCTACGTTGAGTTTGAGGCTACCTTCCATCAGTGCAGTCCACGTCTTAGTACGAGAAAGTTAACTGCCCTCCATAGCATCCGAATCCATTGAGCAGTCATATCTTTCATAAATCGTGTAGTTACTGTAGAGACGAATACTTCTCTTTTTACTCATTTCTTTGTGGAAGAAGTTAATGATGCATTTTTTGATTTGGGGGCATTGGAAGCTTTGGAACCAGACAAGTATACCAGCATCTTCTATCCGACTTATTGTAATATTGTTAACCCAACTATCTTTCCAGCTGCTTCTGCTTCTTGTGGGACCAAACAGGTATTTCAACATCTTCTACACTTAGCTAGCTTCTCATTTTCGCCTGATTGGCTCATGTGATTTCTCGTACAAGATTCATGTAAATGTTCTGACTATCATCTCAAACCTTTATGTCGGAGCTTGTTTTGTCGGTTGTTGTTGCTAGGCGCCAAATTCTTGACAAATATTGTTGTTTACTCATGAGTTGTTTCATCACCTCTCATTGTAACGGTTTGGGGATGCATGTGAATTTAATTGCCCAAACTTAGATATGCATATACAGTCTATGATTTCGTTGAGTGGTTCTATTCTGGAAGCAGTGATGCTAAAAATGCGATCTCATAAAAGATGAGTTTCTCTTGTAATGCATTGTATACTATCAGTTTCTCTTTTGAGGAATGAAGAGTCCAGCTCTTTTGAGGAATGCATTGTATCCCGGACTCTGTCTAGTGATATGCTTTCTCCTTTCTTATTTTTATTTGTCAACGACGTGTCATCTTAGATTCTCCGAAAACTTACGTAGGTAAACATCGTTCAGGCAGTTCAATTTGGTAATAATATGGGTCCAAGGTCAGTTATTTACTTTTTGCAGACGAAACTCTCTTTTTCCTTCAAGCTGTGGCTGCAGATGGTGAACTGCTCTTGGATATGCTAGCTTCCTCATTTTTGCTTTACCTGTTGTACCTAATGTTTTAAAACGTTATGGCGTAACCCGAGGTGTTTTTGGGAGAGCCTCAATAAGGCGTAAGCCTTGCATCATAATAAAATAAGTATGTATTAAAGAAAAATTTAGTAAAACACATGTATATAGAAAAAATAACAAATAATTATGTATATAGAAAACATAAGTGTTTGTATATATTGTAGTGTGCCACTAATTGTATCTTAACAGATATAAAGTATTTAGGAAAGGTGGAAGAGCAATAGATAAGGATAAACGAAAGTAGTCTTTAAAAAAACCATAATAATCTTCCAAATTATATGTGATTGTTAATAGGAGCTTTAATCAAATTAGTATTACTTGATTGTATGTGTGTGTGTCTATATATATATATATATAAGGCCCTTCTAGTGAGTGATCCATTTTTTTAGTCTTTTTTAGGGATAAGGCATTAGACCAACTTTTCGATCATATTTTGGCATCTCAACCGATCAGTTTTTAGGACATAATGTGTAGATCACCTCTACAAATTTTCAGCTAAATTGATTATCGTTAAGGCATTCAAAACTGCGATTTACAATTATATGTATGAACAGTTCATGTTGGATAGATTCGGTTCATCCATTGATTTAATCTAATTCAATCTCTTAACGATCACCGATTTGACTAAAAATTTGCAAAGGTGATCTACAAATTAGGACCTAAAAACTGAACGGTTGAGATTGCAAAATGTAATCGAAAAGTTGGTCTAATGCCCTATCCTTAAAAAAGACCAAAAAAGAGATCCCTTAGTGAAAGGGCCCTCATATATATATATATATATATATATATATATATATTAAGAGGTAGGTATTATATAGGGTTCTTGACCAAAACCCCCAAAATGAGCCAAACTTTTCCCATTTATCCTAACAACAGTTTTTTATTTAGCAAACTACAAATACCCCTATGATAGGATTTCAAAACATAAAAAACTCCACAACATTTGGTTTCGAACATTTAAGGACAAAATTTTACACTTAAGGACAATATGCTCTCCATTTGCCACATGTCATGAGTTAATTTACTTTTTACCCTTAACTACTTATTTTGACTTGTAATCCCTTTATAGAGATTAAATCTTACAAATAAAGCCAATATGTTCTCCACTTGCCACATATCATGAGTTAATTTATTTTTTTTACCCTTAACTACTCTTTTTGACTTATAATCCCCTTATATTACTTTTTTTTTTCCGAGAATAATCCTTTTATGTTACTTTTTGTTTTCCCCTGAGAATAATTCATTTATGTTACTTTTTTTCCCCTTAACTACTCCTTTTGACTTCTAATCCCTTTATATTACTTTTTTCTTTTCTTTTTCTGAGAATAATTCTTTTATGTTACTTTTTTTTCTTCTGATAATAATCTGTTTATATTACTTTTTGTTTTCTGAGAATAATCCATTTATGTTACTTCTCAAAAGCAAAAAATATATATATATATATATATTTCTTCTACACGTTGCTAAGAGAAAGAATCTCAGACCTCACTCTTCTACTACTCTCATCTCATCGCCTAATCCTACTATTGCACTCGTCCAATCCTGCTACTGCACTCATACTCGTCAAGTTCTGCTACTGCACTTGTACTCGTGTCCAGTTCTGCTACTCATGTTCCGCTACTGCACTCATCATCGCCTAATCCTGCTACTGCACTCGTCCAATCCTGCTACTGCACTCGCTGCACTCATACTCGTCCAGTTCTGCTCGTGTTCTGCTACTACACTCGTCATTGCCTAATCCTGCTACTACACCCGTCCAATTTGCTACTGCACTCGCTGCACTCATAGTCGTCCAATACTGCTAATGCACTTGTACTATTGTCCTACTATTGCACTCGTCATAGCTTAATCCTGCTACTGCACTCGTCCAATCTCGCTACTGCACTCGCTACACTCATACTCGTCTAGTGCTGCTACTACACTTGTACTCTTGTCTTGCTATTCCACTCGTCATCGCTTATTCCTGCTACTACACTCGTCCATTTCTGCTATGCACTTGCTGCACTCATACTCGTCCATTTCTGTTACTGCACTTTTTCCTACGTGCCGGAGCTTTTCTTCTCACTGGTTTTGTTCGATTAGTTCTTGTGTCATCACCCTTTTGCACCTCCACACAGTAGCGAATTTGAACATAGACAATGAATATCATATCAATAACATTAACCATAAACTATAAAGTAGCAGATCAATTCAATTTGAACATTAGCAGATCATATTATTGACAGTAGCCGATCATATCAAAGTAAACCACAGAACCTTAGTGATACTAAATTCATAAATCTGCTCCTCATGTATATCAAAATAAACTACAGAACCTTTTATCACACCCCGAATCAAATTTTTCATGTTTAGCTGTTATTAAACAAGGAATGCCGATTTTCTAAACAATTTATTTAAGTTTCAATATTTTAGGGGGCCCTGAAAGTTGATTTTTTGACCGGGTCAAAATTTGAAAATTTTTTTCTTCATGGAAGTCGTAGAGGACGTTAAACCGAGCTCGTGCATATTTGATTCGTAAAAATCGGACTTTGTATACGAAAGATATAAGCGAAATATGAAAGTTACTATTCATGGTAATTAGGAAAGTTATTGTGGGTAGGTCAGAAACCTACCCAGCCACTTTTCTCTCTTTTCTTCCCCCATCTCTCTCTCTTCCTCTCTCTCCCCTGCATTGACCCTCTCCCGTTTTTCCTTGATTTCTCTAGCATCCGGCAACCAAACGGCACGCCACCACCCATAAAAGAACCGTCTCTTTCTCCTCTACACGTTGGTACCCGTGGGTCACGGCGATTTGGCCAGAAAACCATTAATTTTGGCCAAAACAGTATTGTAGCAATTGTGTTCTCCGGCGAAATTCTCCATTTTTCGGCCACTTCCAGAAGTGAAACTGGTCTTATTAGGAGCGCCTCGAGTCTCTGATCATCTTCCCTCAAATCTTCTAGCTGAAATTCTCACTGTGGAAGGAGAATTTGAAGGATTTCCAAATGATGAGTTTGGAAATTGATGAAACTTGGTTTAGGTTTGGGTATTGGACAATGGCAATGCCGTAAATTATGATGAAACTCGAGTATTTTAGTCATTCGTCATTAAAATTGGGAATCAGGCTTGATTCATTTGGCTTTTGGGCCTAGCCTCTTGTCCTTATTTGCATAAATAATTTTGCAAGTAGGTTTTCTGTGTTTACATCTTTGGTCATGTGCTACTATGTAATTTCTATTTTTTATTCCCACATACACAATTTCACAGAAAATTATCATTTTGCCCTCAATCCAATTAAAGATTTATGACTAATGCCACTCTATCTCGTCTCTCTCTCTCTCTCTCTCTCTCTCTCTCTCTCTCTCTCTCTCTCTCTCTCTCTCTCTCTCTCTCCCCCCCGTCCTTGTCCATGCCGTAGAAGAGACCTGCTGGGGGCTTTTGAGCTTCAGAATGGAACCCAGTCGTCGACGACGAGGTTGATGTCGGGGATGCGAGCAACGTGGCAGTGGGAGAAGTCGTGGCCCTGGTGTTCCGGTAAAGTCAGTTTTGGCGAAATGGTCTCCCCACCGGATCTCTGCCTCCTCATCGAACGCCATTTCCCGCTCCCATAAAATATCGGACGACGTTGTTCAGCTTCTCGCCTCAATCTCCGGCAGCCCTGTCGAGGCCGAGATCGGCCAGGTTATGAAGTAGATTAGCGTCACCACTAAAGAGGCAAGGAGAAGTGGGAGTTTCTGGAGCTGGTGAGTTGCTGGCCTCACTCCCCTCACTCTTCAGCCGCAACCGGAGCTGGTAGGGTCACCTGTTGGTTTGATTTTTTTTTTTTTTTGTTTCTATCCTTTTCTTTTTCTTTTTCTTCAATTATCTATTGTATGGACTTGCAACAACTAGTATTAAAGAATCTTTGAAGATTGGAGCCTTCATCCTCCATATAGTCCATACCTTAACTTGTTTTTTTATGATTGAGCTGCAACCCTCTTGTTTTTTTTTTTTTTTTCCTTTTTACTTTTTTGGTAAAATAGGGGCCAGAAGGTCCAAAAGGAAAGAAAAAAAAAGTTTTATCGAGGGAAATAGACGTCTATTGGGAGGCAATACACGTCTACTGGGGGGTAATAGACATTTTGAATTGATGTAATTTTTTTTGTTTAATAAAAGTTTTATTTGTGTAATTTTAGAAAAATTTGTTCCTATTTCGATAATCGAAAAGTCTATTGGGGGGCAATAGACCTCTATTGACCCTCTATTGGGTGACAATAGACGTCTATTGGGAGCAATAGAGGTTTTTAGAAAAGTCTGGTGGGTGGCAGCCGATGATAGGAATCTAGCGGCTGGATTCCGGCAAAAGTTGGCCGGATTTCGGCGGCCGGTGACCTGCTCCGGCGAAGTCTCCTATGGTTTCTCTCTCTCTCTCTCTCTCTCTCTCTCCTTAAGTAACAAAAGAGGTGAGGGTAAAATGGTATTTAAAAAAAAAAAAAAAAAAAACTTAATGGAGTATTAGGGAAGACCCCCTTAGAGTGTTTTGGGTAAGAGGGATTTAATAAATCTTATTGGGGTAAGTGGGAAAAAAATCCCTAGAAATGGGGTAAATGGACAAAATGCCTATTATATATTCTTCACCAAAGCTGCTTCTCAACGTCCTCAATCAATTAAGCACAAATCAACTTATGTGAAAGTCATCTTATGCTGTTCTGAGGTACAGATACCAACTTGATCATAATCTCTGTCTCTCTCTCCCCCCTCTCTCAATCTCTCTCCAGATATTACAGCGCCATCCCTCTGTGACAAAACCACAACATATATATAGCGCCCAACTCTCTCTCTGTCTCCCTCTCCTTCTTCAGTTCTACCCCTTTATCTCAGTCTCTTTCATGATTTGGAGCATAACTCATCTCCAAAGACAATGCAAAAGTTCAGATATTATTTTTTGTTTTTTGTTTTTGGTTATTATCACAAATGGTATCTGAACTATACCTCAATCTTATTGATGGTACCAGAACTTCAATTTTGATCACAACCAGTACCCGAACTTTTCGATTTCATTTTAAATGGTACCTAGAGCCACCTCTGGTCAATATTCCAACTAAAAACGGCATGTGAGGCGAACATATTAATGATTTTTGATGATTTCAAGGGTTGCGATCATATATAGTGATGATTTTTTTGGTAATAGACTTGCCTTGAACTTGAATTTTTTTTTTAGATTTGGTTTTTTTTTGCCAGAATAGTGACCGAAGGTGGCCTTAGGTACCATTTAAAATGAAGTCGAAAAGTTCGGGTACTGGTTGTGATCAAAATTGAAGTTTAGGTACCATTGATAAAATAGAGGATAAGTTCAAGTACCATTTGTGATAATAACCTTTTTTTTTTGGGCGTATGCCTCCATCATGTTTTTCACTCCTCACCACGCTTTTCACACCAAGAAGTACGCTTTCTGCACCTATACGCCTTGTGATGAAATCTGACTCGAAATATAGAAAGAATAGAGCATTTTGAGCCTCAGGTGCGCCCTAAAGCGCGCTTTTTAATACATTAGTTACACTTTGTACCTAAATTTACCTGTATATTGGTCATCCGAACGGTAAACGATTAAAATATTTACTTTTCACTTTCTATTCGATCTTTTAGGGATCCAAATGTTAACTTTTTCTACGGTTCACTTTTTGAAAAAAAAAAAAATTCCTTATGGAAAGTTGTAGATAACGTTAAACCAAGTTCGTGAACAAGTGGCACGCTAAAATTGGAGTTCATATGAAAGGGTTAATATATGAAAAAGTGAAAGTTACTATTTCAAAAATCCTACTATAAATAGCAGTTTGGCCTTCCATTTCGGGAAGCTTCCATTTCTGTAGACAAACCCTAGTCCAAAAACTCTCTCACCGCGACTCGGATCCCGACCCTACCCGAAATGTTGACCCCGCCGGTTCTCCATAATCAAGCCACCATTTGTCATCGTACCGGTTGGATTGCAACCGCCTCTCCACACTGATTACTCCTATGACCTTCCCTTAATTGCCTCGATTCGCAGCGGAGAAAGTCAATCGAAGCCATAATCTTTTCGTCAATTATCATCAACTTTTGTCAACCATTGTCAACTTTTTGTCAACCACCTTAAACCATCATTCAGGAGGTAAACTCGTTCTTTAACTATCGTAACATTTTGTCAACTATCATTAACAATCATCAACTTTTGTCAACCATCATCAACTTTTCGTCAACAAATCGTCAACTGTCATTCAAGAGGTAAACTCATTCTTCAACTATCGTAAACCATTATTAACAATCATTCAGGAGGTAATTCATTATTCAACTATTGTAACCTTTCATTAGTTATCGTCAACTTTTGTCACTCATCGTTAACATTTCATCAACCATCATCAACTATCATTCAATAACAAACTCATTTTTCACCTATCGTAACCTTTCGTCAATTATAATCAACTATCATTCTAGAGATAAACTTATTCTTCAACTATCGTAATATTTGGTCGACTATCATTCTTCTTCGTTTGAATGCATTTTATTCATGTGAAAAAGGTAAACTCATTATTTCAAATTTTGCAACTATAAATATCCAAAGAAGTAAAGAGGAGCAAAAATGAAAAAGAGATGAGGTAACAAAAGGAGGATCAACATCTCAAACATAAAAACAAAAATGAAAGGTGCTAAAACTGAAGTTGCTAAGCAAGTCTTCTACATAGCAGAAAACATAGAAAAATGCAGTGAAACCCATCTTGTGATGTCATTAGTAAAGCACAACAGCTAATTATAGTTTTCCCCTTTCACATAGACAAATCCAAGCTATAGCGACCATTTTGGTTGAATTAAGAAAAGAGCCCAGCAATAAATCTGAAAATTTCATGTCTTGGCATAGCTTTTGTCCCTACTAATTCCAAAACATTTGATCCTTAGATCTTTTGAAGCCTGATTGAGGTCCAAGGGATCTTTCTTTTTGCTATTATTTCTACGGGTTTTGATTGTAGGGCGGTGATTTACAAAGTTGTGAAGATGGTTCCTTTCTATAGGCATTTCACTATTAAAAAGAAGGGAAATGATGGAAAATGTCACCTTAGAGAGTGAAATGATAAAAAGATCACCTAGTTTCCCACTTGATAAAAAGATCCATAATGAATTGTTAATAATATTAATTTAGTCCTTATGAATAATAAGGTAATGTTTAAAAAGGTCAATTTTTAGTTTTTTTATTCCGATTCTGCCCTTGAAGCCTAAAACTGATCAATACATGCATAGATTCACCAACCCAAACCCGCATCCCTCTCTCCCCCTCCTTGTCTCTCATTTTGCAAACCCTGCATGCATTTCCCGAAACCCTAGAAATCTAATTTCGATTTCAAGTCAATCAAATTCCTGCAATTGATTCGTTGATGATGGCCCACGGAAAAGTCAATCTCACTCAAGAACTCCTCCCCTCGCTGATCTTCTCCGCCACCAAAGATTTTTCTTCTCATTAATTTTATTCCATTCTTTGCTAGATCTTTCTCTCTGTGGTTCTGGTATGCATTTGAAATTTTGGTTATTCCAGCCAATTTTGACTTAGGGCTGCTACCTCCAAAGATTATGCTGGTATATGGATTAAGAAATTGTTGGATGTTGTTACTGGTTTGCATTTTGATTTTGATTTTGAGCTATCTCAGACTCGGAGATGGCACAGAGGGAAGAGTTCGAGATGAGTGTCGCAGGATCTTGAGAGGTGGAGCCTTCGATCAGTCAGATCCTTGGAAAGATTGATAGGTTCACTGAGATTGTGAGTGTTTTCAGTTCTTGTGCATCCGCAGTTTTGATTTGTTGAGTTCATATGATGTTTGGAAGGCTGAAGAATCAGGTTGGTCGATTCATTTTAAGTCATTTTTCATTTTGATTTTACAGTATGTGCGTTTGATAATTAAATAGAAAAGAAACGGGTACTATTTGTGGTGTGGTCACAATTGTTGTCAAGCAAGAACAATTGGCTTAATTGAATTGACGAATTGATTTTCTTGTAAGGTTAGCAGTTTGTTTGGAACACAGATATAAGGGAGTAATGTTGATTTTTCTGGGTGAGTGAATTATTCTATTGTTAATTGCTACATTTGGAGAAGAAACGAGAAAGATTATGAAGATATTGTCCAGTTTCTAGATAGTTTTGTTCTGCCTTGTTATGCAATGTTTATTATTCCTAGTATTGTGATGTTGAAGGTCATGTGTATTTTGATTTGTATGGCAAGTCAAATATAGTAACTATAGAATGGAGCAAATGTGTATTAAAGCCATTGAACCAGTCCTCGATAGTTTACTTTCTCATTACAAGTTTATGCTGCTTGCTAAGATCTGTCATGTTTGATATCATTATGCTGCAGTTGGTTGGCTTCCAATGAGAGTTGGAGTACAAGGATAATGGCTCCACCAACACGGCGGTTATGGATTGGATTCATGGTTCCAGTTACTAAACTGATGTTAGCAACTTTCTATTTAAACAATCAACTTCCTGACTTCCTTGGGGGAGATTGCTCATGTCCAAATGAAGGCTGGTGCTTAGGTCTGGCAAGGGACCCTTGAATGATCAAGAAATTATGAAAGTATGATTTTAGTGGAGTAATGTTGCTGTCACAAATATTGATACTTGAGATATCAACACTTTGAACTAATAGGTGGATGTATTACGGGCTTTTATTGCCAAAAAATTTGTATCATTACTCATATCACTTGTATTTTGCAGCTTGTACATATGAGATTATTTTTGTTGATGGCATATTCACTCTTATTCTGGATTACATTTATAACTAGTTTCTCTTTGAGATTATTATTCATTTTTGTTGTGGATAGGGGAAATATCAACAATGCGAAACTTGTTAGCTGTTAGGTGATTTGGCTTCCATGATATAAAGGCCTAAAGTTTACTCCATGATACATAAAGTTGTTTACCGATATTGTAGCTGTAATGTACAGATAAGCGTACAGACAGGTGAACATGTATAGTATAATTTTTTAGTGACATTCTCTTACTTGGCTATCGACTTGTGATCAACATTAGATATGACCAGTGACATGTTCATAACAGAGACATAAGGTTAACAGCTACTTGGTCAGTGACATGCTAGTAACTTGGTTAATGACTTGGCTATCGACTTGTGATCAACATTAGATATGACCAGTGACCTGGCCAGTGACATGTTCATAACAGAGACATGAGGTTAACAGTTACCTGGTCAGTGACTTAGTCAGTAACATGCCAGTGACTTGGTTAATGATTTGGCTATCGACTTGTGATCAACATTAGATATGACCAGTGACCTGGCCAGTGACATGTTCATAATAGAGACATGAGGTTAATAATTACCTGGTTAGTGACTTAGTCAGTGACTTGTTAATGACTTGGCTATCAACTTGTGATCAACATTAGATATGATCAGTGACATGGCTAGTGACATGTTCATAACAGAGACATGAGGTTAACAGTTACCTGGTCAGTGACATGCCAGTGACTTGGTTAATGATTTGGCTATACTTGTGATTAACATTAAATATGACCAGTGACCTGGCCAGTGACATGTTCATAATATAGACATGAGGTTAACAATTACCTGGTCAGAGACTTAGTCAGTGACATGCCAGTGACTTGGTTAATGACTTGGCTGTTGACTTGCGATCAACATTAGATATGACTAGTGACTTGGCCAGTGACTTGGTTAATGACTTGGCTGTCGACTTGCGATCAACATTAGATATGACTAGTGACTTGGCCAGTGACATGTTTATAACAGAGACATGAGGTTAACAATTACCTGGTCAGTGACAAGGAAATAACAATTTAAATAACAATGACATGGTAAGTGACATGTAACTTGCCTAGTGACATGGTCAGTGACTTGAAGTTAACAATAACTTAACCAATGACATAGTCCGTGATATGTAGCCAATAACGTTGCTAGGAATTGACAGAGACATAGTCAGTGACTATGTCGGTTACTTGAGATTAACAATAACTTTGCCTGGGACATGACCGATAACTTGGCTAGTGACTATGTCAATGATTTGAGGTTAACAATAACTTGGCCAAGGACATACCTAGTGACATGACAAGTTACATGGTCAATGACATGATTGGTTACATGGTCAGTTACATGATCAGTTACATGATCAGTTACATGGTCAGCTACATGGTCAGTTACATGATCAATTACATGGTTGTTCTCTCTCCAAAACCCTAGAAGCCTAGGCTTCTCCTTGTAGGTAGCGGTTTTACTTTTGGTGATCCGAGGTTCATAGGCCAATAGGATATAAATTTTCTCACAGGATTCTTATGTCCAAGATTTCTTATAGTACTAGTCATAGGTGGCTTCAACTGGCTAGATCTATCTTTGGGAGTAGATGATTTTCCAAAGCGATGGTAGGACGTAGGAGTGGCTTTTTTTTGGACTCTGGAGGTGATGGGGTTTTCTCGTGATGGTGGTTATGGCGAAAGTTTGATTTGTGGAGTGTGGTGAGGTATCTTTACTATACTATAGTGGACCTTGGATAGATTTTAATAGTGGCATGGTAGCATGATCTCTAGTGGTGGCAGATGGTGCTGCAATGTTGAAGACTCCCCTATGGTTTGGTATTCAGTGTTCGGCTAGATTGGTCATTTGGGCTGTGCCAGCCCAAAAAGGGAGTCCCGCTGCGCTGCTACCTGCAGCTGGTGAATTTTTAATTGACACATTAGGATGTCTAAAATCTGCCAACTCAAATCCGTAAGGCTTTTTTTGGTAGTTTCAAGTGTAATTTGACCAAACTCGTTATTTGAAACGTTAAATTAAGCAATTTGTACTTAATTGATCATTATTTCATAAGCTTAAGTTAGTCAGAGCCTACCACATTCATAACGAATATGTCCATGCGAGTCATAAAATATGATCACCATGAACACAATCCATATGAACTTGATAAATTTTGATGAAGTACCATGAATTTTTCCAAATAGGTATGACTGCAAAGATAGTCTCAGAAGGTATTCATCAAGTGCTTCTTCTACCATTGTCTTGCTTACTCTTCTAATTAGAATACCAACGATAGTCTTTCGTGCCAAGCACATTGCCAGCACAACTACATCTTCCAAAGAGGCTGATGATTACACGCATTTTTATACGTGTAATTATATCTAAAATACTAGAATTAAGCTAATCCTCAAGTTAATTAATATATAGTTAATGCATTTTTATTTATTTCGTAGGAAATAAACAGAGTTGTGAAATTGAGACAACCGACTCGAAAAAATAGAGTAAATGAGGATTTTCTACTACAAGACGGGAAGGTCAACCATGAGTCGGCGCGTGGTCAAGATGCACGAAAGTAATTTAAGAAAAAGAAATAAATAAAAGAAAAGGAAAATAACACACTTAATTAACCATTAGTTTTAATTAACCGTAGTTAATTATGTGCTGCACGTTGCTTAATTGAATGCATTGGAAACCAAAACATGGCAGCAGCACAATGGTGGTTTAATTAAGCAATAAGCATGATGGTTTAATTAAGGGTCCTTGACCCAAAGCACCAAATTGAGCTAAAATTATCCTACTTTACCCCAGCAATAATTTTTTATTCCCACTAACCCATTTAATAGCTAAATGACAATTTTACCCTCAGATTAATTAGTAAACTACTTCATGCCATCATCTCTCTCTCTCTCTCTCTCTCTCTCTCTCTCTCTCATCCCTCTCTGATCTACAACTCTCTCTCTCTCTCCCCCCCCCCAACGTGCCCATTGCCGTGTGCCACAGAGGCTGGACGACGCTGCAGATCAAGGACTCTATTAAGATAGGACGGCGACGAGCACGGTCAATTTTGACGACCGAGCTTTTGGTCGATTTCGGCGATCTAGGCTTTTTTTCCCCCTCTGCGCCGCCGATCGGAGAAGCAGCATCCACTCCTAAAGATGACAAAGCAGCTTTGGTCGGCCTACCTCGCCGAAGTCCAACACTTGGTAGGAGAGAAACGGGTCCGGTCTTGATGTGGGTGCCCAGATCATTTTTCTGGGTGCCCAAATCAGGATTTTTATTTTATTTTATTTATTTATTTTTTTAGTAAAATAAGGGGCAGAAGGAAAGAAAAAAAAATGTTTTGAATATCAATTGGGGGTCAATAGAGAAGTTAAATGTCTATTGGAGGGCAATAGACGTTTTTAAATTGATAAAATCTCTTTATTTTTTTCTTTAATAAAAGTTTTATTTGTCTAATTTTAGGAATATTAGTTCCTATTCCGACTACCAAAAGTTCTATTAGGGGACAATAGAAGTTTATTGCCCCTCTATTGGGAGGCAATAGACGTTTGTTGGGGGGCAATAAACCTTTCCGGCGACCTATGAAATCTTCAACGACCTCTTTGGTTACCTCCGGTGAGGTTTTCAGAAAAGTCCGGTGGGCGGCAGCCGGCGACCGGCGACCAGAATCTGGCGACCAGCGATCGAAATTGGACGACCGATGACGGGGCTCCGGCAAAATCTCCTATAGTTTCTCTCTCTTCCATTTTCTCTCTCTCTCTCTCTCTCTCTCTCTCTCTCTCTCTAAATAACACATGGATAAGGGTAAAATGGTATTTAAAAAAAAAATTTATGGGGTATTAGGGAAGACTTCCTTAGAGGGTTTTGGGTAAGGGGGAATTAAAAAAACTTAATGGGGCAAGTGGGAAAAAAATGTCTAGAGATGAGGTAAATGGACAAAAACCCTTTAATTAAACATAAGAAGCACAAACTATTTTCTTTATGTTTAAGTAAATCCAGAATATGTGTCTGGCCCAAACTCTAGGTTACTTGACCTAGTTGTAATAGGGTTTAGAATTAGAGATATTCTCGGAGATATCCGATTAATTGTATGATTATCTTTCCTTGTACAACTCTGATTCTATGTCTTGTAATCTTCTATATAAAGAGGCCCCTATTATCAATGAAAGCACTACTCAATTCTCTCCCAATTTCGGTTTTCCTTAAACACGCTATCAGTACGAAGCCCTAACCCTGAAACCCTAATATGGTAGCCTTCAATCTCAGGAGCCCATTTACTGGCCTCGCTTGCGCTTCCCCCACACCAACACAATAGCACTGCTGTAAAAAAAAAAAAAAAAAAAAAAAAACCTAGAAGAAGAAGACGCTCAAAGGCAGAAAGAAAAAAAAAAAAAAAAAAAACTAGAAGACGCAAGACGCTAAAAATGGCTAGAAGACCCAAGACGCTCAAACGCATAAAGAAAAAAAGAAAAAAAAAAGGATGCTCAGAGGCAGTAAAGAAAGAAAAAAGGAAGCGGCACACATTGGCAAAAGAAAAAAAAAAAAAAAGACAGAGCAGCCCACTTGCTGGGCAAAAAAAGAAAAAAAAGAAGAAGAAGGGGACGCGGCCCACACAAAAGAAGAAGAAGAAAAATAGAAGGAAAAAGAAGGGGACGCAGCCCACGCAGAAGAGGAAAAGAAAGAAAAAAAAAAGGAAGAAGTCAAAGCCCAGCCACTGCCACATCAGCAGCAGGGACCCATTGCCATGTCAACACAGCCACGTGATCACAGGGACCCACCACCACGTCAGAAACCGAACCCCAGTGCCACGTCAGCACCGGTCAACGTCGGTTGACCGTTTCCAGTCACTTTTCCGGCAACTTTTTCCGACCAAATTTCCGGCGATCTATTTCGAGGTAATTTTTACTAAGTTCCTGTTTTTGAGTTTTTATTTCAATTTCTCTTCTTTTTCTCGGGGACTTGCAACCTCCATTCTTCTACTCCCCCCTTCTTCATCATAGGGGATATGCTCGCGCGTTTTCATAACAAGTTTCGGATTTTATCGCAGTTCATGTTGGGCATGATCTTCATTGGAAGCCCTTAAAGAGTTAAGGAAAAACTGCTGAACACTTGAAATCCGAGTTTCAGATGAAGGATTTTGGGAGAACACGATTATGTCTCGGTTTGGAACTTGAGCATCATGTTGATAAATGCTTACGTATTTTGACAAGGTTAAGCCTTTAAGCACCCCCATGATCATCCGTAGTCTTGATCCTGAAAATGACCCTCTTTGTCTGAAGGATGATGGCGAAGATGTGCTAAAGGTGGAAGTGCCCTACATAAGTATAATAGGCGCATTATTATACTTAGCTCAATGCACAAGACCGGACATCTCATTTGTAGTGAACTTGTTAGCTCTGGTATAGCTCTGCGCCAACGCGATGCCATTAGATTGGTGGAAAAAGATATCTTTCAGTACTTGAGATGTATAATTGATATGAGCTTGTTCTATTCTACAGAGAGATGATGGATTCTGACCCATCACACACTAGGAACGCCGCCAACATTGGCCTACGTCCTCTATCCCCATCCCAAAACGACATGTGTTTTGGAAGGTTTTGCTGATATTGGGTATCTCTCTGACCCATACAAAGGTCATTCCCAAATTGGTTAAGTGTTCACCATGGGAAAGACTATGATATCTTGGAGATCTACAGAACAGACCATAGTCGCTATATCTCCGAACAATGCAGAGATCATTGCTCTTCACAAAGTGATTCGTGAATGTATATGGATTGGATCTATAATTATGCATGTTCTAACAATTATACTTTGAAGTCTACCACAAATTAGCCTACGAGCATTTAGGATAATGCTGCTTGTTTTGAACAAATGAAGCAATGATACATCACAAGCGACAACACAAGGATAATCAGCAACAACAGACTCTCCTCAAGATCAATGTGAACTAGGTTCAATCTGAGGACAGTGTGGCAGGCTTGCTCACTAAGTCATTGCCTAAATTCCACATTCGTGAAACATGTTGGTAGCCTCGTTTGCTGAAGTTATCCGAACTCCAATGACCGTAGTCATCAGGGGGAGATGCAGACATCAGGGGGAGGTGTCTACATGTATGGTCTCAAAATGTGAAGGGTGTGTTGTGCTCTTTATCCCCTTCGACCGAGGTTAATTTTGTCCCACAGGGTTTTTGTTACTCTGCAAGGTTTTTAACGAGGCAACGAGAGAAGCACCACGTTTGGGTGACACAAGGGGGAGTGTTTAAGTAAATCTAGAATATGTGTCTGGCCCAAACTCTAGGTTACTTGACCTAGTTGTAATAGGATTTAGAATTAGAGATATTCTTGGAGATATCCGATTAATTGTATGATTATTTTTCCTTGTACAACTTTGATTCTATGTGTTGTAATCCTCTATATAAAGAGACCCCTATTATTAATGAAAACACTACTCAATTCTCTCCCAATTTTAGTTTTCCTTACACACTTTCCTCTCTTTTCTTCTGCACACACCAACTCCTTGGCATGTGCTCATTTTCTTATGGAGCAGATCTTATCCATTCCTTCATCCCTGCCATCACGTGGACGGCCACCGATGATCATTCAATCTCACTATATATCTCTCTCGCACAGTAACATGAGGAAGGAGACCGAGACCAGCGCCACACAGAATTAGGGGCAGCCTTTGGGCTGCTCTCACCTTCCACTCCTCCTCCATTTTTCATAGTGTTTTTAGTTTTCTTTTGGGTATTTGTAGAATTTCTCACACAAGCTTCAAGGAGACATCAAGAGCTACAAGATTCAAGCTTTAGGTATTTATGGGAGTTGCAATCCAAGGGAAGTCATATTAGCTTCCTCGCTAGTTGTGACTACCTTTGTTTTTTGCTTTCTCCTACACTTCTATACTCTTTTCTCTTTGAATTTTGTACCTTTGATGTTCATAATTATGGGTTGTGAGTAATTTTTTTGTTGGGGGTTAGGGTTGTGTGCCCTAACCCAAATTTGATATAATGGATGTTTAATTTAATTTATTTATGGAATTTGTTAATTATTGGATGCTTGTGTTTTGTGATAATTGATTAAAATGCATGCTTAGGAATTGTCAACTCTTGGGTATGTGTTCTAATAAGTCTAGATAAAAATTTAGGGGATGACATTCTTAGATTTTAGAGCTAGAACCCGATTTAATAATCGTGGGAAGTACAAGCATGGTTCACTACATGATTAGATTGATCGCGGTTATGGTGAGCTTGGTTGCCTAATTCCTCGATCTCTAGGCTTCTTGATGTGAATTAGTGACCCTTAGACCGGCTCTAATTCATGCCAAGTGAGTTTCTACGGCCCTTGAACCGGAGTAGGAATACCATGAAATGGAATTTTGGCCCTTGAGCCTTGAAAAGCCTTAGGTACGGCTTCTACCATCTTTAATAAATTGCATATAAATCAAATTAGCATCTAGAGCATTGAATTAGGGTTAGGATTAATTCATCCCTAGCTACCATGCCCATATTTATATTACTTTTCTTTCCTTTATTTAATTTAGTTGTTAATTAAAGTTTCTATTTAAATTCTTGTACTTTAGTTATTAGAAATTCAAATTACAATTATCGGTGACAATTTCGACTCATTGTAAATAATCACCGCTAGGCTTTTAGTTTTGATTAGGCTTTGGTGAGAACTAAAGCCAAGCATTGCTAAGGCTTGGTGCCTTACAGTAGCATTTTTATTTTCTTTTTCTGTTGTTTGCTGAGTGTCTTTATTTCCGATAACCCAAGGATTGTGGGTTAGCCACTAATCCCGTGGTATGATAACTTTTGGCATAATATTTCCCTATCTTGACAATGATACGTATGCTTGCATAAATGTGTATCAAATCAGCTGAGCCACCTTGAGCAATGAATGGAGCCATTGCACGCAAGGTATCTCTGTTTGAAAAATATGGACTGTACATTATCTAATTGCATTAAGTAAATAGAGCAATTGATTTAACTATTTAAATAACAAGAAATATCTAATAGAAATTCTAGTTCCAGTAATCTATTGAGGAGTATATATATCTCTTAACAGAAGTAGGAGTCTCATATGCTAACAACCTGATTAACTTTACGTTGTTGTGATAATGCAGCAGTGTTGGACTCCTTATAGGATGAGTCCAACTTAAGTTTTTGGCCAATATATAAGGAGGAGCAAAGTCCCTGTGTTCACCATTGTATTGCATTAGTTCAACCCCATTCTGAAGCAAGTAGGTGTTGAAGTGCAGAAGACTTGCTCTCTAAGAAGGTTATTGTTCATCCTTGCTCCTGCTCGAGTTGTGCTATTTTTAGTTGATCTTTGTTCCTGCTGCTCAACATGTCTAACCTAGGCCAAGTTGTTTCTGCTAGAATCCAGAGTGCAATCGATCCAAGTGGAGTTCTAGTTTCACTAGGAAAGCGATTCTGCAGATGATTTATGTTTTCTTGTGTAGCAGGCTTATGGTTCTTGATAATGTGTTGTATGATCTTGATGGTTGTTGTTGCTGCATCATATGTTTTAACAAATGGTATCAGAGCTTAGGAATTTTATAAAACGTATAGATCATGTATTATTGTTTTAATTGAGAAGGGAAAACAATAAAATCTATATAGAGAAAATTATATGTTTTTTCTTTGTGTTCAGAAAAGCAGGCCTCAAGAAATATTAACCTAGTTTTGAATCCCGATTCAAATCTCTCCAGAAACCAAGCCCAAAACCCAAGTTTAGATCAATAAAATATTATTTTTTTGGGAATATTACCGTTAAAATAAAACAGTCATTTTGCTTAAGGGATCGGATTGTTTAGGCTTTTGTTGAGATTGATTCTCAGTTTTGGGGAATTAAGACCCCGCTTTAGAATTTTTGGATCCTCAGAAAAGGGTTAAAATTTTGCTGCTTGCCTTTTGTTTACTATTTTCTTCCGCTAACATGATTGTTGCAGTGCTGTAGCAGAGGGCAAGGTATGTTCACTGACAATCTCAAAGCTTGCTTTTCAATTTCGGCATATGAAAGAGGTTGTCATATGGATTACTATTTAGCATATGGAAAGGGTTATCATAATCATATTGAGAATGGTTGTTCATACTGATTGATGGAATCCTGTATATATAGTTTGAATAATTTACTGTGATCATGTGATATGAAGTGTGAAATTGTGAATTGAATGGTTATACAGATGCTAATGCTGTGTATGATTGAGTATTGTTTGTTTTAAGTATATGAATTTTTAGTTAACATTAGAAATATAAATGTCTCCCAACATGAAATTTGCAGTATTGTTGTTTTCATAGCATGTATGAAAATTAGTAAGTTCATAGGTGAACCTGAACATATGGTTATTAATTTTGGTTTTGTGATTCTTGGAAGATTGTCTTGATCATGTTGCACAAAGCAAACTTTCACTATTATTTTCAAAGATTTTTGAGTATTAACAAAACTGAAACTTGTGTTTCTGCATTTCAAAATTGCAGTTACATTTTGTCTTCCAAAGAAATAGTTCACTGTATAATTTTGAATACATAACAGCATCATATGTAAACACAATTATCTATTTTGATACCTACCTTGAAATAATTCTTGTCCAAAGATATAGACTGTTTCATGGAATAATTGATTTTTTGTTAAATGCAGTATGATGATGATTTAGAACTTTAGAATGTTGAGTTTTGGGTAAAGCTATGGTATGTTAACATTTCTCATACATCAACTATTTTTATCCCTATAAGGACTCATGTTATCACTTTGAGGACTAATATTACTATTTTCAGGACTCATATGGTAAACTAAGAAAATTTACCACTTTAAGGACTCATGTTACCACTTTGAGGACTAAATTTTATGTCTTTTGTTTTGTTTTTGTTTTATGCTCGAAATAGATTAGTTTTGTATTGAAAAATTTACACACAGATAAAATTTTTTGCAGAACTTATTTTTCTATGTTTTTAGGGCTAAATGTGATCACGATAGGCCAAATTCAATTGCTTAATGGTTGTAATTATAAGAAGTGGAGAAATCAAGTTGAATTTTATTTGTCTATGCATCAAAACATGGATCTTTGTCTGATTGAGGAACAACCTCTAGAGTTAGATTCTGATAGCACAAATGAGGATAGGAAGTATCACAAGGAGTGGTACAAATGCAACAGACAGGCCAAGAATGTGATTAAGACCTCTATGTCTGACACAGTTAGGGGTTCTATTGTGGAGCTAGTACTTGCCCTGGATTTCCTAGAAGCCATAGGAGATAAATACCAGGAGAGTGACAAAGCTGAAGCTGCTAGGCTGTCTAAGAGGTTAATGAGTTGGAGTTTTCTGGTAATGCCGGGAAGTGTAAGGGAGCATACCATGGAGTTGATTGACATCAACTCGAGGCTGAGGGATTTAGACATGGGAGTTAAAGACTCCCAGGTTGTTCATGTGGCACTTCAGTTACTGCCTATCACCTACAGTAACCTGAGAACCTCATACCATGGCCAAGAGTCAAACTGGAACCTAAACAAGTTGATTTCTACATGTGTAGTAGAAAAAGAAAGAATCAGGAAAGAAGGCAAACCAATTACTACAATTAACTTAGTTGAGAAGCCTAAGTGGAAGAAACAGAATAAGCTTAAGGCTAAGAAGACTACCACAACTAAAGTACCTGGAAAGGCTACATAACCAAAAGCTGAGAAAACTTTTAAGTTTAAGTGCTATTTTTGAAAGAAAATAGGGCATGAAGAAAGATTGCATTGGTTTCAAGGCTTGGATGATTAAGAAGGGTGAGTCTTTTCCAAATTCAATTTTTTCCTTAGAAGTTAACTTTGTTAATATAGCATCCCATTCTTACTGGTTAGACTCAGGCTCACCTATACACATTGCCAATTCTTTGTAGGGTTTAACAAATAGGAGGACACCAAAGAAAAGTGAAGTCTAAGTCTGTGTGGGAAATGGTTTAAGGGTAGCAGTTGAGGCCATTGGGACCCTAAAGATTGATTTAGGCTTAGGAAATTAAATTTTATTTTTCTACATAGTGTTTATTGCATTCCTTCTCTGAAAAGGAATTTGATTTCAGTAGGTTTTTTTGGTTAAGATTGGATACAAACTTGTTTTGATTTTAGTGGAATAAAATAATTTCAGGGTTCAAATTATCTTGGCTGTGGTGTGTTTATGCATGATTATTTGAAATTAAATTATTCTGTTGTTCAACAGAAGATTATGTTAATTGAAAATAGGCAAAATTTTAAGAACAATACATGAAGTTTGAGCCACTAAGAATTAATTAAGGTTTATATATTTTACGAAATCTAAGAATGGTGTCTGGGCTTCAAGACCCGACACACTTTTCGTACATGCTGCCAATAACACTATTAACCCTTACACCATTATTCATTTTCTAAAGGGTAATTTAGTCTTTCACTCACTCTCTCCCCCCACAACCCCTCTCTCTCCTTTGACGACCCACAACCCAATTTCTCTCTCCCTCCCTCCCTCTTTAGATGACCCACAGCTCCTCTCCCTCTCCTCCAACGACCCACAACCCAATTTCTCTCTCTTCTCTAACAACCCACAACCCAATTTGTTTCTCCCTCCCTCCCTCCCTCCCTCCCTCCTTCAATGACCACAACACCTCTACTTCTCCTCCGACGACCCACAACCCAATCTCTCTCTCTCTCTCTCTCTCTGCCCCCCTTCCTTCCCTCTCTCCCTCCCTCCCTCATCCGACAATACATCACAAATCCAAGATTGAGATTTAATTCATCATTTGGCACCAAATTCTCTCTCCCTCCTTAGTCCCAAAAGCTTTCTTTCATCTATTAATCATCAGGTAACATTGCCACCCTTCCTCTTCCTCATTGTTTCATAATGATCTTCTTCTTCTACTGAAACCCAATATCACATAACCATGGGTAATTTTGGCTAGCCTACAAAAAGAAATCACAGACAACAAAGACCCAGTTGCCTCAAGATTCAAATACACCAATCTCAAATCCATTCCCTCAGTAGGACTCTCGATCTCTATCCGACAGACTAAGCCCTCCGGCTTGGCCTTCGACGAATGCAGCAGTGACTCCTCTGAGCACGGCTTTCATTGTAGCTGTTGTTTCAGTTGTCTAGGAAAGGGTTCGATCCAACTAAATCATGAGATGTTCTGGTCTGCTACTATCGCTATCGGTCTCGCTTATCTGTAAAATAAACAAAGGTCAAAGGGAAGACCGGGTGTGCCGGCCTTCAACTCTCTGATGCCTAAGTCAGTATCGTTATAAGATAATGATAATGGAAAGTGAGAGTATACAGTTACCTTTTTGTGTTGTTAGAGATGACCTTAATGTAGCAAATTTGTGGAAGCCTGGTTCCATTTCTTTTGGTGTGGGACGACCAGAGTTCCCGATATCGCCTAGGGGGTATCGGGACCTTTAGCTAGGAGCTTTCCTTACCTTTGTATCGGCAATATGAGTCTTGTCCTTCCGATACTTGTGCCTAGGAGGTATATGCATACCAACAGCAGTGACGATGGCTAGTCGTCGTCGTCTTTTTCTTCTTCTTCGAATTCGTCATCATCAGGTTCCTCGAGGTCGGCTTTGTGGATTTTGTTTTCATTGAGATTGGAGGGGGGGGGGGGGGGGGTTATACTTCGGGTTTTGGGTTTTTTGAAGAAGAAAACCCAGTTGGTTTAGGCGGAGTGGCTGAGTAGTTTCGCTTTTTTTTTTTGCCCCATCATCATTGAAGAGACCAATTTGTCCTCAGAAAATTGACGGAACCCAAGTAGACTAACAATCAAACTGACGGCATGTACTTATGTTGGGTCGGGTTTTGAAGTCCAGACCCCGTTCTTCAGTTTTGTAAAGTATATAAACCTTAATTCTCAGTGGCCTATACCTCATGTACTGTTCTTAAAATTTTGCCTTGAAAATAATGAGAACACTATGAAGAATAACACTATCATAGGAACCAAAAAAGTTTTATTCAATAGAAAGTCTGCAAATTTATAGCATAGAAGATTAGGCCATACATCTAAAGAAAGACTGAAAACACTCCAGAAAAATAAAATTTTACCTGCATTGGATTATGCTAATTTAAATGACTGCATTGAATGCTTTAATGGTAAATTGACAAACTGTAGAAAGAAAAAGGCCCCAAGAAGTCAAAACCTGTTTGAACTTATACATACAAATATATGTAGTCCATTTAAACATAAAACAATCCGTGGAAATTTTTACTTCATCACATTTATAAATGATTTTTCTGGGTACTGCTATATCTATTTATTATTAGAAAAATCACAAGCACTTGATGCATTCAAAATTTATAAAACTAAAGTTGAATTGCAACTTGAAAAGAAAATTAAGATAGTGAGATTTGATAGATGAGGAGAGTTCTATGGTAAATACACTGAAGCAGGCCAGCAAAATTGTCCTTTTGCATTTTATTTACAAGAAAATGGCATTAAGGCTCAGTACACAACTCCCTATAATCCTACACAAAATGGAGTAGCAGAAAGGCAAAATAGAACTTAATTAAACATGGTGATAAGTATGATCTGCACTGCAGGTCTACCTATATTTTTATGGGGTGAACCTCTTAAGACTGCAAATTATATTTACAATAGATCACCTAGTAAATCAGTAGACAAAACACCATTTGAGTTGTGGTAGGGAAGGCAATCTAGTTTGCATCACTGTCATGTATGGGGATGCAAGGCTGAGGCAAAGTTGCCAAATGCACTAACACAGAAACTGGAATCCAAAACAGTCAGTTGCCATTTTACTGGCTACTGTGAAAAATCTAAAGATTATAGATTCTATGAAGATGATAATTTTACCAGAACTTTTGAAACTCATCAAGCAAAGTTTTTGGATGAAGGTTTCAACAATAATAATTTTGAAGACTTATCTTTAGAGTTGGAGGAAATTACTGAAAATGAAGATTTAAAAAGTTTCTTACCTTTAATTCAGTCAAATAACATGGAAAATATAAATATAGAAACTCAAGGTCAAAATCAAAATTTAGTGGAAGCAATAGCCTTAGAGCCACAAGTAGATGAACCTACGTATGATATGCATTTAGAAAACAACCCTGTAGAAGAACAAATTCCACCTCAGCCTAGGAGATCTCAGAGAGAGAGAGAGAGAGAGAGAAAACTAGTATATAGAGAAGATAGTGACCCTTCAATTTTTAAGCAAGCAGTTCAAAGTGATGAAGTCAAAGAATGGCAGAAGGCTATGGAAGCTGAAATCCAATACATGAAGCAAAATTAGTCAAACAAAACAAAGACAAAGAGAAAGTTTAGAAATTTCTGATATATTGATCTTCTCCGAAGATGGAGTACATATACAAAGTATACACATTCCTAATAGGAAACTAATTACACCATGATATTCTCCTCCTTAACTACATGATATCCTCCTTAACTATATAATCCTAATTATACTACAATCCTAATTACACCGTGATATTCTCCCCCTTAACTACATGATATCCTCCTTAAGTATACAATCCTAATTATACTACAATTCCTACAATTATGGAGAGTGACTCACGCCAACACTCCCCCTTAAGTTGGAGCATACAAATCACGGATGCCCAACTTGTCAAGTGAGTCACAAAACGCCTTGCTAGAAACTCCCTTTGTAAGAATGTCCACCAACTGCTCCTCAGAAGGGACTAAAGGAAAAGAGATGATTTGTTGATCCAACTTTTCTTTGATGAAGTGTCTATCAGCCTCCACATGTTTTGTGCGATCATGTTGGACAGGATTATGAGCAATTTCAACTGCAGCTTTGTTATCACAAAATAAGGGCATGGCTTTCTTCTGCTTGAACCCTAAATCCCTCAACAAGTGCCTTAACCACAACATCTCACAAACTCCACGAGCCATTCCTCCATATTCTGCTTCAGCACTAGAACGAGCCACCACCTTCTGCTTCTTACTCTTCCAAGTAACTAAATTCCCACCTAAAAACGTAAATATCCAGAAGTGGACCGTCGATCAGTTATACAACCTGCCCAATCTAAAACATCTAAATGCCTATGCTTAGAAAACACCAACCCCCTTCCAGGAGCAGACTTCAAGTACCTCAAGATCCGAACTACAGCTTCTATATGAGCCTTACTAGGATTATGCATGAACTGACTCACAACACTGACTGCATAAGTGTGAGCCCCCGAAAATTTTGTTTAATTTTTTTGAAGGTAAATTTTTCGCCAATAAGATTTTTTTTCACAAGGTCACTCAAGTGAAGGAGTTGAGTTCGAAGATTTCTTTGGTGACGAGATTCTTTGATTTGGGCCATGTGATTTAAGTTTGGGCCAATGTTCTTTTATTTGGGCCTAAATTGTTACTAGAGTTTATCGAGACAAATTGTCGAAGTAAATTGGAATAGGATATGAATTGGGTTGTAGCGAATTTGAATATTGAGTATGTTAGAGAAATCGTTGGTGGAAAACGAATAAAAGTTACGAGCCCGAAAACCAGAAAGCGATCAGCAGGAGTATTATGTAATTTGATGTGAGGGCAAATTCGACATTTCTCACGCGCTAGTATAAATAGGAATAGAAAACCCTAAAATCTCATTCTCTCCCTTTCTCCTCTCTCAGCCGCATCGCTCTCTCTCTCCCCGGACCTCTCTCTTTCTCGTCCTCCCACTGTAGCTCCGGAAAACCCCATCTCCGGCCACCACCTTGCAAAACCGCCACCTCCAATCGATCTAGCACCCATATCCAACCCAAGCCCAAGCCTCACCATTTTTTACCATAGCCATATTTCTCTGCCTTGGTCACATCCAACAGTTGAATTTATCAAATTCCATTTCTTTCATCTTGTTCATCTAATGGTCGGTTTTCTTAGTTGTCGTAGTTTGAAAATGATTAAAAATTTATTGTAATGACCTTCTCTTCAATTTGTAATTTTGTTAGAATATTGTACAAACTACATGGTCATAATTTCAATTTGCTACAGAACCTTCTTAGATTCTTTGAACCCCAGAAATATTCAATGAACTAAGGTGAGATCGTTCATAAATTATTTTAAGATCTCGGTTGCTATTAAGGTCTTCGGAAATATTTTTGTAAATTTTTCTAAAGGTGAACCTCCAAATTTTGGACTCGATAATAAAACCTTCAAATTTCTAAAGGTGGGATCCTCATTAGTGGCAATTTAATGATTTAATGTTGGATGTTGTTAGGGTCTCGTCACTTTATATAGAAGTATTGAATCAAACGAAGAACCCAGAAACATTAGTCTTGACCCGTTTTTCGCAACAGGTAAGAACACAACCTAACCTAGAAGTTTCTTCCTCATCTGGCAGCTTCCTAGTATTTCCCTGGCAAAAAATGGTTCAGATTGACAATGCGAATAGAAGAAGACCCCGACACCGTTAGTCCAACCGGAGGAGGAGATTCAGAGTTCGAAAGCTTTGAGTTGTTCGGTTCTTCTGCAAATTCTGCCAACTTAGGTCGAAATCGATGTTGCATGAGGTATGAAGAACGATCCTCTCATCGTTCTCTACATCTTGCCATAATTAGTTTCCAAATTTGATTAACTTTGGAAGAATTTGTATTTGTTGTAGTTTCGGGCACCGCCGGAATTCCTTTTCACGGTGGCTGTCTCGTTTACCCTAGTTCCATGACTATTCAAAGAATCCTTGAAGTCCCCTTACAATTTTGATAGTCGATATGGGCTGTCATCGAGTCAGTCCGTTTTGATATACCTTAGTGTTGGAAGGTTTGTGATTCCGATGTGTGTGACTCAGTCGGATTTGATTAGGGCATCTCCAATAAAGTACTTATTTCAAAATAAAATTGAAATTTAACTAACTTTAGGCTAAGAGCAACTCTAACAGCTTCCCTATAATGTCTGTATTATAGGGATGCAAAAGTCAAAGCTTTAGTCTTTTTTTCTTCTCCAACTCCAATAGATTCTCTATTTTACAACAATCTCTAAAATCTCCATATTCTTCCTTAAAATTTTCGAGTTTGCTGTAAATATAGAGAATTTGGTTTTCTCTTTCCTCACTTTCCCTAAAATAGGGATAGTTATAGAGAATCTGTTAGAGCAAAAGATGCTTATTTTTCCCTCAAGTAGAGAAAAGTCAAAATATAGGGAATCTGTTGGAGTTGCTCTAAGTTGGGTGTCCAATAGACTAGCTAAGTTTAACTTTAGTTAAAAAAAACTTGATTATATTTAGCTAAAAAGGAGAGAGAATTTAACTAAAAATCAAATTTAACTTGGGATTTAACTATTCTATTGGAGCATAACACGATAAGTAACTAGTTATATTTCAATTTTAACTACTTTTAGCTATGAAGATAGCTATCACTGTTAGAGATGCTCTTACATCGGTGAAACTGATCCAGTCCTCAAAAGGATTTTTTTGTGAAGAAACAGAAGTTGGTTTTTGAAGGTAGGGACTTGGCTATGAACAATTTTCGGGTTAAGAGTTGGCTAGGAATTCACTAAAACACCCTCAAAATTTTACCATAATGGCATGGAGTCATTCGTTACTGATAAAGGCAGTAAAGTGTGAATTTCCTTATGTGTCATTCTCTTTCACATTACATGGACGAGAACCACCCACGCAAACTGACCCCACAAGGGCGTGCCATACACTTGGCGTATTCCAGACGCACCCTTAAATAATTAAACATTTGTTTAATTAACACTTATGTCCTTTTTTTTTCCTGCTCTCTTCTATTTTTCCGTCTTGAGGCACCTCTACACATTCTCAACTTCTTTAATGGCATTAACGATGCTTGACCCACGACGATTATTTTGTGATTTTGTTGGAAACTCTATTTTGTTTCAATTTCGATCCATTTTCTCTCGGTTTCCGCAACTCTGCTTATTTACTACAAAAAAATAAAAGTGGATTAATTACATAATAATTAACTTAAAGATTATCTTAATTTTCATGTTCTAGATGCAATTACACACCTAAAAATGCGTGTAATCATGCGCTACCTGACAGGGAAGACTCTTACTTTGCGTTTTCTTTCTCGAGAATTCTCTTTGATTTGATGTAAATAGGATAGCGTAAAATGGGTAGTGTATTAAGTAGTTTACTCATGTTTCAAAACTTCCCTTGAAAAAAAAAAAAAAAAAATTTATTTTATTTTATATTTTGGGTGAGGCTATTTCCACCCTACCAAATGCTTTGTTCACCCTACAATTAAATTTTTATCATGAAATTTTCAATTTCAACCTCAAATAATTTTAAAAAGAAGAAAAGATATTACTATTGAAGATGTGAAATCGGAAAAGAGAAAAGAAAAAGAAATTAGCACACCATCAACCTCATGACTTCTAGTTTCGTTTTACTCTTTTTTTTTTTCCTCTTCTCTATTTTCTCCTTTCATTAACTACAGTGACATAGAATCAAACACGAGTCATATGAAGTAGAGCAAAATATATAATACTAACCATGACATGCTAAGAGTAGCACACAATTTAACCCTGCAAAATGTAGTTGTCAGTATAGAATAAGTAGGGATCGTTCAAATCGGGGATTGAGGGTACACCTTAATTGCATAAACAAATAAAGAATTAATATAAGTATAAAGTATAATTTACAAAAATAAAACAAAGAATATATACAAGTTAATGCAAATAGGGGGTTTTAGGATTTTT
The DNA here is from genome assembly GCA_024704745.1 of Rosa lucieae. Lineage (NCBI taxonomy): Eukaryota > Viridiplantae > Streptophyta > Magnoliopsida > Rosales > Rosaceae > Rosa > Rosa lucieae. The sequence continues at coordinate 13,567,050 of CM045492.1, read as the reverse complement.
AAATTATAAATTAAAATAAAGAAAATCTAAAAACACATATGCAAGGGTGGAATGCAAGGAACAATGATCAAAACCACAATCATATGCATGAAATCCAATTACGATTCCTATAGCTGATTTTATATGTCATGAGAAAGAAGTTGACCATGTGAAACGTTAGTAAGCAAACGATTTCCCATATTTACTTTTCTTGAATATTTAGTCTAAGTGACTAAGCACCTAAATTAAACCTATTGAACATGCAATCATAGTTTAGAAAGCTAGCTACTCAAGAACACATTCAACGCATGACAAACAAAGAAATGATGTCAACCAAACTGTACAACCTAGTATGAAAAAGTTCATTTATTTGCAATCCTCCTTAATTGATTTCGACTTTTGTCTAAATCCTTTACTACTTATGAATTAGGTTCACAAAACTATTAGGTGAATTGTTTACCTAAATCTAGCCCCAATTACATGCATATATCCTAAGTTGGCCACCAAAGAACATAAACATGCAAAAGTTTTCTGTAATCCAAAATCAATCAAGCAATCTCACATAAGCAACATAGAAATCAACATATAGAAATCGCAACTTCCAAAACATATAAACGGGTTTAAACTTTGCCCTTAATGTTATGTTAACTAGAATTCATAGTTTACAAAATCAAACAAAGGAAACAAAAGAAAAGGATGAAATACACCGTGAAAGATGAATTACAAAGCCTTGAGACGAAGAACTTGAAGATCCTTGAAAGCAAGCAATCTTCTAAGGATGACACAAGGGTGGATGGCGGCTAGGATCTTGATGTATTGCATGGCTTCTTCTCCTCTTTGGTTGATAACGCAGACTATGAAGACTAGAGAATGGAATTCTAAATTTGTGAGTGAAAAGAATGAAAGAATTGTGGGTGAAGTGATATGTGAAATGTCCCAATGATGCTCCTATTTATAGGGGATGGGAACTTAGTCTCCAAACCTTCAAAATTCTTCTTTTTATTTTCTAGGATTTATCTGATTGATCCACACAGCATTAACCCATCAGATAATTCCACATCATTCTTCCTGTGTCATCCAACCAACAAGAAGCCTTCAAATTAGCACCTTGATTCTAGGGAGATTATTTTTCCATTAATTACATGATTATTTTCTGATTTATCTCCTCAATTTCAGCCAAGGATGGAGTGTGGAGCTCAAGGAATGTATCTAGACTTGTTTCCATCCTTTCTGCATGTTGTAATCCCTTAAAACCCTCCAAGGATGATGCTAAACCCTTCTGGAAGCCTCTAGGATGTCACATGTACAATATTATCTGAAATATGAAGCATAAATTTGGCCATGGGCTTCCCAATGTGATTTGGGCCTCAAAAAAGAAATTCCTGCCAAAAGTCTGAATCACACGCAGCTTGACCTTTCTGTACTAAATCGACGTAACTTCTTCTAGAAAACTGCTATTGATAACCCGTAAAAAGCTCTGGAAACTAGACATTTGAGGCTTTCCATTAATGTAAAGATCATCATCTAATTCTTTCTGAGCTGCTCTCAATGCTCTGTCGAAATTGACTAACTTGCACAAGCAGATTTTCTGATTTGGCCTTTCATGAGTCTTTCTCTTAGTGCTCTCAGGTTTCCTATCCCCATCAGGACTCCTTATGTCTTCAAGACTCCTAGTCAAATAAGGAATCTTCACATGAAATATTCTTGAACCTTCTGAAATCTTCTTTTGCTTTCCTAGTTCAATTGAGACTCCTTATGTCATTAGGATTCATTTTCTTGGTAGGAGTAGGTTTCCTAGTCCAACTAGGACTCTGCATTTTCTCCATTTTTCTTCATTTCTTTGAACATGTTTCCTAGTTGACCTAGGATTCCTACTTTGACTGGGATTCCTAGTCGAACCAGGAATTCTTGGTTGGACCAGGAATACTCTATTTCTTCATTTTGGGCTCATTTATGCATCCCTTGTGTCTTGCCTTTGTCATCTCCAACGTCTCACATCCTTCTCATGTGTCTTTAAGCTCATTTCCTTGTTATTTTCTCTGATGCACCTAGAAAATAGAAACTAAATTAAAAATGATTAAGTGAAGGAAATAACTAAGCAAAATATGGGAAGTTAAATATTAAAACGTAGCATTAATATGCTCCTATCAAATCAACAATTCTTTGCACTTGTTGCTATAGCTTGAAAATTCATCTAATTATTTGTTAGGTCGGCTAGCGATGAAAAAGCTAAGATGATAATTTTTTTTTTTGGTATAGAAAGTTGTTATGATAATTCATAATTAGAATATCTATTGGGTAAAGTTTTAATTAAAACAAAATCGATTTCTCATTTTGATTTTTTTTGTTAATAATTGTTGTTTAGGACAATTTTGGGATTTTAAAGGAAAAAAAATTTGTTATAGGGTGAACAAAGTATTTAGTAAGATGGAAATAGACGCACCTTTTTTTTAATATACAAAAATCTAATAATTTCTTCTAAAAGAAAGGAAAACCACTAATAATTCTGCAAAAAAAAAAAAAAAAGGCCTTCATTAAGTATTTGCGGCTCACAAGTTGGCTTAGTGTGCCTTATAGGCACGGGTTTGGTACTCTCTTGGTGCGGATCTGTTCCCTCAATTCTAGGGGAACTCCTCTCCACCTAACGTAATCTACTTGATTTCATTAATATAGTCGATTGTTTTGAGCTAAAAAAAAAAAAACTATTTGCGGCTCATAGACTGCTTCTTAATTAATGGAACAAACTGCAAACAATGCTGCACGTTTGACTATTGCAAGGTTGGTGCCATGCGAATTATAACGACAAATCTAAACAATGAAGTGCTCTACCTAACAAAGATAATTGAGCAGTACTTTGAAAATAAAGCTAGTTAATAGGTCACCATTTCAATTTTATATAAAACGCACAATAAGCTAACTAGATCAAAGCAAAAGAAGATAGGCAAGGATATGGATATGGCAGGGGATACAAGAGAAGATGTTGTGATTGTGGGTGGTGGGATTTCAGGCCTCGCCACTGCTCTTGCTCTTCACAGGTTTACTATTAGTAACTAAACTTACCTCTTAGTCCTATATAGCAATAGATAAACAATCATTGGAGTTATTTAAAATTGTCACAAGCGATGCCATCTGAAACTATTGTGGATGCAGAAAGGGCATAAGAAGCTTGGTCCTAGAGAAATCAAAGACTTTACAAGCCACCGGAGCTATCGTTGTGCATTCTAATGGTTGGCATGCCCTTGAACAGCTCGGCGTAGCCCCATATCTTAGACAAACTGCTGATCCTATACTATCGTAAATCTCTCTCCCCTTTCTAAATAAAATTATAATGATCTTGTTTTGGATTTGCTTGTTTGGAGATCTCTTTCCTCAAGCCCATTTCTTAGAAGCATACTCTAATTCAATGTTCTTCTTGTGAAAGCACTTGAATAGAATGTACTTCAGAAAATGATACTACAAAACCCACAGTTTGAATATCTCTTGTAATAATCAAAAGAAATATGAAATAGGGATATACTGTTTTCTAGATTTTTTGTTTTGGGGGCACAATATGGTTGGGGTCGTCTTGGGTACCTTGGTGTTTGCCATACCCTTATTTTTTTATTTTTTTTTTTACTTTTAGTAAATTAATATAGTGGAAACCTACTGAACTGGTCAACAGGTTACCCAATTAAATATCGACATGTGTCATTTTAAAAAATAAAATTTACTATATTAACAACACACTCTTTCTTGATATGTAACATTGTTAAAAATCATGTAACAAGTATTGACAAAATAATAAATTACAATAGTTGAACTACAATTACGACTTATGACAACAGTTGTTGTGGTTATTGTAATTAAGTGGTCAAAGATGTAAATATCATATTTGGACAACTTTTATCAAATTTAGAACCTTGATTATTAAGTGGAGAAGCTCCTTACAATACTGAGTTGTTACATATCTTTTGGTCTAATTTTAATTTTACCCTTTTCACAACACAAATGTTGTAGGAATTGGAAAATGGTTGGTAATCTTGTAAATGGTATAGTTTTTTAAGTAATTACTACAATCAGAACAAAAGTTACCGCTTTTACACCAATAGTTGCAAGTTATGGTAAAATATGTAGTCCATAAATTTAAAAACAAATTTGTTGTTGCACTTGTTAAATTGTCCATAAATTAGTACAGTAGTTTAGGTTGAGTAATTACTATAAAAAGGACAAAAGTTACCGCTTTTACATCAATTGTTGTGATTGTGGAAAAATGTGTAGTCATTGTAGTAATAATTCCATTAATGATAAAAACATAAAGATTTACCACTCTGACAACAAATTTGTTGTCATACTTTTTAAATTGTCTATAAATTAGTACATTAGTTTAGGTGGAGTAATCACTACAAATAGAACAAAAGTTACCGCTTTTACATCAAGTGTTATGGGTTGTGATAAAATGTGTAGTCATTGTAGTAATAATTTCACTAATGATAGAAACATAAAGATTCATATATGTTCTATTTTATATAATATTTATCACTTTAAGGACTCATGTAACTACTTTAAGGACTTATGTAACTACTTTGAGGACACATGTGGTGATTAGAAAAAAATCCGCATTAAAGTAAATAAGGTCTTCGTTAGAGAAAAGTAGGTTCTTATTTGAGTAATTAAGTCCTAAAAGTGGTAATTGTAATAGGTTCTCATTAGAGTAAAGTAGATTCTCATTTGAGTAAATAAGTCCTAAATTAGGTTCTCATTTGACTACATTTAAAACAAATATTATTTATTTTTACACTAATTGTTTTCATTGTAGTAAAATGCATGTAAAAAGAATTATATTTGGTTAAGGAAACTACTAATGATATAATTAATTGGTAATAAACATTACTTAACTAATACTAATTTTGCGAACTTAGGTTAGAAGGTTTTTGTTTTTAATAAGGAAAAAACGTAATTTTCAATTGTGTAATTGTCAATTAATAACAAGCATTAATCAAGCATTAATTCACTAATAATAAAATTAATTAGTAATATAGACTATTTAACTAAAAGTAATTCGGTGAACCTAGGATAGAAGGTTCTTTTAATTTTTTTTGAAAAAGGAAAAATCATAATTGTGAATTGTCAATTGATAATCAAACATTAATTGGCTTTATTGTTTTCACTATCTTTATTGTTTTCAATTCAATTAGTAGTTTGTGTTACCAAAAAAATTAGAAAGGCTAAGGGCTAAACAAGTTACCAATTTGTTAAATATTTTGAACCACTGGATATATTACTAATCCAATGGTCCAAAATATTTAACAAAATGATCGAGGGTATGGCAAACACCAAGGTACCCAAGAATTCTCCAATATGATTAATCTCTTTGATCATTATTCTATTACATTCTGAAACAGATAACGTTTTACTATTTTTCTGTGTCGTTTGATAGTTTTATTTATTTTCAGGGGACAATTCTCTTCACTTGATAATGGCAAGCCACAAGAAATGCCCATTTCGTGAGTTCTTGAGCTTTCATTCATATTTTTTTTCTTTAAACCTCTAGGAAGGAAAAATAATAATAATAATGAAAAGAGTGTGAATTTGATCTCCTCGTTTGACTTCCCTAGCTTCGTAACTTGATCTTCTTATAATTACAAAATCATAACAGGAAAGAAGAAATGCGATGTGTGAGAAGGACTGATCTGGTTAATATTTTGGCTCAAAACCTGCCACTCAACACTGTACGTTATGGCTCCAACGTTCTTTCTATTGAGTTGGATCCTGTAACATCTTATCCAGTTCTTCAACTTCAAAATGGAACTAGCTTAAACGCCAAGGTATATTAGCTAGCTCTATTTTCCATTCTTCACAATTTGTTGACAATTTTTTTCTTTTATTCAACGTTTCAAGCATCGATCAGGTTGTGATCGGATGCGACGGAGTGAACTCCAAGATAACAAATCTGATTGGGGTGAAGGCCCCGAGTAGACTCAACGTAATGGCAGTAAGAAGCATTACAATATATCCAAATGGCCATAAATTCGGCAGTGAATTTAAGATGATAAAAAAGGGTGATGTTACGGTCGGAGTAATACCCATGACCACCAACCAGGTTTATTGGTTCATCACTGGAAAATATTTTTCACAAGAAGGTACGTAACTAAATGAGATTATTAGATATAGTCCCCCTACTATGCTAGAGTTAAAGTAAACCTCTATTCGTATGAACAGGTTTCAAGATCTCCAAAAGTTCGAAATTGATTATGAACTTCTCAACTGAGTCAGTGAAGGATTTTCCTAGTAGCATTAAAGAGATGGTCAACAATTGCTGGCTAGAGTACTTACATTTCTCAGAGTACATCAAATACCGATCACCATGGAACATACTATGTACACACTTTCGGGTAGGAACAGTGACAGTTGCAGGAGATGCCTTGCATGCAATGACTCCGTTCATTGCTCAGGGTGGCTCAGCCGCTTTGGAAGACGCAGTTGTCCTTGCTAGGTGCTTCGCGCGAAAGGCTGTCGTCGGTGGTCCAGGTGAAATAGGAAGCAAACTTATGGTAGAGAAAGCAGTTGATGAATACCTAAAAGAGCGGAAAACACGACTTCTAAGACTCACTATCGAATCAACCCTACTAGGAAAGATGGAAGAAACTTCATCAAAGCTCATCAAGCTCTTATATATTGTGCTCATGGTGGTCCTATTTCGCAACTCATTTGCTCACGCTCGCTATGACTGTGGCAAACTCTAAGATAATCACGTGTTTAGGAAATAATCAATTAAGTATGCCTATTTTTCATGTCTTTTAAGTATTTGGGTAAAGCTACAGTATGTTAACATTTGTCAAACATGTCATATCTAATGTAATATTTACCATTTTAAGGACTCATGTGGTAACTAGAAAAATGTCTTTATTAAAGTAAATAAGGTCCTCGTCAGACTAAAGTAGGTAACTAGAAGTAAGTCTTATTCACTAAGATAAATAATTAAGGTCACTAGGCCAAAAAATGAAACAGACGACGGATATTTTTCGTTGTGGGATATGGACAACCACAGTTGTGTATCGGCGCGTTGTGTGATGAAAAATAGCACAACGGTGATGCACCGTTGTATGATATAAAAACAGTCGACATACTCTTGTTATCAGCGTTGTGCCTTCCCTCAGCCGATGGTAGGCAGAGCTGCCGTGCAACCATGCTGTGCATGGTTGGTGCACGCATCAGACAACAAAACTTGTTTCAAGATGTTGTTGGAAAACATTATCAGACAACTTTTTTTTTAATTTTTTTGTTGTATGATATAGATGAGGACAAATAAGTTATTGTCTAGTCTGTCGTTTGATTGCTTGTCAGACAACATGAGTTAGAATTATTCTATTGTTTCATTACTCCTCACACAATAGCTTGTAGAGTACTAGTGTGGTATGATTGTTACCTGATCATTGTGTGATCAGAATTGGGCAAAATTAATGCTCCATGATTACCTAAATAATGGTACTAATCAATATTGAAAAGAAATTTGAATCCAATTCATCAATTGAAGTACTCCGATTCATACATTAAAGAATTACATGTGTCTACAAAGGATGTATTTCCCAATCATCCATACATTAAGACAAAAAAATAATTCTAATAGCTCCTAGATATATGTATTGACAACAAACATAGCCCCCTCATTCTACATATGAAAATATCAAGCTTCTACCCCTGCTCCCTTTCTCCCTTTTGGTCCTGCACAGAATAGAACAAAAGCACAAGATTTAAACTTCTAAAGAGCATGCTTAGTTGTCTCATGAAATTCTTTGTAGTCATGGACAAAGTAGAACTTAGTACAATGACACACACATGTTCATCAAGTTATCTCAATGATCAAAAACCAGATAGCCAGAATCAACTTTATCATTTACATAACTAGTACAATGATTATGTATACATGTTAAAAATTAACAAAAAGTATGTAGAACAAATGCAAATTTACAAAAATAAAACTTTGCTCTAGTCAATGGCAGAGTTGAAAATGGTGAATGTCCAATCCCAATGCACACTTTTCAGCAGCAAAACATGAAAAAATTAAATTTAGGTGCTCCTAATAGACTAATAGCATAAGCTGATGTCATAAATCATGCAAAGTATATGAAACAAAAGTAGTAAAGTAGAATAATTATTCACAGATATATATATATATATATAAAGAGAGAGAGAGAGAGAGAGAGATATAAGGAATCCACGCCCATATAACACAGATTAGCGACCAGAAAACTCAAGAAGCCAGCCTCACTATAGAACAGCTAACCAATTCATCATATGGAATAGTCCTTAAAAACATTGATAACTGAAGTCAATATAGCAAACCAAATACACATTTTCATTTTCAGGTCTGCTAAGCTTTTTGAGGATTAATTAGGCATTTTGATGACTATGGTTTAAGAAATTCGCATGTATAAATGCTCACCCTTCAGAACCCTCAAGAGGTTCATTTATTAACTGAAGGAACTCAGCATGGTGCTCCCGAATTAATCTTAAAAGATGTGGGTTTTGCTTTCCAAGTTCCTGCAGCATGGGCTGTAACAAAAGCAGAATGCTTAAAAAGAAACCATCACATTTACTAATGTGAAAAGATGCAATTCATATGCATACCTGTAAAATTTGTGGGTTGTCTTGTAACATTGAGCGCAACATTTAGAACTGTAATGGAAACAAAATAAGTAAATCAAAATCCTCATCATGAACAACTTAATAAAGCAAACAAACATGCATCTAAATCAGACATGATTGTTTCTAAGGAAGTCGAGGGATCCAAGTGCACCAGCACCGGATAGTGCTTCCTGGAGAATTCCAACTTAGATAAACATACAGCCGCATAAAATTAAAAGAAAGTCATTCCACAATCATAAGACTCACCTGCGGAAACATATTCAGGGGACATGAATTAGGTCCTCCAGAGATAGGTGGAGCATTGGCTATGCCTGTTTCGGTTGCCTGACATGCAGGGAAATGAGCCACAGGCACTGCAACTTCTGCTGTTTCTGGAATACTCTGAACAACACTATGTCAACAGCTAAATACATCAATATAATAGCTAGAAGTTAAAGAAATGTAGACATACAGAGTACAAGTAGTCCACTGCTTGCTCTGGGTTGTTAAAAGTTGCTCGAAGTGCACGTGTAACTGTTTATCTGTCCCAATTTCCACCACCCATATCCATTATATGTTGAATAGTCTGGTCAAGATTAGTTCCAGCAACTAAATTTGACGCAGCTTGACCATAGCTATCAATATGCACATTCCAATTGAAACACGAGAGTTAACATCATTAGGTTCTATACCAAATAAGTAACATATTAAGGCAAGCAGAATCCGACGGTGTTATTTAAATTGTATAGAACAGGAGAAAACGAAAACAAAGCAGCTGCTTCACCCCAAATATATATATATATATATATATATATATATATATATTATAGGGCACATATAGGATGTCAAGATAACTACACTCAAGTAAGGTCACAACATGGATATCACACATCCACCATATTATTGTATATTCACAAAAGTAGCACATCCCAACTACATTAACTGATTCAACATGGAACACACAAACCAAATCTAACTCAGGAACTTTTCTTCTAGGCTCAAATCACATGCATCAAATATCATTATAGGTAGCAAGAAAGAAAAATTTACCAACAATCATCCTTTTAGTGATTTCAAGCACAACTCTCCAGATTTCAACTAGACATTTAGAGCTGCAATTTTTCAAAATTTCAAGTTATTCGGAGTTTAAATGAATGGTCAAACAGAGATCCAAAGTGATAGAAAATGCTGATTTCTGCAGAAATCCTGAAACACTCTGCTAACTTCAAAATAGCATAAGTATCTCATTTCAACTTCATTTTTCATGAAACCACGTTTAAAACAATCATTGAAGAATCTATTTTAAGGTATCAAAAAGTAAGATTAAAATAAGAAGTATAGCTTTTTCGAAAACAACAGAACATCCCACTGGTTCAGCTTGGTGGTTGTCTTTGAGGCATACTATCAAACACATGCTGTGCAATATTTGAACCTTAATCTATTTCAGTTCTAAGAATTCTAATAGAGTTACCAGAGCTAATTAATAGTCAAAAGTGTATTCCATAACAAGAAAAGCCAAGAAATGAATGAATAAGTACCAGGTTGAGTAGGAGAGAGAAGAAGAAAAAAAGGCAAATAAATGCAGTCTTTGATTGCGCAGGCTCACTTCACTGCATATTGCATATTGCACATTGCACACACAATCAACCAGTTCAATATCAAGATTACCAAAACCCAACCACCATTTACACTCTCAAACAACAAAGAAATCCAATTAGATACTCTGCAAGGGTTTTAATTATGATGTTGAGCGAACTGATTGAGATTTCTCCCAGTTCCGAACTAACCGATCAAAAAACAAAGAAATCCAATTAGATCATTAATTGCTATGAAACAAAATGAACCTGATCACTAATTCCGACCAAGTCCAAGTATTCAAGACTGAAAGTGATAAAGGCCCAGAGATTTAATTGGATGAATTAGCTAAATTTTTTACCTCAATTAAAGCTGGGGCTCTAAAGAGGACCAGAGTGCTGGATCAGAGAAAAGCACAGACTAGTGAGAGATGGAGGAGAAAGAAAATGGATCTGGAGGACTCTCTCTCCTCCGTCACCGATCTCCGACCACCGGGGTGGACTCACCACAGCCACCATCTTCTTCACCTTCCTCTGACGAGTCAAGGCCAGGCTGCACGCCTTTCGGCCACGACTAGAAGCATGGCCACATAGCTCTGCGAATTCGTTTTCTAGGGTTTGTTGTTTTGGTTCAATGAGGATAGGGAAAGAGAAACAGAGAGCATGAGTGAGGTGAAGGAGGAGCGCGATAGGGTTTCGGGGAAGAGCAAGAGAGAAAATGGGTTGCATTAGTTCCGTGTAAATGTTGGAGATAAAGTGAGGTGTGAAGTGTGAAAATTTTGTTGCCGCGTATCAGAAAATTTTTAAGTTGGGCTTTCCGCGTTTTTGAAAATTTTGGAATCAAAACAGAGACATCGGTCAACAGTAACAAGTGATGTTAATCATATAAATAGAAATCAGTTTTTCAGAAACTGATGTTAGAATAATTTTTCACATCACATGAAATCTGAACCGATGTAAATGACATGATGTCTATTAGCATTATTCTAGTAGTAAGGGAGCTACCACGAAGGGTAGGGGAAAAACAGGGAAAATTGGAGACTCCCCCAACTCTAAAGCTAAAGATCCAGATCAGAAGGATCTAGATCTGGCAAGAGACGGGGGAGAAGGAGAAAACTTAGTCTGGTGGGTTTCTTAGAGAGAAGGGAGACTTTCTCACTCTACAGGATGGTGCCTTAATTGATCAGCTATTTTGATGCCATAATGTGATCAGATAAAGTCAAAATTGTAGTTGTTGTCTATACATGGTTAGAGGCAAAGCTCTCTTGAAACGGTGGAGACCATACATAATGGAGGCCATATTAATTGTCTATATAACCATTGAATCTTGAACATGCATGAACTAGAAGACAAATGATGGCAAAGTTTAATTATATGGTTTCTTTGAAACTATGGATGCAAGCTAGGAGCAAACATAAACTTAATTGTTTTTTTATTTTTTTGTTTCTGGAATCATGCTAACAAGAAGCCAAAAGCAAGGCTTTAATTATTCAAGGATTAAATTCTGCTTACTACCTTGTACTTTTAAGGGTTCATCAGTTCAGTCCCTGCATTTTTAATTTAATCAGAAAAGTCCTTGCACTCTCCAATTTCATCAAATTAATCCAATCTATCACTATTCCGTCAATTTTAGCTGTTAAAATGCTGACGTGGGACCTTCTCACAGAGAAAATTCCCAAACTAGCCATCGCTAGGCAGTCCGTCGATGCGTTAACGTTGTGAATGCAGATGGGTAGTTTGGAAATTTTCTCCGAAAATTGACGAAGTGGTGACGGATTGGATCGATTTGATGAAATTAGAGAGTGCAAGGACTTTTCTGATTAAATTATAAGTGCAGGGACTGAACTGATGAACCCTTGAAAGTACAGGGTAGTAAGCAGAATTTAGTCCATTATTCAATCTTGAATTTGCTTTATGTCATAAGCAAAGAAGACAAAGGTTGCCAAATATAATTGGATGGGTGTAGTGGTGGTGAATGGTGGTGACTATCAAAGCATGAAATGGTGGCAACAACAAACACAAGGCAGCAAGGTTGTAGACCTCCGTACTTTTTCCTGTTTATTTTAATTTGTCGCATAACGTATAAAATTACATATTCGTAAGGTACAAAAGTATTCGCAGTTAGGTTAAGACTTTAAGGCCATTTTAAAGGATTAAGAATTTAGATAAAATTCAGTTTAGGTCCAGGAAACTATTTTTAAAGGGTCTTTCTAAATGTATCCGGCAAATTTCTTAATAGACCCAGCAATTACATATTACCCTCATCTTTATATCCAACAAATCTCATCTTTGTACCCAGCAAATCTGGGAAAACCCTATCTGACAAACATCAATTTAGCATGAATCTCATAATTGTGGTATAACCAGGGCAATTGGTTGGGTGAATTTATGATTAATTATAGTGATTTTTTCTCTGATCTAACATTTTTAGTTAGGTGACTAAGAATATTAAAAAAAAAAAAATCGCCACTTAGCAGCAAAATGTTTGTTGAAATTAATTATAGAATAGTTGTGCTACTGAGTTTGCATGCTTCTAATGATTTTCTTTTGGTTGATCAAAACCTTCGCTATTCATCCTACACAACAGATGAATTCTAGATGGTTCTTTAAACATAAGAGCGAGTCTAAAAGGTCCATAATCACATGATTTTTTATGAATCCATTGAATTTATGAGTCCTAATTCAATTTGTTGAATACTGATCAAAATGAAGTTGACCCAGACGCTTGGTGGGATTGGATTCGCAAAGATCAGAAGTTTGGATTTTTGTTGCTGGGTAGTGAAAACATGGGTATTTTGGGGAAGTTAATTAATATATTTAAAATAAACCAATTGCTGGGTGTATTAAGAAATTTGCTGGGTACATTTAGAATGACCCTTTTTAAAGTATCGAGGCTTAGGACAAGCCCGGAAACTTTTCCCGAAAGGATTCGGTGAAGTGTTGGAGAAATAAGGATATTTGAATATGTATTTTCGGAGTGGGCTTGAGGGAAATTAAGAGAAAATAAAAATGGAGCAGCCCAAGCCCACTCGGCCCAAAAAGAAGGGCAGATTGGACTTTTTGCACTCATTAAAGGGGAGAGGTATTTAAGGAACACACTCTCTCAAAACCCTAGCCTCTACCCTTATTTTCTCACTTCTCACTCTCTCTCTTCAGCTCTCCCTCTCTCTCATCCGATTCTCTCTCTCTCTCCGGAATCGGCCTGACGCCGCAGTTGCCGGAACTCCGATCCAAGCTAAAATTTCTAGATTTTCTCCTCTTCATTCCCTCTTCCCATTTCTCCAACCAAAATCATGAAATTTGACCATTCAACCGTCCAAAAACCCTAGAACCCGAAGCTAAAATTAGGGGCTTTTGTGATTTCTTCATTCCAAGTTCAAATCAAGGTAATCTTCCTCCTAAGCTAGCCTCTATTCATCCGATCTATACCTATTTCTTCCCAAATCTGAGTTTTTTATTTTGATTTGTGATTTTGATACATGAACCCAAGTTTCCCTAAATCAAGAGGCTAGGCTACGAGTTTGGCAAGTATTTGTGATAAGGATCTATCCATGCAACCTTGTTTCGAGTTTTTGGTTGTGATATTGATTTGGGACGCATTTGTAGGTGAAGAAGGCCAAGGAGGAGGAATAGGCTTTGAGTTTGAAGAAGAAGGGGTAAGGAATGGGTTTTGGACAAACCCTAGAATTTTTGGAATTTATTTGGTTGATTTTGATATTGTTGTTGTTGGAAAAATTGTGAAAATTAGATATTTGAGGAGGGTTTAATTAGTAGGATTTTATTAGCCTAGTTTTCAAAGTGTTGGAATTTTGTGTTGAGGAGTTCGGTGATCGTTGGGACAGTAGCTTCCTCGGCCTCCTTGGCCGAAGGTTGCACACTTGTCTCAGTCAAAGTGTTCTTGGTGGTATCAACTAGCGAATTGGAGGTTAGAACGTCAGGAACCTGATCAACATCATCGTAGTCAACTTGTTCATCATAACCCCCTATGTCATCATAGTCCCCCATATCCTCATCCAATAGGCCATCATCGTCCTCCAATAGGCCCTAATCACCTTGGCCATCTACTTCAAGATCTAAGTCATCTAAATACTGGTCTTGTTTATCATTTGTGTCAGTGTCTTCTAACCATTTGGCCAAATCTTGGTTTGCTTGAGCTTGTTGACGATTTTCTTCTTCGCGGACATGGTGGTCGAAATGTTTCATCAGCTCTCTTTCGTGAGTAGTCATCCCATATATCTCGACTGCAGATTGGATCTTATGGAACCTCTTCAAATACTTCAGGTCTCTATCTGAGATTGGAATTTTCTCATTACCAACTTTAAGCTCTATGCCTTCTTGGACAGCCTGGTAAGCAACCTTTAAACCAAGGCTAGAATCCAAGTCCAGCAAAAGGGTTGCTGACTTTGGGCATTCAGCGATCATATGTAATGTGTCCATCTCCTTGTTTGTTGGTCCGTACAATGCAAGAGCTGAATTCTTTCGATGATACTCCTTCATTCTCTTAAGTCCCTTAACTGAAAAGGGCTGGTTCAGGTCCTTGTAAAGTTTTACGAAAGGCTCTTCATCGTCATTTGACTCAAAAATTTCTTCTTCCTCCTCACCCTATGCCGGTGTACCAGATGAAGACTTGGGTGAACTCAGGGCTGAAGAATTTCCCCTCTTTCTCTATCCATCTTCTCCATGCGTTCCTCAAATATGAACGCAAGTCTCTGTTCCTCAATCTTTAGGCCGAATAATTCTTCGGCCGAGTGTATACTAAAGTATTCCCTCAAATATTGTAGGTCACCTTTTGAAATGGGAAGAGAATTATAATCAGCCTTTATTTCCTGATCTTCCAAAGAAGCTTGATACTTGGCTCTCACGCCTCTTCTCACATTAGGTGCCCAAAGTTCTTCGCATCTGTTGCAATCCCTACGCACCTTATTTAAAAGCTTGCTTTCCTCCTTAGTCAAACCATACCAATCAATGGCCGAATGCAAACACTACTACAAAAAGTTAATCACACAACACCAATCACACAACGGAACAGAAATCATCTGTTATGTGTTTAAGTAAACTCTATTGTACAACTGTATTAGTGATGTTCTGTTGTGTGAATGTCAACAAAATGATAACTTTTTTATCAGAACTCATTGCACAACGGAATTAAGTATTTTCCGTTGTCTGAGTCTTAGAAAATTTAGCGGCAGATTTCCCTCCACTTTGGAGTCTTGGTTGCCTCTTGAAACACTAAAATTTGGGCTACTAGGTGCAACGTTACAGCTATTTCCGTTGTGTGATTGAAAACTGGGCGCAAAATTTTGAGATAGCTTGCTTGAATCTCTTCCACTTGGTACACCTAGTGCAAGCTGTAGAAATTGCACAACAGGTTTAAGCTATTCTGTCGTGTGAACTAAAAACATAGGCGGCAAGATTTTGAGCCCAAAGCAGTAGGCGGTATTGTTTCCCTCCATGTTTTAGCATTTTGTTTTTATGCAATACACTCCTACAACAGTTTGTTATAGAAACGTTGTGGGAGTGACTTGGAAAATTTATTGAGGGTTAATATAGACCGAGCCACATCTCGACCTAATTGCAAAGTACAAAACAAAACCTTTCGACCTTCTTGTCATCTTCTTCGCCACTTCTCTTCCCCTTCTTATCCAAAATGAAATTCATGTGCCCTCCTCACTTCTAATCCAAACCACTAGTTCAATCCCTCAATTTACCATTTTCCTCTCAATTTTTTGAAATCCATACCAAATTTTTCCACAATTGAAAAAATGGGATTCGAATTGAACGCTCTAGGGTTTCGAGTAATCGAGCAGCAGTGAGATGAGAAACAACACGAAGAGTTCAAATCCGAGCCTCCTGACCTTGAGAAGTAGCAGCAGCGTGACTTCAGTTACCTCAATTCCCAATTCTTTTAGCGTTGAGACAGGGGTTGAGTCTAGCCATCTGCGACTCGACTTGTTCTGGGGAATCTCGAGCCTCTCGTTGTCGCTGTCGAAGATCTCGATGTACAGCAACAGATTCATTTTGTGCCAGTCGTCATCTAGGCTCCACCTTTGGGCTGAATGACAAGGAGTCGCCCGTGATGGATTGCGGGAACGAGGCCTACGAGAGCATTTTGATGCCGAATCTGGATCAGCAGAGCACCAAAATGCTCAATCTTACCATCCTCCAGAGAATCGATACTTTCATCGAAGAGACCAAAATGTCACCTTCTACGAATTCAACATTGACATGTACCAATGGGTACCCCTCTTGCTCGCTCTTGATTATTATTTACAATTATGATGTGAAAGTTTGGGACTTGATTCGATCCCTTTCTATTTTAATATTTGAATTTGGATTTGGGTTTCTGGGTGTGGAATTTTGGTAGGTATGTTGGTGAGGACCATGTCTGATTAGCTTTTCATTTTTTATGCAAGTCCTTATCTGGTGCTTAATTTATAGATTTTATAGATTGATATATGACTTCCAATTAGAAAATGGTATTTGGGTTGAAATAGTTTTTATGCTTTCATATTGTTGGCCTTATTTCTCCTTGATACTCATTGTCAAAGATGAATTGGGATATAATATTGTCACACTTGGATGATCAAAAGAATTGTTTTACTATTTTTTATCAATTATGTAGATGGAATCGATTACTGATCTCGAAATGTAGACAATTCACAATGATATTATGTTGTTGGTTACTGAACTCATTGATTTTTCTGTGGGGTTTGCGGTTGCTATACTTGAGATGATATTCCCTTGAATGAAAACTTTACGGTTGTTAGATAGCATTGTCTTCTCCTTTGTTAACTATGACCATGTCCTGCACGTCTCTGACATATCTCTCACGCAGCTGTTTTTTGAATGTCAGAGGATCAAACAGTAACGGGGTTTGTAATCATTCTACATAGGAGCAATAGTTAGTTTAAAATTATCAGTGGAAGCCATGGCCAGATAGTAATCTCAACCAATTTTTGGGTATTTTTCGGTTTTGACAGAGTTGCAGGGATGTTGAAGGCTCTCCCTTTGTCGTTAAGAGGTAATAGTTTTGATTTCTTTGTGCTTGTTTTGACAGTAACCCTCTATTACATTATGTTAATTCCAAGTTGGAAGTGATTGTTGTTCAAGATTTTGTATTGTCATTCTAGTTAAAAAATTGTTCTATCAACTTACATTTTTGTTTACCCTTGTTGGTAACTGGTAGCTTAAAATTCAGTTAATTGTGACCTTCAATTTGTTAGGGTTTCGGGGTTACAAAGCTTCGTAATGGACTAATTGGTTCACTGTTTGTTGTTCAAGTTTCTATTAAGCTTTGTGTTATAAAGCATAATAAATGTAATTGCTTTATTGATTCTTGTACTTATGAATCTAGGAATGGAGACTTGAAGGAATGAATGGATAACATGTTCGAGCAATTTTGTGTTTGAATTAAGAGATTGATGTGTGGTTCTTGTTTCTGGTTTTTCCTTTGCTGAGTTTTTTTGTTTAGAATTTTGTTGCCTATAGACCATTGAAGTATATGATATTGTAGGGTCTTAATTCATGTTATTTTGGCATCCTATAGCAGAAAATGATGCAAAAAATGAAGAGGCTAATATTGAGGAGCTCATCAAAGAAGTTGCAAATCAGGTGGCAAAGTAATTGTAAGTGGAACAGTGGGCACTACATATCTTTAAGCATCACAGCTGGTATCAATTTCTAATGTTTTGCTCTGTAAGTGAAAAAGTAAGTTAGTCTCTTTATCTATCTCTCTGTCTTTTCTATGTCAATGTAGTCACTATATTACAAGCAAGGATAAACAGCGTGGTTAAAGAATTGGATTGGTGGGTTCTGTTAGGCCTCATTGATCAGTGGGTTGGTGTTAAGGTAAGGTATGCCTTGATTGATTTTTGTGATCGTTACTTATTGAACGTCTTTATATGCCAATGATTTTATTTTATATGGAAGAGTATTGCAGTGATCTAATGATAGATGTCAATGATTAGTGAAAGAAGAAAGTTGTCCTCTAAACTATATTAGTGGTGGCTTATCATTGATTTGGCTGGAAGTTGTACTTTTTCTCCTTTATTTCCAAGATGGAAAGATAGGCAGTAATATTTGCACTTATGATGTGTTCTTTGCTGATTGATTTAATGTCAGTGGGTAATTTTCTTCTGGATAGGTTCTATAGCAATAACAGTGGCAAATCTGACTGATCTTTAAAAGTTAGACTTCAAGCTGATAGAAAATTGCCACTACGCACACCAAGTATGTAAGGATTTTGGGGACAATTGCATTTGCTAGAGATTGCTAGTGGTACAATCGTGCATAAGGATTTGAAATAATAAAGCATGTTTGAAGAGGTAACCCTTCCTTTTCCCCTGCCGCTCTTTGTAATATCTCTCTAATTCTTACCTTTGGATTATGACTTATGCCTATGTGCTTTTGGCTTTTCCCAGTGGTGTTTTTTCCTTTGCTGCATTTGCCGTATTTGATGGCAAGTAAAATGAAACTGTAAAGCATGTTTTTTTGGACTAGTGATTAGGACAAACAATTAAACCACATGTAAAATATTGTTGATTTTGCTGTGATAATACTTTTTTATTCTTGATGTTATTGATGTCTGTGTTGATGGTGATGGTGCTTTTGTTTCTGAAACAGGTACTCCTTATGTTTTTTTTGTTTATGGACTAAAACACATGTGCTTCCGTCATTTTTTTTTATGCAGAAATATGATGCTGACCCAGCAACAAAGGCAGTTGCTGCAACTATCCTTGGCATCCAAGTTGGGTGTGGATTCAGGTCTAAGATTTCATGTAGGAGATGAATCTTTAGTGGCAAGTATGAGAGAACTTTAGCAGCAAATATTTTTCTCTTGCGATGATTTGATTGTATCATCTTTTGCTATCTTTCAATGTAATTAGTTAGAATGCAATAGCCATCAAGCTAGCTGAAATGATTTCTATTTTGGATTTATGATATGAATGGATACATGAATGCTACCTCTTTTGGTATATTAGATTGTTGAAATAGAGTATTTCAATGCCTAAATATTATATTGTGCATTATTTTTGTGCAAATATTTCAGGTAAAGAACCGAAAATAATCAAACAACAGTCAATTACATTATGTTGTATGAATACGCATATATCGTTAATTACACAACAAATCAATTTTAATCACACAACGGTACCTATAAAATTTCGTTGTCTCATTAATACTTACACAACAGAACAAATAGGTATCAGTTGTCCAATGTTAAATCACACAACGGTCCCTATAAAATTTTGTTGTCTTATTAGTACTCATACAACAGTTGCCATATTTTTCTGTTGTGTGAGAAGTTAACCAACAAAGGTCCCTACTTGCTTCTGTTGTCTGATCACCATCGAAACAACAATTGAATGCGCCACATCTAATTTCTGGCATTGACATCTGCAGAATCGGTGCAATGGTTATAACTGAAGTGTTGTGTCTATGATATTCACACAACGGTGTTTCACCGTTATGTGAGTGTGCTCATCACACAACACCGAGATAGACGACAGACATGGTCCAAATCACACAACAGATTTCCACCGTTGTGTGATGCAGTTTTTGTAGTAGTGAAAAGATGATAATTTCGCATCGTTACGAGTCCTTCTGCCGTAAAGGGTGGATCTCCATTCCTATCCACTACAACCAACGGTTTTGGGCGAAGGGCCTCTTTAAAGTGAACCTTCAATACCCCCTTCCTGCTTGAGTCGATTTGCATGTCTTCAGTATCCCGAGTTGATTTATCCACAGGACGATCAGTGCTCTTTTTCACGTATGTTCTAAACCTTCTCGGTGCCGTTTCTTATCCAAACCTTTTAACGGGTCGCGGAGGTGAAGTTCTGGTTGTCTCGCTCAGTCGGGCTTTCTTAGCCTCGGCTTCTTGCCTTTGTTGTCTTCGCAATTGTGTTTTCGTCATGGGGGCAATCGACTTGTCCCTTGAAACACGGCTGTGCCAACGGTTGTCAGAAACCAAAGGAGGCTTGAAAGTCCTTAGTGGCCGGGGGTTTCCATCACTGTCATAGCTATCACGGCTACAACCCTCGTCCCTATGATATCTCTTTTTGTCCCTCTCATTTTGTCCGTAATATTCTTCATCATAAAATGGCCGATCAAAGTTTATGCGCCGCCTAACTGGCTCCCTTTCTGAGAATCTTCCGTCCGGTTTAACAAGACGATGAAACACACCCTTCGAACTTCCCCTTGGACTGTGCGGACCATACTTGTCCGATGCATCTGGGGTCAATGGTCGCTTTGTGGTAACCTGAGACCTGAATATCTGTTTGTCAGCCTCGACCTTACCTACTTCGGCCGAGATAATTCCTTTGCCTCGAGGTTCTACTCTGGAATGCACCTTTTCGGGCGTATTCCCTATTTTGGTTCCTGTTGGTGCATTCTCGGCTTTCTGAGCCGAATTAGAAGTTTTAAAACCCCTGTTACCAACCTGCTCTGGCCTTTAGAGTTTTAAAACCCCTTCAAGCATGACTTCTTCCTGGCACCGAGTGCATAGAACAGCTACTTTTGGTGGCTCAAGCTTGATACTCCCAATAGTAAGTCGTTCGGCCTTTGGTTGGACCGATGATTGGAGCTTACCAGTAGTCTTGCTATCATCTACCATTTTGCTTAGAGCATCCCCATCCTTGGGGACTCTGATATACACCATGTTCACTTGAGCTTCAGGAAACGGGTTGGTGTCAACCATCATTGCTGGCTTACTTTCAGGGAACTTGAGAGTTCCTGCGTTAATGAGATCCTGTATCATATCACTAAAAATAACACAATTGTTAGTTGTATGCTTCCATGAATTATGATACTTGCAAAAAGTCTTCCCCTTGATTTCTTCTGCCTTGGGGAGTATATGGCCGAAAGAAAGTTGAATCATCTTCTCGGCCAAGAGTTTATCAAAGATCAAATCGGCCTTAGCTATATCGAAAGTGTAAGTGTGTGCATTAGTTTTTGTTGTGCTTGTGCTTTGGAGTGGTGGTGGTTTGGTTTGTTTTGGGTCAACTCGTTCCAAACCTTTGCACGCACGGGGTTGCTTAATCACCATTTTGGCCGAATCCACTTCAACCAAGTCCTCGTTTAAATCCACTCCAAACCTGTCAATCGCATTAACAGTCTGATTCTTGTAATACGTACCCTTTGATGCTGCCCGCTTTTGAGCTTCATCTCTCAAGATGGCATCATACCGATCGATTCTTGTCTCAAGCTCGAATAGGTCATTGAAGGTAACACCCTCAAAATGTTCTCTGAATTTGAAGCTCAAGCCAGCTACAGCCATATCTACGAACTCTGATTCAGGCAATCTTACTCGGCATCATGCTCTAGCTAGTTTGAAGCAGCTTAAGTATTCTTGTGCAGTCTCATGACTCATCTGCTATGTCTTGGCCAGGTTAGCCAACCTAATCTCTTGTTGCGCTCGATAATATTGGTCATGGAAAGCTCGTTCCATTTCCCTCCAATTATTGACTGAGTTGGGCGAGAGATTGATGAACCAAGTGAAGGCTAGTCCCATGAGGGAGTGGACGAATAGCCTTAGCTTGTTGTCATCAGAGCTAGCCTCTCCGCACTGGGTCGTGAATCGGCCAATGTGTTCTATAGTGGATTGATATGCATCTCCAAAGAACAATGTGAATGAGGGAATGCGATATCCTGCTGGGTACGGGATGGTATCAATATATGCAGGATATGGTTTAGCATAACTTGGTCTCTCTACCCGTCTTGGTAAGAATCCCATAAGATCTTCAAGTAAATTTTGAAACTCATTGAGCCGAACCGGTCGGTCTTGACCTCCTCCTTAATGATTGTTCTGCTGATGGTTTTGAGCCACAATGTTGTTTACTTGGTTCGGCTGAGGGATGAATCCTTGGCCGAATCCCATTTCGGGTGGCATGCCATAAAGCGGATACGACATCCTTGGCTGCTGTTGCATATTTAGCATCATTGGCTACTGTTGCATATTCCTCTGGTTTGTAGCAGCCATGTTGACTTGGTTGGGTTGGATTTGAGCTTGCGTGTTATGCTGATATCCCACGATTTCGTGCGCTCCATTATTACCGTTAGCCAACAATTGTTGGTAGATGAGGAGTAAGGTGTTATTGAGATTTCCCATTTGGGTACTAGTGTTATTGTTGATGCTTGCTGCCAAGTCTCGACCCAAACCATCTACTGAGAGCCTTAACTCATAGACAGTCCTCCTAGACGCATCGGCCATCATTCGAGCTATCTCCTCGGCCGAAGGGTTGAAATTTGGATAAATCCCCCATTGGTTTTGTCCAGACTGTGATAAGTTTTGATGCGAAAGAACCATTTGTCCGGAATACATTCCAAATGGTGTTACAGATGTAGATTCGGTCTGAATGCTTGGTACGATCATGGCCATACTTGGCACTCATATGGTTGAGGTGTTGGTAGCCCCTAGGACGGCCTGGGTTGTGGCCGCAGTTCCCTGACCAGTCGTGATCGTAGATGTGACCGGGGTTGAGGTACGTGATGGTGTCACACTACCTGACGTCCCTGATCCACTACTCATGGCTGAAGTTGTTCTTGTATACTTTCGCTTCTGACACTCAGCCGAGGTATGGCCGACTTTGTTGCACTTAAGACAAGTATTTCCCTGGTATACTGAGTATGGATTGGAGTGCATCCAAAAATGACGCCTTAGTGTTTTAGGTCCCACAGGGCTTGCCAAAAGATGTTTGCCTCAAAATCGCCTTGGCCGAAATGAGAGCCGAGGGACTTGTGGTTGAATCGTCCTTCTGAAATTGCGCGGGCGTGCCAACTCGCGGCCGAATGGCCAAGCGAGGTTTCTGATTTGAATGGTGCGTGATCTGACTTCTTTCAAATGATTGTAGGCCGAGGAAGGAACCCTCTCGGCCTTTAGGTTCTGATGCCTTTGTTGCAAGGACTTCGGTTAGGCGTCAATCCTGACTGGGATCTTCTATCACATTCACTTCTTGGGTAAACTCAAAGGTTCGGGTGACAAGCGAGAGATCTATTGGGTGAAGGTACTCGCAAATCACGGTTAAGACGAAGGTGAAGTGGACTCAGTTGTAAAAACGTTGTGAGATGATATGTGTGTAAACGGCGAATCGCATCAATCCAATCCGGACTGGCCAAAAGAGATCAATGGATGATAATTCTATGTTACGAACTACTCCTAAGTGCGAAAAGTAAAGTACATATAAAATAAAGAACAAGAAAGTAAAGTGCTTGAATGTAATGACTGAAATAAAAGTAAGAAACTAAAAATGAAAACAAGTTATGAAAGTTGAATAGAAGGCAAAGTACCTATGAAAGAGTAAAAGTTGAATAGAAGGCAAAGGTTTGAGTAAAAGTTGTATATTGATTTGTTTGTGTGGTGCAGGACCCTTTACAATGATTTACAAAGTGCTATATATACAAGTCAAAAACTCTAGCTAACTTGTCCTCCAAGACGTGGAATTGAAGTAGGATTCTCCTTCCTTCTAGGATTGATTTGTCTCGTAAAACTCTGACTTTGCTGATATCCGAGATCTTCAAAATTAATATCATAGATTGACTCGAACTCCTTCCTTGCGAGGATTCCTCAGTCGACACTGTTGCCTAAACTTGGCCGATCATTAATTTTCATTTCGGCCCACATGAGTAACCACCCTTTTGAAGCTGGATTAAAACGAACATATGGCTGATGGTCCAACTTTGTTGATTTTTGGGTCGTCCGTTGCTAAAACCTCAAACCAAGCTGGGTGATCGACCGACACTTTTTCCTCGGTTATATGACTTCACCAACTATTTGTGTTGAATGGGTGTCAATTCATCCTCATTTCTTCTCAACATGGTCGTACACGTGAGTGGCTAAATTCAGGTCCAAACAGATGTATGTATGGTGGCTCATGCATGGTTCAATTAAGGAAAGTTCCCATGCAATCAAACATGGCAACATGCTGTGCTTCTCTACCTATATTCAAGAGTACTCATGCAATTAAGTACTATCTATGGTGGGCCATCATTCACTACCAATGGTGTGCAAGCGAGCAAGTCTTCCATGCAATTAATGTTTCATGAAGGTGGAGCAGTTTGAGTAAGTTACAATCATGCTTAATTGCAATAAACAAGGGGTATATATTCCTGCATGCCACTATGCTACGGTGTCTTTGCGGAGATATACTAAGATACGTGCATATCCTACAGTTCGCATCCAAGAGTTTACATCCTAAGAGGCAATTAACCTTTGCCTATATTCTAGCGGCGCCAGAGGATAATTATTAATTATTGTACGATTAGTTATTGAAACTATTAAGAGTTTTGATTTGATTCAAGGCCAATAACTGTGGCCTAAAATATAGTATTTCATTCATATTTGGAAAGTGAATCTACGAGCAGCCTATATATAGAGGCTAAAGACAATAAGCAAAACACGACTCTCAAATCAATCAATCCCTCGGATTATCAAGCCTCCCCTCAGCAAACCTTTAACCTAGCTAGTTGAAACCCGGCGACCGTACTTCCAGTCCTAGTCTCTCCAAGAGCCGACTGTTAGTGCTACTGCCACCGATACTACCAGCGAAGCAAGGGTAACGCCTTCGCAACCCAGCGAAGCTAAAGTCACGCTTTAGCAAAACCCGTGCTTTCTCCAACTTCCCAGTGATTACTCTGCTTAGTCTACAACACTAAGTATTGATTCGGTGATGCGAAGAGATCACAACCAAAGCCCTTATATATAAGGCAAGAAGTCCTTTCTCAGTGATGCGAAGAGATCACAACCGAAAAGAGCCTTGTGACGAGGTTGATGCTCTCCTCGTCCATAACGCTTGATCAAGAAGTCAGGTCAAGGGACGCCCCAACGACTGCACCCCACGGTGCGGGCAAGCTCGAGCATTCAAAAGAGACAGTTTGTACCATACTGGATTTTCGTGTCAAACAAGCATGATTTTAGGTTGTATCGATTGAAACAACTTGTTACATGTTGATATGGTTTGAAAATTCTGATTTGAGTGTGAAGAAGTCGATATATGTATATAATTATCTCTTTGTTTATCTCATAGAAACTTAGAAACTAAAAGTTGAATCCCCCCCTTTTTTATGGTGTGTTTCTTGTGTAAATTTGTAGATATATAAATACTTGTTAATACTTGTTTTACTAATTACTACTAAAAATTGACCCATCTGTGCAGCAGTACCCTCAATCCCCGGTTAAAACGATCCCTACTTGCTTATATACTAACGAATGACAACAGAGTTTTAAAATGAGTGCCTATTTTGGCGACATCATATAATATGCCTAGCTCTGAGTCCAAAATGTTGATGGGATTGCAACAATGTCATCTTTCATTTTTCATGATCCATGACTACGAGAACTGATTTTCTCAGACAAATGAACTTCCACCGCTCTTGTTTGCTGCTCTAGCTTTAAGTAGTCTGTGAATAACATAGATTCAATATGTAATTATATATGTTGCAGTTGTAATGGTGAAAAATATGGATCCGATGACTATGGCAAAGAGCAGAGTTAAAGCTTCATAGTTCTTTTTTTTATTTATTTATTTTTTCGTGAAAGGATAATACAGGATTTTGAAACTTTCAAAAAACTTGAGAGGTCTATATAGAGAATGAAATGGTATGAATAGAAGCACTCCTTCAAAAAATAACTTTTTATTTTTGAAAAGAAACAATTAACAGTTTTAGCCCCACTAACTAAAGATACACATGTTAAATTTTAATGGGCGCCACAAAACAGGGACAAAGAATTCTCGAGCAAATGATTTCCTCCCATTTCACTTACCAAAAGCAGATACCAAGAAACGAGAAATTTTTGTGTCCTACCGTAGAACCATGTCAGACTGACACATGGTCTGCCACTCCAATACAATAACGCCACGTGGATTTTTCTGACACCTCATATCATAGCAAGTTTACTCTCCATCCTACAGCAATAAAACTACACAACGTGGGGAAAAAAAAATCTTAAACGGAACGTTAACTATTGCCGTCCACTATCAGTTTATTTTGAAAGTATATTCATCCTCTACAATCTTCGTTCTAAACTCGAGATTTGGGTGATTTGCTAACCCTGCGATTTTCCCCTTCAGTTTTATCAATTCTCTTTTGGGTAGATTATGTGCTTAGATGGGTGATTCAATGGGTGAGACTGCTGGGTCCGAAGTGTTCTTAAGCTTTAGTTTTACATCCGTACTTCCAACCCCGATCCTTATAAACACAGAGAGAATGGGAGAACCAAATTCACAGAAATAGAGAGGGGAAACAAAATTCGCAAGGATCAAGCAATTGAGCCCACCATGACAAAGGTGAGTATCATTCTATTGAACGATTTCGATTAGTTCTGTAATAGAATATGAAACTGATTAAACTTGGATAGATCTCTCTTCTTGAGTATTTTATTTCTGGGATTTGATTTCGACACCCAAGTGAGGAGAGTAGTAGTCAGATGGAGGCACACCAACAGCTACACCCAATCGCCTCAGGTACCATCTTCTCTTTAGCAAATGCTATTTTTAGCTTTTCATATAAATCTGTGATTTGATTTTTCAATTCATGAAATTGAAATTAATGGGTAAATTGCATCTCATTTCGTTTTGGGCATTGAAATTTTATGTTTGTTCATGCTTTGGATTTATAGGAAGTAAGTGAAAAAATAGATATAAAAACTAAAGCTTAGTTATATATGAAAGGGTGAGATAGGTAAGATTACTCAAAAGTCTTCAGTAATGGAGCCGTCAAAGCTAGGACCAGACTCTTGAGAAATTTATGTTCACAAGAATTTTGATAATGATCACCATTCATGTATGTACAGCCTCTGAACTTTCAAATATTATCTTAGTTTGCAACTAATGTAGTGCTCATGAGTCCCGAAACATTGTTTTACTGAGTTAAGTTCATATCCATTCTAGCCTCTGGTCACTGATTAAATATGTTCAGTCTTTCAAGGCATGAGTAGTATAGTATGTTGTTTAAAGAAAAGCCAGTGTAATGCCAAAAACACCACCAAAGTCAAAAGGTGTGCAGCTAAATATCACTGCATTCTACCGCTCTACCAAAGCAAAGAAACTGGAGATAGAAGCTTAGCTATATTTATTTTCTGTAATTAGACATTAGGCCTACATTAGTGTGGGGGTTTTTTTTATCAAATTGATTGAGCAAAACAAAATTTATGGTGTTCCTTTTGAATTTTGTAAAGCTATCTCTTTGATTTTGTGATGCCATCTGAAGGCTACTGGTTGATTATCTGAAGTACAAGTGCCAACTAACATCTGATGCATACCAATTTTTATTAAATGGTCAATTGCCTACTTTGAAAATTGCTAATGCAAGTGCAGTGTGGTATTCACCCTCACAATGTAATAGATTAGTTGGTGTTATGCATCAAACACTTGCTATACCATTATACAAAATTTATGGTGTTCTTTTTGAATTTTATAAAGCCTGTGTTGCCCAAAAAAAAAAACTTTTATGGTGTTATGTTATATAGCCTGTGTTGCTATGCTATAGAACATAACAACTCTTCATTAGTATAACAACTATTCACGTTTCAAATATGAAATTTTTGCAGCTGTTCTACGAATTTTGTGATATGGGTATGCTATGCTATAGAACATAACAACTCTTCATTAGTATAACATAACAATCCAAATTCTATAGAACAGCTGCAAAAATTTCATATTTGAAACGAGTTAAAACTATTGCACTATATACACTAAAAAGTTAAAAAAAAAAAAAAAAAAAAACCTGTTTTACTTTTGTATGCATTACCTGACAATGATATATATTATTAGACTTCTTTTCCTCTATCGGACTGTTGCTCGTAACTATTTGAATAAGAATCCTACAATAGAAACAATTTATTATTAACAAAAATAAAAACAGTTTGTTCATACTTAAAAATATATTATTCAAACCTGGCTCAATCGAGGAATTTGGTTAGTTAGATTGTTTGCAGCAATCCTTGTAGATGAATTCTGTAATGAAAAAAAAAATGAAGTGGATAATATTGATTATGAGTAATACTTTGACAACGAAGGTATGATCTATACCTGATTCAACTGTGTGATATAGTTACCCCCTTGATGCATATTTGCATATGTTAAATTGAGTTGACAAAATGGCAACATAGAAGTAGGATTCTATATATACAACAACATGTTTAAAGTTAGATTATAATAGAGATAAAATAGAATAAAACACGAAACATTAATTATGAACTTAACTAAAATTGAACTTACCTGATTATATAGAGCGTACGGAGCATAAACATTCGTTGTTGGCAAGCTCATAGTTGGAAATTGCTGCATATTAACAAGAATGTAATCAAGAAGCCAAATCCTTAACAATAATATTATTACAAAAATATTTGAAATCGTACCTGGTTAATGGAATTTGTACCACTCGATGCAACAAATGGGTGAAGCAAGCTTGAATTATGGACTACATGAAGTGAAGTATCTGAAGGCCCTCCACTAATTGGTGGCTTGATTTTCCCTATACAAGTAAATAATAAAAATAATAAATAAAAAAGGATTGATCATACTATAATTAATAAACATTTCAAAATATGCGTAGAATGTTAAATTACTTACTGGAACCTTTGCCTTTTGGTGCCTTTTTATTTTGTTTCTTCTCCATTTCGTCTTTCCTTCTTTTATTACTCATGCCTTTTGGCCACACACCTGCTGGATTGAGTATTGGTGTTTCGTCAAATAAGGTTTCATTTTTATTAGCATTGCCACCAGAAGTATTAACACCAGGAACCTCATTGATTTTTTCATTGACATCTCCCATAATAGATAACTTCTTCATATTCTTCTCAATTAGCTCTTCTGCTTCTATCAATTTCTACATCGCGATATCACTACCACTAGTTGTCTCCGCTCCCTTACTAATTATACCATAAGCTTTTCGCATTAAAGTATTCCTACGCAATGTCACAGTTGATTTCTCCTTGACCTGTAGTGATACACTATTTGCCTCTACTCCTTTCTTTGCATCTTTTGTCCATCTCTTTAGTATATACTGTGTTGGTATTTGAGTAATATTTTTCACATTTAACACCCTCAAAGCATGACGGCATAACTAGCCCATAGATTCATACATCTGACAACTACAAGAGATGGTCAGATTTGAAGAATTGAATCGAACAATGTACACTCTTTTATGACCCTCCTCATTAAGTTCAAATGTCTGCAATGTTCCATCACTTCCAACTTCCTCCATCTTCACTGCCAAGCTAGCGACAAACTCAAACTCAAATAAATTATAAATTTTTCGGGTGTAGATCATACCAGCTTGCTTCTTAATTCCACTACTTCTTGCAGCCCTAGTAGGTATCCCGTTATTGCACCGAAAAGTCT
Source organism: Rosa lucieae (assembly GCA_024704745.1). Classification (NCBI taxonomy): domain Eukaryota; kingdom Viridiplantae; phylum Streptophyta; class Magnoliopsida; order Rosales; family Rosaceae; genus Rosa; species Rosa lucieae. Next base: position 13,537,556 of record CM045492.1, on the reverse strand, counting down.
CTTCCAATTCACTTGAACGCATTTGTTCTGCTTGTTTATCATAATGATGCACAAATTCAGTAAGACTCAGTGTTTTAGGAGACATGAGGGTAAACACATTGTTTGTGCTCTCACTTCTTTGTGTAGATAATATTCCTGCAGAGAATGTATCCTTACTAAATAATGCACACCATTTTCACGAAGGTCATAAAGTGTCTTGAGCCATGTGTTCCCTACAAGATCAAACTTCTCTATTATTTCATTCCAAGTAGACTCAAATTCATCTTCTGTCACATGTCCAAAAAGAAACTTCTTGAAAAGCTCACTGAAATCAGGATTTCTATAAAGCCAATTCAAGTTTTGTACCGCATTCTTTGATATGTGCCACAAACATAACCGATGGCGTGTCTCAGGAAAAACCTTCTCAATAGCATTTGCCATTGCCTGACATCGATCAGTAAAAATAGTCTTCGGTTTTTTACCTTCCATCGCTTCTAAGAATGTCTCAAATAACCAAATAAATGAAGCAGTCGTCTCATCTAGCAAAAATGCACAACCAAACAATACATTTTTCCAATGGTGGTTAACCCCAACGAAAGGAGCACAAATCATGCTATATTTATTGGTCCGGTAAGTAGTATCAAATACTATAACGTCCCCAAAGCATTCAAAGTCGGTTTTCGACTTTCCATCTCTCCAGAAAAAGTTTGTCATTCGATTTTCTTGATCCACTTGCACGGTGTAGAAAAACATAGGATCTTCAATTTGCTTTTTCTTGAATAAATTGATCAAGCTTTGAGTATCCCCTGCTTTAAGCATAATCATTCTCTCTCTGCTTACAAAATTGTAGTAGTCAGTCTTTGTAAATCCAACATTTTGAGATCCCCCAACTTCTTCTGCTAAATATGAATATGTATTTATGGTACTCATACCTGCGGTTTTCATTGATTTAATCACCCCCTGATGAGCATTTGAAACTTTTCGATTGGAGCGCAAAAATTGTCTTTCTTCTGGCTCTGCAAGCTTATGGTTGTGTTCAGGGACAAAGAGAGTCGCTTTCCATAAATTGTTATCTTGCAATCCAAATCGAATTTTTGCTGTGCAACCAGTTCTAGTGTCCAGCCTATCTGCCTTTTTCACTTCTGAAGGATCACTATCTAGTTTAAAACCTTCTTTTGAACGACAATAATTAACTTGCTTCACAATATTGTTGGTTTTCCTCCTCTGCATTATCCGAACACTAAACCCCATTCTAGCACCATACTCACAGTAGAGGTTAAATGCTTCTTCCTCACTATTCACAATCACTCCATACAAATCATCATCATTACTAACTTGACGATTCACAAACATTGAATCTTTTCCCAAAGCAGTTCCCATGCTATGTTCTCCATCGTCTTCTATGTCAATTACTGTAGGCATGTCAATTAATAAATTGGTATATATATATATATATATATATATACTGTGTAATATGTAGCTGTAGTAAAAGAACAAAGAAATTGCTCAAAAAAATTACATACAACCATGAATCAAGATGAGTAACATAACATGCCAATAAATATATGGACTCCACCATCATATTAAAGAATAGTATTTCAAACTTGGGGTGCAGACAATGTGAAAGTAGTTCATAATAATCGGAGCAAAAACATTGAAGCAAGTATGTAAACAGGGACTAATAAATTATTTGGTAATTCACTCCAATCAATCATCTATATTATAGAGGGGTATCAATTTACTCTAAAGCACAACTCCTAAAAGAAACCAAGAAAACAATAGGAAGAAAGACGCACCAAACTAATAGATTGAAGAGCCTCAGCGAAGTAGCTAGGGAAGAGTGAGGGGGGGGGGGGGGGGAGGAGAAATGAGCAAAGCAAGAAGCTATGTAGCTTGGGGGAAAAGATAAGAAAAAGAAAAAGGAAAAAAAAAAACCAGCAAAGCAAGAAGCTATAGCAGAAACTTGCAACAACTGAAGCAAAAAATTAAACCCAATTCGGGAAAAAAAAAGAGAGGAGCAGAGCAAGAGGCTATGGCAGCAACTTGCAACAACAGAAGCAACAAACTAAACCCAATTCGGGAAAAAAAAAAAAAAAAAGATGAGAAAAGCAAGAAGCTATGGCAACAACAGAAGCAACATATTAAACCCAATTTGGGGGAGAAAAAAAAAACAGAAGCCAGTAGAACGTGGAAGAGAAAACGGAAGCAAGTAGTCTGAATTACATGAACTCTTACTATAAAAGAAGCAAACTTTGACTTAATGCTTTGGAACCCAATTCGAAAAACACAGAAGCAAGTTCATAAACTTGTACCAAATACATACATATCAAACTCAAAATAACATGATTGAACAACTTTGTTTACCTTGATTTTGATCATCGTCTGCATCTCTACTCATTGTTGGAGAGAGGAAGTTCAATCAACATAGAAAGATAACAGATTGTAGCAGCAAATTCTCTGGTTGATGAGATATTTTTTTTCTCTAGGGTTCCTTTGAGACTGTATGGTTAACAAAAGTTGCTAACGGAAGGTTTAGAAGTTTTTTTTTTTTTTTTTCATGTTTGTCTAGTTTACTGCAGTAGATTATAAGGTGAAGTTATCATGATATGAGGTGTCCAAAAAAATCCATGTGGCGTTATTGTATTGGAGCGGCAGACCATGTGTCAGTCTGACATGGTTCTACCGGAGGACAGAAAAATTTCTCCCAAGAAACCCACAATATGTAGCTAATAAAAGCTCAATTTTCTATTTTGGAAAAGAATTATACAATCCAGAATCCAGATACTAGAAGTATCTTGCTCAAATTTAAAAGCTTACTTGATATAACGTCATCATCAGTGTTAAATTTAATCACAAACATGATACAGATGAAGCGGCAAGATTAATGATGACACCAGCAGCCTAAAATAACAATTAAATACGTACAATTATAACTGGCAACAAGCTTTTATTTTTTATTTTTTTGAAAGAAGAAAAGCTTTAAGTAGAAATACCTCTCTATTAAAAAAAAAAAAAAAAGTAGAAATACCTCTAGAGCAACCAGAGTTTACAACGTCAAATAACAAGCCTTTTGATGCCTGGATCGGAACGTTTTTGTTCCAATAATTGATATCGGTACAATTGTGTCATATGTCAGCTATAGCATCGGCAATAAAATTTGCTTCCCTAAACACATGGTTAAAAGAAATTGTGGTAAAAAAAGCCGCAAGGTTCCTAATGTCTTCGACCATTTTGAGCAATCTCCAAGGGGGATCGAAAACTCCTTTAACAGCATCAACTAACTTTGAATTCCCTTCCACTTTGAGTTTGGTGAAACCTTTTTCCTTAGCACAAGCTAAGCTGTCCCTTAGGGCTAATGCTTCAGCTACCGGAACAGTTGTAGTTCCTGCATGCATGACTAGTGGCCGCAACAAGAGGTCTACCTTGAGAGTCTCGAATGATAAAGCCACCAGCAGTGGAATCCATGAAAACTGATCCGTCAAAGTTTATCTTTACTTTTTTCTTTGGGGTGTCCATAACGAAACAAGTAACAACCTTTAAGAGAAGCTTAAACGGGGTTGGGATGTTGTGTCTAAAGCCTCTCCCTCTGATTGCTTTCTACATGACATATTTTTACTAGCTGGATTGCAGCCTTGCACCTACTATAAGAAATCTTCCGTTTGGCATACGCTTCTTTTCTAAGCTTCGTTGGGTCATTGGTGATGGCAAGGATAATTGGATGAGAGAGGTTCTAGGTGAAGCTTTTAATATTGATGTGATGCCACATAAATTCATATTTATTTTTCGAGTATTTTATGGAATTAATTTTATGTTTATTGGACGGTTTCGTGGCTCGTGGACGGAGCGGAAGTGTTTTGGATGAATTTTTATTCGAAAAGTATGGTTTTAGGGGGGTTGCAAAGGTTGATTTTTTATACGTTGATTTTCTCTGAAAACTTCCTTCACAAAAGTTGTAGAGCGCTTCGATACAAATTCGTGGACATGTGGAACGTGAAAATCGGAGTTCATATGAAGAAGTTATGGCAATTGGAAAAAGTTTCCATTCTAGGGTTCATCGAGTTTCAGAGATTGCGACGTAAATTCCAGTCATATGGCTTCGATTTAGAATTTGTACTAGTTATGAATGTTTCAATTGGAGTTGAGATGAAGAACTTTGGTGTTGGAAGTTTTGCCAAATTCCGACTTTGGGCCGGTGGCAGTGCCGCCACTGTGGTGGTGTTTCCCGGCGGTTTCCGGCCACCTCAGGGACAGTTTCTATTCCTGATTTCGATCTACTCGTCGATACGAGCATTTCGATTTATGATTTGTAATTTTTGGAAATCGTATGAGCAAGTTATGAATTTTCAAAGTTTAGGGTTTTCGGTTCGATCGATGTTCGATCTGTGAGGATTCGGCTGTTCGATCGACTTGTAGTTTTGTTTTATCAATCGTAGAAGTGTTCGGAGGTAGTTCGATGGTCTGGGATGACGATCCAACTATTGGATCGTCGTATAATTGTATTTTGTGAATTGTGTGATTTGTGTTGTATTGAATTTGACCTTGATGTGATTAGGTGATTGACGAAATTGTGTGAGCGGATTATGAATGATTTTGTGCTTGTCTTGGTTTGTGTGAAGACGTAGCAGGATTTGGAGGTGAGTAAATCTCACGGTGTTTCAGTTGATAAAGTAGTTATGTTTTAATTTAGTATATTTAATTGTTAGCATGAAAAATTGCATTTATCAAAACAAATTATTTGTTTTAATATATATGAACTTGATCGACAACGGTTCATGGGTAAGTCAAAACAATTTTTTGATATAAAATGATTTTCGAAAAGTATAATTTATAGAACTATACTTGGTATTAGTGGTCATTCCTGTGTGAATGACTACGTATACATATATTTACGTGAAATATATATATGGATGGCGTGACATTGTGATGTGCATATGAACTGTAAATTATTCAGAATGTGGTTTTGTGCGTTTACTCTTTGTGGAAAATTCGTTATATCAAGGGCTTGTTGATTTGTAGTGTTGAAAGAGTAATTGAGTTGGGGTAACATTTTGAGTCATGTGGGATTCCTTATAAATGTTTTCTGATCTTCGGATCTACAGTCACAGTGGTGACCGTTTTCTGATCTTCGGATCTGGAGTCACAGTGATGACCGTTTTCTGATCTTCGGATCTAGAGTCACCGTGGTGACCGTTTTCTGATCTTTGGATCTGGTGTTTATTTAGAGTTGATGGGTGATCATCTACTCTAGTTGAAGTTGATGGGTGATCGATCATCGACTATCGACTTTAGTTTGGAGTTTATGGGTGATCATTGACTTTAGTGTGTGTTGTTTTACTTCTTCATTTATTTTCCTTTTCTTTCTAATTGTTGAATTTTAAGTAATCTCTTGAACTGAGTTATATGCAGGGATTACTGTCTTTTGTATTGTTTGTTTTAATGTAATCTCCTGAACTGAGTTATATGCAGGGATTACTGCCTTTTGTATTGTTTGTTTTAATGTAATCTCCTGAACTCAGTTATATGCAGGGATTACTGCCTTTTGTATTGTTTGTTTTATTGTGATCTCCTAAACTAAGTTTCTATGCAGGGATTACTGATTTTACTTAATTCTTATTGTGGGTACAGTTGTGGGCTGTGATCTGTAGTGATTGGAAAATGAATTGAGAGACAGAGCATGTGGGTTTTTAGTTGGGTTGAAATTATTGAGCATGTTATTGTTTAATTTGAACTTGACGTTTTTGTTGTGATAATTGCATATTGTTTTGTTAGACTTAGATGGAGAAAGCATGTATTTTGTGGAATTAAATATTGTTGCTTTAATTTTTCTCACGACTTGAGAAATTATAAGCATGCGTGACGTGAGTCACTTTATTTGAGTTTACTCATACGGGCTTAAAAAGCTTACCGGGATTGTTTTGTTCAACCCGGTGCACTATTCTATGGTGTAGGGTTTATTGTGCAGGTTAGAATATCTATTAATCGTCGTAGAAGCTGAGGGGTACATTCGGTAGCGTGGAGGTCGAAGCGTAATCTTAGTTTTAAGTCTTCTGCTGTGTAGTGAGTTGTGGTGGGTGTGTTTACTTATTGAATTGTCATTCAGTTTAATTTGTAAACTATCTGTAATGTAATATGTGACTCTAAAGAATGAGTCGGTATTGACATTGTGAGTTTAGTTTGTTTAATTGCTTAATTTAAATGAAAAATTTTCTATGTGTTTTTCTTGTGCTTGTTAAGTTATCGCGTTTCGGATTTGAATTTATTTATTAAAAATTTGGGGCTTGACAATTGATCCTAGCACTCTTGAGCACTTGGACAATAAAATTAGTGACTTCATAGTCCTAGGCAAGTGGGACTTGCCTGATATATTTGTTCGAGTTTTTCCGGATATTGCTACATCACTTACTGCTCATGTACTCCCAGATGAACCAAGGAGTGATCAGGTAGTCTGGCCGGATTCGTCGGCTGGGGTGTTGACATAAAAGGAAGCTTATAGTTCTCTACTACAACTTACTCCTTCCTTGGATTGGGAGAACCTGATATGGCATCCGGCTATTCAACCTCATAAGAGCAAATGCACCCATGAACCAAAGGCGATTGCTGATTTGCCAATCAAATTGGTACTACCAATCCACTATTCATCTCCAATTAGCAATTGCCTTCAGCTTACACAATGCACCAGTGAAAGACAATTTTCCTGCCAATCCACTATTCACACTTCAAATTTGAATAATTCATTAAACTAATAATTTAATTAACTAAATAATTAACAATTAAATTAATCATCCATTGTTAATGTAATAAAAAATTAATGAATAAATTTAAAAAAAAAAATTGTATATCAAGTATAAATATTGTTCCCGATAAAAAAGGATTGAAAACAAAAAAACATAGATATCATTATCATAAAAAATAAAATAAAAATTATCTATGACAATTGATAAGATTACCGACCAATCTTCATTTGCCATGTGTCGACTTTAGATACATTTATCTTAAAATATATATATATATATATATATATATAATTTCTGATAAGATAATCGCCCAATCATCATTGGACACGTGTCAATTACAGATATTGTTATCTTCTGAAAATATATTTAGGATATGTGATAAGATTTTCAACCTATATATACGTGACACGTGTACTTATCCTAACTTTTTATCGTTTAATATTGGTTATAAATAAGCTTCAGACTCCATTCTCTGCTCACACATTCCTCTCATTCTACACCTACATATCTTTCCAAATCTATTATACATCTATTTCTCCTCTTTCTGATGTAAGAATTGAACAAATGGTTGTTAGAAAGGGAACGTGAAAATATGGAAGAGCTCGAGTGGATTCAAGCAACAAACTCTCAAGCGGCTGCAATGGTGGCGCAATATCAATTATCTGATGCACTTAGAGGGCGTGGTTCACGACCTGGCCGTGCCCCAAATGTCGGAAGACATAGAGAAGTTCGAGGTCATTTTCTCCTGGAGGATTACTTTGTCGAACGTCCAGTGTACAACAAAGCAAATTTTCGGAGGCGGTACAGAATACAAAAACATGTCTTCCAAGGCATAATGGATGACCTATGCAACTTCAATAGTTTTTTGGGGCAAAAAGTAGATGCCACTGGAAAAATGGGATTGCTTCCTGATCAAAAAATGACAGGTGCCCTGAGAATGCTTGCGTATGGTGCAGTTGCAGATCAATATGATGAGATCACTAGGATGGGGGCTTCTACAGCGCTGGAATGTCTTAAGAAATTTTGTAGACAAGTCGAGTTTCTTTATGGTGGGTTGTTTCTTCGTCCTCCAAATCCCACTGATCTATATAGGCTTCTCAATAGAGGACAACTCCGTGGGTTTCCAGGCATGATTGGGAGCATCGACTGCATGCATTGGAGTGGAAGAATTGCCCAACCGGATGGGCTGGAGCTTTCTAGGGTCGAAAGGGTAGACCGACTATTATTCTTGAAGCAGTGGCGTCTTACGACACGCATATATGGCACGCCTTCTTCAGAACCCCTGGAGCTCAAAATGACCTAAATGTTTTGGGTGAGTCTAATGTGTTCGAGCGTGTGATAGGTGGAACTACTCCTCTGGTTGAGTTTGAGGTCAATAACAAAAGGTACACCAATGGTTACTATCTTGCTGATGGAATATATCCGAGATGGTCCACTTTTGTGAAAACAATATCAAACCCTAGAACATAAGAGGAGAAACACTTTTTTAAAAAACAAGAGGCTTATCGCAAAGATGTGAAAAGGTTTTACAGTACCCTTCAATCTCGATGGGCCATACTGCGTCATGGTGCTAGGTTGTTTAAACTGGAGGATCTTCGAGCCATCATGATAAGTTATATCATTCTTCATAACATGATTGTGGATGATGAGTTTGTTGAGGAAGAATTTGTGGAGTCTCAAGAAGCTGATCAAATGAATCCAGCAATGGCAACCGTCTATGATCAGCCTGTGCATCCCGATACTGGAGCACCTATTCCTTTCGAACTGGTAGGGAGAGATGGACAAAATCTTCCAACATTCATGGATCGTGAATTTCAGGTAGAGTCGGCCTACCTCCACAAGTGCCTGCAAGATGATTTGGTGATGCACAATTGGAACATGGATGGTAACTGAGTATGAACCACCACAATTTGGGATTTAGATTTGAATAAATTGTGGTTTATAATTTTAATCAATATTTTCTATGTTTGTGTGCTTTCTTGATATGTTTGGTTTTATTTGTATTTTTAATCGATGTTTATCTATGTTTGAGAATAAGATTTGTTTAACATTAACAAAACTATTGTCATTTGGAGTTATACTTCTTATTATTGTTATAATTGCTGTTATGTTCATTCATCAATTTATTCAAAGCATAAAAATTTTATTTCATAAAATTAAAATTACATAAGTGAAATTAAGATTACATAAAAAAATAAAACTGCAATTTCATAGACAACATTTTATTATCGAATAATAAAATGTTTCTTACATAATAAAATTAGTCGAATTGAGGTATGTAGCAACCGCTGCTACTCACCATCGGACATTGTTTTTGCTACGATATCACCCTTTTTCTTTTTCCACCAAGCCTTTGATTGTGGTGTCATGGAATTAGTATCCATGGCCATAATTCTTGCATCTTCTTTCGCCTCTTCAAATTCAAATACCTTCTTTGTGTGAGCAGCTATTTCTTCGTTTCTTTTCTTCACTAGCTCAACAGAAGCTTGAGTTGATTCTGCCATGGCTTGAATAGCAAGAGTCATACTTTCTGTTGCATCTTGCGCCTTCTTTCCTTTCTTCTTTGGTTCCTTGGCTCTCTTTTGTCTCATTGGTCTCGGCATGGAGCTCGATGGTGTCTCCAAAACTATTTCATCATCCAAGTCAATTGAAGACTTGTTTTCGGAGACACTAGCTGTCGAATATGATGCCAGTGGTTGAGAATTAGATGGTAGATCCACAAAATACGGGTGGTACTTAACTTTCTCCCAACATTCAAATTTATCAAACTTCTTGGGATGTTTTTTCATGAAGATATCGTGAGTTTGATTTTCCCAAACAAGAAAAATGAAGCAATAAAAATCAACTGAAAAATCAATATAACATTTGTATGGGGCAAATTTAACTTAATAATAATAATAATAGTACTAATAATAGTAGTAGTAGTAGTAGTAGTAGTAGTAGTAGTAAAAGTTAGTACACTACACCAAAAACGTTAACACACAGCACTTTTTGCACAACGGAAAAAAAAATGTGTTGTGTGATGAAGAAAAGTGAATCACACAACATGTTTAGTAAACTTACGTTGTATAAGGTGGTTAAAATTCTGAAATTTTTGTTTAGAAGGTCATTGCACAACGGTTACAATAATAATCTGTTGTGTGAATCATAAAAAAAATAGCGGTAGATTTTCCTCCCAGATTGACTCAAATTTGGCTCCAAATTGGTACTACATAGTACAACAGTATAGTTATATCTGTTGTATGAGAGTAGCATGCAAAACATGATACAACGGTTTTTTACCTTTTGTTGTGTGATAAAGAGGGAAATATAGCACCAAATTGATGATCCCACAACTGAATGAGTTATTTCCATTGTGTAAATGAGCATTGCCTAACATGTTACTTTGGTTGCATATTGTAGCGGGAACTTTCCCTCTTTGGAACCTTAGCTGAGGTTTAATTTGTTCAAAATTAGACAACAAAACTTCATCTTTGTGTTGTCTGATTCATAAAGCAAAAATAAAAAGCCCGCCTTTGACAACTTAAATAGGTAGCTAGGTTTATTGGATTTGCTGTCTCCTCGTCAACACTTTGTCAAAACAGCCGTTTCCTGAACTTGTAGAGCAGCTCTCTTCTAAACATCATCAAAAACCATCAATCTCTCATGAAAACACCATGGGTCTCTCATGAAAACACCATAGCTATTTGTCTCCTCTCACTCCCACTTAGACAAAATAACGGTTTTTCTTCGAATCGTTTCCATCAAAGACTTCTCCGTCACTTTCTTCACACTTCATAGTCCCTTCCCAAAAACCTCGACTTCTCTTAAACATCGCGCTTTCGCACAGATCTCTCTCTCTCTCTCTCACTCTCACAGATCTCACATCTTAGAAGAAGATTGAAAGAAGGGGAGCAGTCCTTCTCTCAATCTGGACAGTAATGGCTTCACTCTTCACTCTCCCTCGCTTTCCTTCTCCCCAAGAACCCACCTTTACTTGCCGAAATGGTGCCGTTTCTGAGCTCAAATTTCAATTAACAGCGGAGCGAAAACCGGCGCCGCCATCGTTTGGCTAAAGCACGACCTCCGAATTGAATATCATCCAGCTCTTCTCGCCGCCGCTGATCATTTCGGAGCAATTCCTCTCTATGTCTTCGACCACCATATTCTCTCCCGTAAGTCTCACCGTATATATACACTGCTCAGTACACGAATATGTATAGCAAATTTGATTTGGAGTATAATCAAATGCGTAGGTTTTGAAGACGAAATGCTAGAAATGGTTGCGGTTGCTTTAGAAGATTTCAGAAACTCGTTGAGAGATAAAGGTACCAACTTGATGGTGAGGTTTGGGAATGCAGAGAATGTGATACAAGAGATTGTAGAAAAGGTTGATAATTTTTGTGAATTTAAAGAAGATATTAGTTTTTTGATTAATTACTGTGTATGAGAGACTAGTTGAAATACTCAATGGACTCATTGTAGAGGATTGGAACAGGTTTAGGTTGTGAGCACTATGTATGCTGAGGAGGAGGTGGAGTATGGTCATTTGAGAGACATGGTTGGTGTTGTCGAGGACAGATTGGGAACAATGCCTTCTGCCCCTGAGTTTGTGCTGTGGCGAACACCGTTTTATGATGTGAAGGTAGTTTTGATTTTCTTGATTGGGTTTTTGGTTTATGTTGAGAGATGCGATTGATTCTTGGATGAGTGGTTAACTTGGCTATTGTGTAGAGCTTGAAGGGCATTCTTGATTCGTACAATGACTTTAATAAACTTCGGCTGCCAATAACCATGCCGCTTTCGCCAGCTACATTTTCCGGTAGTGCAATGGAGTTGGACTGGGGTAAAGTTCCGAGACTGTTAATGCTACTGCTTCTACTTCTCCTTGATTTCTTTTTTAGTAATTTCAGCAAGAATATATTTTGTAACTAGTACTGATGCTAATGGTGATTGTACTATGATTTAGGTTCTATGCCCACATTTAATGATTTGAAGGAGTTTGTAAACGCAAAGCCATGCAAAATGCAAGAGAGTTGGACTTCAATCAAGGTAATGTTGACTGAAACAGTACTGATGAAAATTTTTTAAACCCTGGGGAAGCAATCAAAACCATTTGAGGTTTAGGTGTGTTCAGGCCCAGTCAAAGAGTCGTGATAGAGTGTTTGTTTCCACAAAAGAAAATTCTATGGAGGGTCAGACAAGCACGGTATTGAATTATTTGGGTGCATACTTGAGATACTTGGATGGAGAATCATGGCATGACTTTTGGCAGAAGTATGTGGTCACATTTTCTGAATATTTTTTAAATTATAAGTCCCTAAAACAATGAGACTAATACACTTCTAGATGACGATTTGGGTTCGGGGGTATTAAGTTGAGGGTGAGGTTTTCAAGTTTCTACTTTGTGGTCTTCTGCATCTATTTTCGTACTTTGATAATCTCCTTATTGATTATTACTTTAGAGTATTGGGTTGCAGTTTCTGGTGTTGAATATGTGTTCTGTTATTCGATTCCATAGATACTTAGGTGGCAAGGTTATGGAACTAGTGTCCGAGTGTTAGGAGTTTTGTCTGTTGTAAACTTTCTCCTTTGTTTTGATGTTATGTGCCACAAGGCATTATCCCTTGCTACAAGGGTTTTGATCATGTTCATATGCAGTTTAACTCTTGTATGTTTGTAAATTAATTCACTCGAGTGGTATGTAAAGCCATGTTTTTATTTCACTTCTGAAGTGCTTAATTTCTTTTACTTTCTTTTACTGTTTCTTGAGTTGTAAATGATTGTCATATCCTTTATGATCTCTACATTTCTGGGATCAGGGCTTGACAGAAATTGTTAGATGTTTCCAGCCAAGTTAATAGGACTATTATGAGGAATGTACCCTTTAATTGAGTGCCAAGTTTCCCACCGCATTAGTGGTGCCAAACCCCATATGAAACCCCAAATTTTCTCCAACATGTATTGATCATAAGACGAGAAATAATATAACTGTGGTCTGATCAAATAGTTTGATAAAAAGGAGGGAGATTTCCCACCACCATTTTTCACCAAAACCTTGGAGGGAAGTCAAATTGATAGGAGACAAACCCCAAAATTTGAAATGGCTACATTCAAACCACATTGTTATGAAATCCTGTCGTGTGAGTCCTTCTCAAATTGATAGGACTTAGTCCAAATGGGCTTGAAACGCTAACACTTGAGCCAAAAAATTGACAAAAAAAAAAATATATAAGCATGCATTACATTAACCCTTCGTACCGAGCGAGCCTGCTCCTCCTCCAACTTTACCCGACGGCAGCTTAACCTTAAGTCGATCCAGATCTTCTTGTCCGACTTCGATCGGTCTTCCGGAATTCGAACACTGGCTCATCGATTTGTATCGCGACAAGTGGTACTCCTCTCGGTAAAGCCATCGTCCCGGTCCTCAATCACTGAGATTAGATTTCAACTTTGGGTTCCAATTCTCCATTTAGTGGTTTGTTGATTCAAATTCTTTGAATTCATTCTCTGATTTGTTGATGTTTACTTTTGTAGACTCGGTACTGTGCGCGAAATTGAAAAGCTTGACCGTGGTGGTTTCCGATTCTTCTTGCTCTGATGCAGATAAAGGTAATTTGGTGAAAACCCCCTTTTGTTTTTTAGGGTTTCTCTGTAAAGCATTGGTCTTTTTCTTCTTTGGGACCCCAATTGAATCCGTTGATTTGAATTTCTTGATTTTTGTCCATGTAGATTTTGCTCGGGGAAATTGTTATAACCCAGAAGTTATTAGCACTACAAAATTCAGGGATGCAGTTGCAAATGACGTCTTAATCTTTCTCTTTTTCCTTCTTCTCCATGTTTCTTATGTGCATGGTTAATCAGACTCAGGCTAATTTAATGGTTCTCATGAATTTGAAATATTGAGGCCTTAGAGTAAAGTTTCTTTCATTGGATGGCGACTTGGAATTAGTTTATGTGATTTCATTTAAATTATTTATGATTCTGTTCAAACTTGAGTTGTTTGTCCAATTGACACAGCACAACCCTTAAAACGCAGAAAGAAGAGAGAATTGAAATCGACAGAAAGAGTGTGTGAGAGGGAGAGTTTGGTTCGATCTTGGTCTCTGTTGTGGTTCCTCGTCTCGCTTAGATTGATAGTGAGGGAGGTTGTTGATCGGCATAAACAGGTCTCAATTTCCGTTGTTTCCAGCTTGGAGGCATAAAAGGTAACTTCTTGATGTTAATTTTTCATTCAATTTTGTTGGGATTATTCGATTAAGGGTTTTGTGTAAAATTTCATGACCATCAGTTTTGTCTCTCAGTTGTGTCTCTTCCAATTTCATGACCATCAGTTAAGCTGTGATTTTTGGTGTGGGTGGAGGCTTTTAGTTAGGTGTGTTCTTTGTTCTTTCTTTTCTTAAAGAATCACCGATCACCGAATTTCATACATATAGATCTGTATCTATGAATTTGTCATGAGTAATTTTTTTGCTTTCTAGCCATGCAGAATTGGAGTGAAGGGGCAGAGTAACATTTGGATCTAGGTTTTGATCAGGTAGCAACTATACTTATCTAATTGGTTGTTTTTTTTTTTCGTGTTCTTGCAGAACTGGACAAAGCTCTGATTAATATATCATGCCCCTTTTAGTATGCATCGTGTTCTTGCACAAGTTTTTTTTCTTGTAGAACTTTCTTCTTTGCTCTTAAAATTGTATATTAATCAATTGTAGTAATAAGCTCTAAAACGTTTCTTTACTTGGTAAGATTTGGGTGTTCGTTGAGTGATTTGTTTGCGAATTTTATATCAGATTAGATGTTGTGGGTTCTTTGTTATTTTCAATCAGATTGGTTGATAGTGGTTGCTATTGATCTTTCAATTCTTCATGCATGCGGTTTGCTTTTGTTTTGCAGTCTATGGGTTTTAATTCCTCAATAGTTCCAAAATCCAAAAATTTTGGAGACTTTCAGGGAAAGGATTGGGCTGAAAACAACTAGAACAGGTTTTCAATCTCACTGATCTTTGTTATACTGTTTTGTGAGTTTGTGTTGGTGTGAGGGGTTGATTACAAGTTCTATATACTTTAAAGTTATTAACTGATGTATGAATGTAATATAAAAAGAGATTAGAACACTTCCAATTTGTCCATTGTTTTCTTCTGCAGCCTTGATTGTAATTGGTAATTATGTAGTATGTAAAGAAACTAATTCATTATGAACATCATCACCATTATCAATATCAGTTAATAGGAGTACAGGACTGTTTGACTTGAATATTAGAAACTTCCTGAAAGTGTTTATCTCTACACTTTATTTTTGTATTCATATGTACTGTTCTTTGTGAAAGTGTATCTGTAGAAACTCCACGCCAACGTTGACGGAAATTAATAGGGTCAGCCACTTGCAAAATCGGATCTCAACGTCAATTCTTCCAGATTCAGGGTGAGCTGCTTAATTTTTCTTTGTTCGTGTGATTATGAGTGAATTTTGGGGAAGTCTGGGATGTTGTTTGCTTAGCTTATTGAATATAAAATTAGATGCATGTAAAATTGTGTGGACTTTATGGGAAATTAATTTTTAACTGATGCTTTCTAATGTTTTAGATTATAATTATACAATTCTTATTGTTCCTGTTTCAAATGGTTATGCACTTGCTTTTTTAATCTTTCTGAATGAGTAGATATTTTCAATTTCATGTTAATTGTAGTCAATTTTCAGTTTGACAATACGAACATATCAGCTTCATAAAATACCGGACACTTATTTCCTACTCTGTTCTTTGTCGGCTTTATCAGTTTCATTCCCTCTGCAATTTAAAAAAAAAAAAACATCTATTGAAATCCACACATAACAGCAGGACACTCATGCAACATATAACCAATCCTCTTTATAACACAAACCACAAACAACCAACCCTCCTTCAACAATGACTCCTGCAACAACGCGCGGGCAACCTTTGCTAGTAAATCTATGGTGGGATCTTCTTCCCACATCCGTGTCCATATATACAATATATTGTCCTTCAATTGTTATTCAAATGTTCAATTAATAATTTTTCTATGGCTGTCATGATTTCTTTCCCAACCTTTTTAGATCTTTAGCAATGTGTTATGTGGTTGTCAATGTTTAGCAATGTGTTTCATTGTGTGAAAATAGAATGAGATTTTTGGGAACTGTTTTTGCAAAGTGAAATTATTTCATCACTGCTAAGGTACAATTTTAATAGACCAATCATGTCTTCCAGTTACTCTCTTATATTGTTAGACAATTCATTTTAGTACTTGTGATTCATATGAGTTAGTAGAGGACAGAGGTTTACATAGTAGCTGATGGAGTACTTTTCTGGAAATGCATAATGTACATTAAAGTCTTTGCATTGTCTGCAGGACAAATGGTTAACTTAATTTGGTTCACACAGCACAAATCTCTTCTTAGCAAAGAAGGGGAGTGCATGTTCCCCAATTGCACTTGGACAAGAGTATTGGCTGCCCATTCTTACTGGAGCCAACACCAGGCTAAGCAACATGGCAAGCACCAGGCTTGTCCCAAGGATCACAGACAGTAGCTCAACTTGTAGACATGGAGCTCCAATGTACTCGGCATTGTATAATGTAGAAAAGAGCCAAAGTTGATAGATACAGAGAAAGAAGGCAAATTTACAATGACCCTCCTAAATTAGTGTATGAATATTTGGGAAATAATTATGTTTGATATCAATTTATTGAATTCATTTAATATGTGGTGGGATTTGAATTAATTTGATTGTTATATATTTTATAACAATTAGACATCAAGAATAAATGGAAAGCATTGTCCAACATGTTATAACACAGCTCAATATGTCGTCTCAAAGCACAGCATCTAATATTCACAATAGCCACAAAATAAAAACTGTCCTCTGAGATTAATACAATATCACGGATGCTATCATGAAATAGTTGTGTGAATAACAGTCACACAACAGTTATAAAGAAAAAATGACTTTTGAATCACAATCACACAATAGGTTCTTAAATTGCCCGTCGTCTGAGTGACGTTCACACGACAGTTAATGATGTCGACAAGCTATCGACAGCCTGTCGACATGCATGCCGAGTTCTTCAGACGACAGTTCTCTAAATCATGTTTCATCAGACGGCAGCGAGATATACGACAGTCAGCTCCGCATCAGACGACAGTTTTTAGCCGTCGTCTGATTCAATTTTTGTACTAGTGGGTTTTCAGATTCTCTTTTAAAAGTTTTGCTTGTTTTCAGCCCGACTGTATTGAGTTATATATGTCTCTATTCCTTGGCCCACTCATGTGTTAGTGGCAAGGTTGAATTGAGCTTCCAGTAGGCCCGAGGTTCAAATCTTGCCAAAGCAAAGACATTTTGAAGGAAAGTTTCCATAATGCCTTAAGTGTTCTTACTATGCATGTATTACTTTTTGCACGTAAATTTGAGCAATGCTAACTTGGAAGGTGCATTTACTACAGGCAACACATCTTTTAAAGAATCAACTCCACTTCCAAAGAGGAGCACTCCAAAGTTGCCAGAATACACCAAGGATTGGAAATATCGGTAAATTGTTATGGTTGCTTTTGTTGATTTTTCACTTAACTGTTTTGGCTTTTGTATGTCTTGGTTCTGTTGCCACAGAACACAACTTCGTTACTATAATTAACCCAGTTTTGGAGTAAACATATATAGCTTGGAAAGACAAACTCCTAGATTGGTGTCTTGCACAACATGCATGAACTTAATATGACTTTAAACAATGGACTGTGGAATTATTACTGCTACAATAGTCAAGTTTCTGTTTTCATATTACATGGTCTTTATTTTTTTACCCTTATTTGTTTTCTCTCTGAAATAGACTTGTAGAATTGGCATGCATTGGATTCCTCCTCTGGTTTTTGTTTATACCATTTTCATTTTGTGGTTTAGATTTGTTCATTAGATGATTACATATAATAAAAATGAGAGATATTGAAAATGTTTTGTTGTGCAGTGAGGAAGGCAAGAGGACTTGCTTATCTTCATGAGGAGTCACGCCCAAGGACTGTGCATAGGGATGTCAATGCCAGTAATATTTTGCTCGACACAGAACTCTGCCTAAAAATATCAGATTTTGGATTAGTAAAGCTTTATGATGATGACAAAACCCATACCAGTACCCGAATTGCAGGGACAATGTAAGCACTCTATTATTTTTCTAGTCACCTATTGGCGCTGCATATATAATGTACACTGAACGGTTTTATGCTTTATATGTAGTTGATAGCTGCAAATATATGTACTCTGAACTATATTTCCCCTCCTGAAATTGTGCTTGTTGGCCACAGGTTCTTCTCTTTTTATATTTTAATTGTTGTTGTTCTCATAGCATATCATGTTTGATTGAGAATGTAGGGAAAAATCAATAATTTCCCAACACTTAAAAGGGGTATAACAGATGCTGATCAGGGATCAAAGTTTGATTATTGCACACCATGTGTTTGACACCCAAGCTGAACTGCTGAACCAGTAGGGCATTTCATGATTTTTGAAAAACCTATACTTCTTGTTTTACTCTTAGTTTTTGATATCTTAAAGGGGACTCTTCAATGATCATTTTGAACTAGGTTTCGTGAAAAACGGAGTTAAAATGAGATACTTATTCTATTTTGAGGTTATTGTATTGTTTCAGGATTTCTGCAGAATTCAGCAATTCTGTCACTTTAGATTCTTGTTTGACCATCCATTTGAACTGCGAATAGCATGAAACTCTACGAAATAGTAGCTTTGCATGTCTACTTGAAATCTGGAAAGTTGTGCTTGAAATCACTAAAAGAATAGTTGTTGGTGAATTTTTCTTTCTTGTTACTAGTTTTCTGAAACTGTCTCAAGCTTGCAGCTTATTGTTACTCTTAGAATTCTTTTGAGTATGTTTGTGGAATAGATTTAAATCTGTTACTATTTCAAACATATATAGGCAGCAGCTATAAATCTTGTGGGGTGAGGATGCATTCAAAGATGGGCATACAATCAGCTTCTACATGGAGCCTGAAGTGTTTGGATATTCTCGCAAGACATTTATATTGGGAAAAGATGTTAGGCGAATTGGAAGCATGAGGGAAGCAACTGGAACTTGTGCTTCTCTGTTGGTATATTGTCATGCACCATGTGTGGCGTGTTTTGGAACAATATATCTGTATCAACATTTTGATGTCCCAAGTAGATGGGCATGCACTAGAATGCTTTTTTTGTGTAAAATGTTGGTTTCAATGATTGGGAAATGCACTCCTTTTGCTTTTGAAGTTTAAAGTATTGGTTATATGAATCATTTGATGGTTTGCAATGTTTTTATTTGGTAGAGTACTACTGTTCATTTGGTAAATGGACCAGATGAATGCACAATCTAATTCAAGAATGGGATGTTCAAATGATCACACAACAAATTAGATATAATGATCACTGCCTGTTGTCTGAATGGCCAAAAATGGGACAAAAACACATTGTAATCAATCATATCACACATCGGTTTTTAACGAATCAGTGTCTTCTAATTTATACTCAGACAACATAATTAATTGAACTCTGTTGTCGTAAAAGTTAATCACACAACAGAACCAAGTGAACTCTGTTGTCATAAAGTTAATCACACAACAGATATAGTCCAAGAACTGAAGTTTGAAGATCAATCAGACAACAGACAAAATAAAAAAATGTTGTCTGACACGCTTAACATACAACAACCTAAAACTGGCACCGTTGTCTGAAGACAGCGCTTCAACTGCTGCACAGCTTTACTTGACATCTGCCAAGGCATCTGCCGAGCTATCACACAACAGTTATAACACATACCTGTTGTCTATGTGTTTCTCACACAACTGTGTTCCACCATTGTCTGATTTTTCATCAGACAACGACTCACTCTACAACGGTGGGTCTCTAAATCCCACAACGGTTTTCTGCCGTTGTCTGATAAGATTTTTGGTGTAGTGGTAGTAGTAGTACTAGTAGTAGTAGTAGTAATAATAATAATAATAATAATAGGGGACAATGATAAAAGAGGTCATTTTAAAGTACCTTATTATAATTCAGATAACACAAATGTCCCAATGATAATTAAGGTCACCTCTTTACAACCTGACACTAAAAATATAAATAATTACAGCTTATGCCATCATTTCTCTCTCTCTTCCCCGATCTATTTCACTCTCTTAAGTCTCAACTAACTTCACTGCCATGGCCCCTTCGACACCGCTGACGGCGTCTACGATGTCACCTGGCCCGAATCTCACGACTCCCTACTCGTCGCCTCCATCACCAAGGCCTCCGTCAAGCTCTACGACCTCACCTTCCCGCCGACCTCCAACCTCCTCTGCTCCCTCTTCAATTCTACTCCTGCTTCATGTATGGTTCTCTCCACCCTCAATATCTATTAGCACCTGTTCACAAATTCCTAGCAAACCTTCTCTGATTCATTATGGGGAGAAAGAAGAAGTTCATCGACAAGAAAAAGGCTACTTTCCAATTAATCTCCCGAGATTCCTCCGATCCCAACGACGACGACGACTCACCCGGCGGCAACCGAGTCTTCATCCAAGTCTCCGGCAACCCAATGACGATCCCGATTCGATCTTGGCCGACGCGCCTGAGCACGAAGAAGGTGACAACTATTACGACCACGCTTTCGAAAACTCTGTGGCGGTGGCTCAGACCCTGCGCGCTGGAGAAATAACTTTGATAATTTAGGTGAGGAATTTGCATTCGCATTAAGAAATAATGCATCTGAAATAGATATAATAAGTAGAACAACTTTTGTAAATGTGCTGGATTGTTTTGAGTAGAGAGAGTTAGATTATGTTTCTAAGAATTAGCAATCATCATTTTATAAGACTGTAAGTAGTAAATTATAACCAGATCAAATTGTAAATTTCCTAGTATTCGAATTCATGCTATTTGAATATATTAAGCCAACATTTAAATACTTGTCCATTATAAACATGTTGTTTCTCCCATCTGTTTTTGATATATTTGAACGTCCACTGTGTAGGTCCATGTAAAAAGAAGAATGACCGAGGAGAAGAAGCTGGCATTAGTGAAAACAGGGAGTGAGGAAAGAGGGAAGTACATGGCTAGAGCTGCTATAAAAAAGAAGAATGTATATTACTGTAATTCTTTGAAGTTATCATGTTTTAGAGTTCTACAAGCATTGTCATGGCTTTGAACTTTGCCATTTGTTAGTTATGCTATAATCCTCTTCCTGGATCCTACTATGGCTATGCACCCATTAATAAGTGAATAACCACTAGAGCTCCTATAAGGATGTGAGCTTGATTTTCTTTCAACATGTTGATCAATTTTGCAGGAGGGAGGCTCGAGCAATAAGCAGAAGGAACACAGGTATGCCACTTGTTGCAAAGAGGGAAAAGGTAGCTAAATCTCGAGTGGCAAAACACAAAAAGCAGCAGCTTTCTGGCAAAACTTTCAGAGGGAAGAAAGCATGGAAATGATCCTGAAAAATCCAATTTTCTTTTTGTCCTACTTCTATTTCAGTTCAAGTAAATTTTACTTTTACTGTTTTTGGTTAGAAGTAAATTTTACATTTAAGATGAAGACTTCGTTGCAACTTGATCATGAGACCGAGGCATTTCAATAGCTCATTCTTTCTCCAGCTTTCTCTTTTGTGTGCTTGTGGTTAAAGCTTATGGTTAAAGTAAGGGCATTACTAATCAACAGTGGAATATGATTCCAAATTCATGGTAGAAGCTAGGCTGGCAGAAAGAAAGTGTAAGGATGGCTGAGTTATAAAGAAAATTCTTACTGAAGGGGAGAAATGGGAGAATCTGAAAGACCTCAATGAAGTATTTGGTACATTACCAATCATAATGTTGTTTATGTTGTTAATACACTTGTTCATGAATGAATTGGAACTGATTATATGTCATTGACCACTGATCAAGTCAGTAGCTAAGTCACATTTCATGTCACTGATATATTTTAGAATTTTTAAGTCATTGCTATATCCAAGTCACTGATCAGGTAACTATTAACCTCATCTCTCTATTATGAACAAGTCACTGACCAAGTCACTATTATTTCCATGTTACTGACCAGGTAACTGTTAACCTCATGTCTCTGTTATGAACATATCACTGACCAGGTCACTGGTCATATCTAATGTTGATCACAAGTCGATAGCCAAGTCATTAACCAAGTCACTAGCATGTCACTGACTAAGTCATTGACCAGGTAACTGTTAACCTCATGTCTCTGTTAACCTCAAAGGGGAAAAAAAAAGAAAAAAAAAAAGCTACTTGGTTGGTGACATGGTCAGTTACTTGGTTAGTGACATGTGATTAACAGTGACTTGGCTATTAACTTGTGACTTGGCTACTGACAATTACTTGGTTAGTGACATGTGATTAACAGTGACTTGGCTACTGATAGTTACTTGGTTAGTGACATGTGATTAACAGTGACTTGGTTACTGACAGTTGGTTAGTGACATGGTCAGTTACTTAGTTAGTGACATGTGATTAACAGTGACTTGGCTATTAACTTGTGACTTGGCTACTGACAGTTACTTGGTTAGTGACATGGTCAGTTACTTGGTTAATGACATGGTCAGTTACTTAGTTAGTGACATGTGATTAACAGTGACTTGGCTATTAACTTGTGACTTGGCTACTAACAGTTACTTGGTTAGTGACATGGTCAGTTACTTAGTTAGTGACATGGTCAGTTACTTAGTTAGTGACATGGTCAGTTACTTGGTTAGTGACATGTGATTAACAGTGACTTGGCTATTAACTTGTGACTTGGCTACTGACAGTTACATGGTTAGTGACATGGTCAGTTACTTGGTTAGTAACATGTGATTAACAGTGACAGTGACTGGGTAAATTCAGAAGATGCCTAAAACTCGAATTGACACAAAAGATATATAAAAATAATGTTGCATTAAGAAAAACTAAACATAATAGTGACACCATAAAAAGATATAAAAAAAAACTAATTGATTTAGTAAGCTAGAGTTTACAATTGGCCAAGTCACTATCCTAAGCCCTAAACAAATTTCTAAAATTTTGTATGTCCTTGCTACTCTTCTTCATGTCCTTTTTCTTCCTCGTTGGAATTTTTGCTTCTTCTTCATAATCTTCTTTTTCACTTTCTTCCCTATGTTTTCTTTAACCC
Organism: Rosa lucieae; assembly: GCA_024704745.1. NCBI lineage: Eukaryota > Viridiplantae > Streptophyta > Magnoliopsida > Rosales > Rosaceae > Rosa > Rosa lucieae. Next base: position 13,514,720 of record CM045492.1, on the reverse strand, counting down.
GCCCCATGTCTTTTGTTTGTAGATCCTGTACAAAATTGTGAAAATGAGAAAATCGTCAGTGACTTTGACAGTTACATGATTAGTTACATGTTCTCTTCTCGTTTTGAAGCCTTTCAAGGAAGGGTTATGACAATTAGAATGGAGCTAAAATTTGGAACTAACTCTTCTCGCAGATCAAAAAAGTATCTCCTTGAGGACTAGGAGAACCTACATGAAAGCGCACATGATAACGAATACTGTAGCGCACATCACCATTCCTCCTTGTTTCTGTGTTCTCTCGGCTTGTAAACCCATATTTCCATTAGGACAAACACAAAAATAGAGATGCTTAAACAACTTACAGCTGAAGTAGAATAATTGACAAAAACCAAAAATTTAAAAGATCCATACCATAGTATTCATTTAGCAAGTAAAACCAATCAGAAGTCACACCATATCATGCATTTAGCCAAGTTACTAACATGCATTCAGCAAAGTTACCATATCATGCATTCAACAAAGGGAAACAAACTGCTTGCTATGAAGTAGTAAGTTTATTGCTTACCTTCAACTTCTGATATCAGTTCACCAGTGTTAACAGAAGTGGATGTCACTTCCGAAGATGATACTCTGATCTGAACGGAACGCCTCTGGGACTCTGAAAAACATAAATAAACTCAATTAAGCTTGTAGTTTCAATTCATTTGATGCAGTCCACAAAAAAGAGAAACAAACAGGAAAATAAGAACGCAACTCCAAAGTATTCAACGAATAGTGAAGAAGATTTTTCAATGGTCAATACTCATGAGCTAAACTTAGGAAGTATAGAAACAACCAAATGAGCCAAGAAATTGGGATAATGAAGAGTGATTATACTCCAAATCTTTTAATTATTATCTTTTATTACATGCATGTGCATCAGAGTTGCACAAACAAGCAGAGTGCATTTGCCAACTGTAGCTTTTTCACAGTCCATGGGACTTAAGTCCCACATATTTCAACGGCATCATTCAACTTGGATGCCCTAGAACTATTTCCCACTCCAAAATATGAAAATTCTTATCGGTGCTAATTAACATGAAAAAAAAACGAGTTAAAAAAAAAAGATCTTTAGTTCATCCACTTTCAATGCGCTATATCAGCAACAAACCCACAATTACGAAGTGCTAAGGCACACACGCACAGGTGTTGGAAACCCCAAAAAAAAAAAATCTTGTCACCTTGAAAGCCTGTTGAAACTGATTTCACTACTGGAGCTAAAGATGAAATCTTGCAGGCTCATTTTAAAGTATTGAACTTAATCAATTCAAATTCAGGACAAACATTCACCTTCCTAGCTTCTTCATACCTTCATTATGTGTTTATTAAAGAACAACCGCAAAATTCCTCCACTTAACCATTGCCTCTCTCATATAACATATATGACATCCCATATAATAGTACTATAGTAGACATTCATATTCATATCAGTCAAACTACTTTAGTTTCTAACACCATCAAGACCAGTAGCAGAGCCAACTACTTGAATTTGAATTCCACCCAGCTATCTAGAACGAGCTGATAAGCTCATTCAAACCCACCTAATTAATTCTCAAACAAATCCAAACCCCAAAACCATTTCCCACTCTCCCACATTTTTCTCAGCAACCAAAAGCAGCAACAAAAAAACACACACAACTTTACCAGCATAAAATTCAAGAACAACCGCAAAACCCAACAAGACAAAAACGTCAGAGACCAAACACACAAGCTCAAAAATCTGCTTGCTTCCAATTTCATTCCAACTAAACTACACCAACCTTAATCTAGCACATAGAAATTCTCAAAACTGAATGGGAAGTAGATAATGACACAAAAATCCATTGAAGACGGCCTTTACATTTCAATTTACAAGATTGTTTCCAAGAGGCGTCATTTTTAAGAGGGGAAACTGATTGACCTATTGTCAATCGATTCAATTCTACATAGGCTTTTTTTTCCCCCAAGCAAAATTGTGGTTTCTTCCAGTTTTGTCTTTTTCTATAAACAAACCTTACAACCAACTCATTACGAGCAGCAAACTCTTCAGATGAAAGCCCTTTAACCTGTGAGCAAATAGTAGCATTTATAAACCTCACTGCACAAACCCTAAGCAATCAGGAATTCTATACTAAACAGGCAAAATTGACAACTCAACTACACATGTTCTTCCACTTCAATTTTCTATCGAGTACTAAAACACCGTATCCGAGTGCAATCATCTTTCAATTTTCAGTTTTAGAATGTAGCACACTAAACATCAATTTCTCAAACAGTATTATGAAAATGCACAATTACTAAGAAGCACGATAATAGAATTGATTCAAACAGCGGAGGCCAACCTTCTTTACAGCCAATCTCTGCAACTTGGGAACCTCTTTAAGCAATCTAGCCTTGGTCCAGTGAATCACGGCATTCAGAGCAACTGCAGATGCCCTACTTTTCTCTTTTGAAGCAAGCTCCACTTTCTGCAGATCAAAATTACTCAAAATTTAGTCTCAATGTGAAAAATAATATGACCAAATCATAACTAAAATTCTAGTCAATTTCAAAGAGATTCGAAATTCTGAACTCTCAAAGAGATTTCATCGCTCTGAAACACACAATTTGAATCAGAAAGAAACTGAGAAAGAGACTGAACCTGAAGAGCAGCTTCAATGTTGAACTCGATGGCAGAGTAGAGGCGAGCGAAGGCATCGTCGTCAGAGACATTAGAGTTCTTCTACTTGTCGATGCCGTATCAGTTGTACTTGTTGAAGATCGCGGCGAAGGCATCGTCGCCGAAGACGTTAGAGTCTTTTCATTCTCGCCAACGACGACGTGTTTCAGCGGATCATGGCGGAAGAAACTGATCAAAATTGTTTGAGATCTCGAGAGAGTGAGAGTGAAAAAGACTGAATTTTTTTTCTATGAGGAATTTTATCTCCAACATCTGGTTCAACCTGAGGAAAGTGAAGAAGATAATGCAATGAGATTAACAGAGAGGAAAGAGAGGAAAGATCAGGAGGAATTAGATATGAAGATTCTCTCACAAAGCTTCTCCAAATGTGTACTAGCTTAAAGGGCAGAATCGGAATAAGAAAATTAAAAACTGACATTTTTTAACATCACCTCATTATTAATAAGAACTAAATTAATATTACTGACAATTCATGATGGATCATTTTATCAAGTGGGAAACTAGGTGACCTTATTATCATGTCACACTCTAATGTGACATTTTCCATCATTTTCTTTAATAACAATAATAATAATAATAAATAAAATAAAATAAAACCTTTGAGAGAAGCTTGAACATGATGAAGGCGACGGGCAAATATAAAATTAATAAATTCTCAATTTCATATTTTAATGATTAACAAATGATAATTTTAGATAAAGGTCAGAGCAGATATGATGTAGGACAAGAATGAGCCCGGTTCAACAAGAAAACCATAAAAGTAAATAAGCGGCATAGAATCAAGAAGAGTGATTGGAAAATAGGTAACTCACGTGTAATGAGATAACTAGCCACTGGAATATTCAGATATTATATAATAACTTCTCAAATATATGTTATTAGGGTAGTAAGGTTTGTTGTTTTCATAATATAATCTCTGTTCATGAAAGATGATTGTTCCTAAAGAAAAAAAAAAAAGAGAACTGATTAATACATGTGTAACAGAGATAAAATTGAAAACAATTTTTTTTTGGGAAAATTTCACAAACAGTACACCAAGTAAAGGCCATTAATAATTCTTATACATAAAGTTCCAAACCGATCATTTTGGTACACGAAATATGAAACTCGACCCACTATCAGTACATGACGTCAATGACGCCGTTAATTTGACACCAAAATGTCTATTATGCCCTCAGTTTATTTTTTCTCTTTTTTTTTTCCTTCGTTTTTATCTCTTTCTTCTTTCTTCTTTCTTCTTCCAGCTCCATGGTTTGCCTCTGTTCTTCATGTGAGAAGAAGCCCGAGCTCACCTACTTCAAAACCCACCTTTGTTCTTTAGTTTTCCTTTCTTTCTTTCTGATTTTTCTTCATCTATTCGATTCCTCCTTCCTGAGATCCCTCTCTCTCTCTCTCTCTCTCTCTCTCTCTCTCTCTCTCTCTTGCTGTGGATCTAGAAGAAGGAAGAAGAAAGAGATAAAAACAAAGGAAAAAAAAAGAACAGAAAAAAAAATTATTAAAAAAAAACTGAGGCCATAATAGACATTTTAGTGTCAAATTAACGGCGTCATTGACGTCGTGTACTGATAGTGGGTCGAGTTTCAAATTTCGTGTACCGAAATGATTGGTTTGGAACTTTATATATAAGAATTATTAGTGGTCTTTATTTGATGTACTGTTTACGAAATTTTCCCTTTTTTTTTGGTTGAAAAATTAAAAACACCTTGTTAATTATAATAACCACTAATAATGAAATCCTTTAGTAACTGAAAATTTACTTATACAAACAGTCATGCTCACCTAAGGAAAAATTTAAATGAATTGTGAATGACAAGTAAATATTTATCACATGTATTAAATTTATAATTTAAAATTATAACAACTTAATTAAAATTGTGCATTAATTTTCATTCATCAGATTCATTGATTCATTTAGAGTGAGGCTATTATCACTCTACCATTTTTTTTATTCACCCTAACCGCTCCCTCTATAACAATCTCTACAAAATTGTCTCTTAGATGCGTGAACTCCTTGTACCAATATTGTTCTTTGAGCAACTAAATATATTGGACATTTGCCACAAAAACAACCTAGCACCATCCAAGTGATCCTAAAGTTTGAAATGGGTCAATGACTTGGAAAAGCAAAGTGAGGCACCAAAGGAACAGGAACAGGAAAAGGAGCACCAAAGGACACGAGGAGAGATTTAATGGACCCAGAAATCAGAGTAAACAGATAAATAACATTGTAACTGTTCACTGCCATTTTCTGTCGGCAAACAAAGACCAAGGAGTCAAGGACCTACATACATAAAAGCTTGGGAAGCTGTCGTCCAACTGGTACCTCAATCTTGCATGTTTAAGTTGCTGCTTCCCACGTGCTGTGTGTGCTCTGCTTCTTGCGGCGAAGATAATCTGTCAACGCCATTACTTCCACTCGCAAAATGGTCCATGCATATCCTTTAATTTATATCGCCCACCTAACACCAATATCACTTGCTCTACGTACTGCCTTCAATTCGATTGAAACATCTACTCCCACCACCTTTCCTTAATTTTTATCACTTTCTTTTTCCTTCTCCAACTCTCCTGATTACTTTTAGCGAAATTTGGCTAGTTGGAGCAGTTAAGGAAAAGCTCTGTACTAAAAAGGTCAAGATCAGCAGATCTGAATTCCCTTCCACTTGATTATGTTTTGTCAAATATTGGATAAAACAACTTTCTAACAAATAAAATATTACGAGGTGTAGACTTTCGTCACATATACCGGATCCATATATCTCATATTAACACCCATGAGGTTTGATCCAGTGGTAGCAAGCTGGTCCTGCATGTTGGCCGAATGCTACAGTGATACTCCTCGTAGCGGGTCCTGCATGTTGGCCGAATGCTACAGTGATACTCCTCGTAGTAAGGAGGTCACTGGTTCGATCATCCGCATGTGAAAAATATTTTATGGGGAGGGCTCTTACCCATGTTGCTCTCGACCCGGAGTGGTAGCCCCACCCGACCACCATATATCTCATATTAACGTGCTTAAATAACGTGTAACTGGATAGCGACTAAGATAGATACGTGTTCGCCTAGACTAGAACCAAATAATCCGTGTGCTTGTAGCAGACGCATGAGAGAAGGAACGTACTACTAGCTTTTAGGTACTATATATGTGGGTGTCTCTCTGAGCTAACTTTCATGCCAATTTTAATTTCTTACTCATGCCCCCTAAATCTTCAATGGCTATCACAGAAAACCAGCCGGCTGATCACGAGGAAGAAAAGCTCAGTGATGAGTGCAAGGCACTCCTTCTTTCTCTCCCCAAAGAGAGAGGCTGGAGAACCCTGCACCAATATCGATTCCAGGGTTTCTGGTGCCAATCTGCTGAAATCCAATCCATAATGGCTTTCCAAAACCACTTCCAAGCTAATGACTCCGACGTAGTCTTGGCCACCATCCCAAAATCGGGCACAACATGGTTAAAAGCCTTGACTTTTGCTATCGTGAACCGACACCGCTTCTCAATCAAGAGCCATCCTTTGCTCACTTCCAACCCTCATCATCTTGTGCCATTCTTCGAGTACAATCTCTATGCAAACAACCAACTTCCTGATCTCTCCAAATTTCCTGAGCCAAGACTGTTTGGGACACACATTCCTTATCCTTCTTTGGGTACAATCAAAAAGTCCAACTGTAAGATGGTTTATATCTGCAGAAACCCATTCGACACATTTGTTTCTAGTTGGCATTTCATCAACAAAGGGAAGCCACAGTCTGAAACTCCAATGTCCCTTGAGGAGGCCTTTGATATGTATTGCAAGGGCATCGTTGGGTTTGGTCCATTTTGGGAGCACATGTTGGGTTACTGGAAAGAGAGCTTGAACAGACCCGACAAGGTCTTGTTCTTAAAGTACGAGGACATGAAGGAAGATAGTGCACTTCACTTGAAAAGATTGGCAAAGTTCCTGGAGTACCCTTTTACTTTGGAGGAGGAGAGAAATGGTGTAATTCAAGATATAGAAAAGCTCTGTTCTTTTGAGACCATGAAGAAATTGGAGGTGAATAAAAGTGGCATGTTTGTCAAGAACTTCGAGAATAAGAGCCTGTTTAGAAAAGCTGAGGTGGGAGATTGGGTTAACTATTTGAGCCCTAAGATGGCGGAGAGGTTGTCCAAAGTCATAGAAGAAAGGTTGGGTGGTTCTGGTTTGAGATTCAATGTGTTTTCTTAGCAAGCAGATCCAGTCCAGCAGCTTGGGGTCCGTTAATTGAGCTCTCTGGTTCCATTATTAATCCTATATGATTTGTGTTAGCATCTCTGTTTACTGTCCTGTAAAATGTTAGTGGCTTGCGCGTCTCAATAGAATAAATGTAAGGTGACATGTTGCCCGATTTCCTTTAAACTCTTCTCATCGTCACTGTATGCAAAATCCAAGGGTCAAAAGTGACATAAAGTTAGTGCAAAATGAATCATGCTCAACTTATTCAGTGAGTTGTTAAACATGAATATATGTCAATGGACTTTTTTTTTTATTAAACAAACAATTAGTAAATAATCTTTCGGCCAAGATTTTTAGCACGTTTTTATTTCTTAATAGACCACATACAATAAACGTCATACCTTGAAACCCTGACTCCGCATTAGACCTCAAAACGATCTGCCTTTGTACTGGACATTGAAATTTTTTGTTTTTCATTTCTCCAAGTAACCTAATTACCTCGAACAATGATAAACTACCCAATCCGTATATTCTCGATAGCCCTCGCCCAATTTGCATCATTGTCTCCATTAAAAATGAGTCCTTCAATCGAAGTAAATTGCAATCATTTATCTCGTTTAGTCTTCAAATATCTCAGGACCTTATTCATATACTCTTAACTAAGTGCGTAAATAAACAGACTGACCAAACAACATATAAGGTATATATGTCAGGTCTAGTATGTGATAAATATATCAATACTACTCACTGTTCACACCTCACACTCGGAGTCGTTGGAATTTAACCACCTAAATCAAAATATGTAGTATGCATATAACAGTGAAACATAAAGTAAAATAATATTAATATTTTTCTGAAATCGTTAAAATTTGTGCGAGGCGAAGAAACACCCTATGACCCTGCTGGCTCTCTTGATCCTTTGACACATCACCATGGCATAGACGTAATAAAACAAAAAAGAGGGGCAAATAAGTAAATCAATATGGCTGATACTGTTCACGGAGAGATAGCAATTTAGTATACACATGCTTCTTAGTTCTAACATGCTTTCCTCTTCTCTAAATTTTTTGGAATCTCATAATCCAAACAATGCCACCTTATTCTAAGCTAGTCATTTGTCTTGCTTGGTCTTTTCGATACTTGATACGTGAAAAAATTATCTGTAGGGTTGAGCTTACATCAGCAGGGTCATACCTTTCTAGGTTGCTATTAACTAAGTAGCAAACAAGTTTCAAGCAATAAATTGAAAGACAATGCATGAATGTGATATTAACTCATCACTCTTCGTTTCCGTATGATCATTTCATCAATCTTATTGAAAATGCTTCACTTCCTTTTTGGTGCATGGGTGGCTGAAATTCGCATGTCTCTATCAAGTGATTGACTCAACCACACAAAAAATTATTTTGTTTTCTCTCAATTCTTATGAATTTTAATATCTCATCCTAATCGATATTCTTTTATGACAATTCAAGATTTTTTTTTCCCGATAACTCATACTCACAATTCTTCACCAAGAATTATGGATGTGTTCAAGTAAATCCCTATTTGTGTGTCTAGCCTAAACTCTAGGTTACTTGACCTAATGGTAATAGGGTTTTAATTAGAGAGAATCTCGGAGAATATCTTAGAGATATCCATTCATTGTATGATTACCTTTCCTTGTACAATTCAGATTCTATGCATTGTAATCCTCTATATAAAGAGTCCCCTATTATCAATGAGAACACAACAATTGTCTCTCAATTTCTGATTCCCTAAAACACATTATCAGCACGAAGCCCTAACCTTGAAACAAATAGCCAAACCCTGATTCAAGAAGCTAAAAACCTTGAATCCGAATACAAAACCTTGAATCCGAATACAAAACCTTGAAGCCTTCCTCCACCTCACAAGTTGAAGCACTCGATCCCAGTTGTCCAGAACCGGCGGCACCACCTGAAGAACCGGCCGGAAACCTACCGAACCGGCCACCGGAAGCTCTATACAACTTGCAGCAAATATTCCACCGGTTCACCATCTTCCGAACCTCTAATTTCCACAAAATTTTGGTAGCAGAAGCCTCTTGATCTGAAGATTCATGAACAAGAATAAAAAGTCCAAAAACCGTCCTAAAACTCGCTAAACCGGCTGCTTGATCATCCGGAAGAAAAGAAAAGAAAAAGAAAAGAAGAAGAAAGAACCAGCCCAGCCCAAAAGGAAGAAGTCAAAGCGCAGCCTACTGACATCAGCCTGCCAAGTCAGCAGCTGCCACGTCAGCATCTGGACCCACTGCCACGTCATCAGCCGGACCCCATCACCACGTCAGCAGCCGGACCCCACTGCCACGTCAGCAACAGCATCAGCCTGCCAAATCAGCATCCGGTCAACCACTTTTCCGGCCAATTCCGGCAACTTTTCCTACCATTTCCTGCGATTTTTTCCGACCACTTCTTGCTCACTCCAAGCTTAGAGGTTGTTGAGATCTCCAAACTTAGAGTTTGTAGAGAATTTATGATCGATCACTTACGTCATTGTTTCGATCTAATCCAATATCTCTTGGAATCGAATTTCTTGGAAGCGACTACGCTCGGAAATTTCTAATTTCTTGGAAACGATTCCGCTCAGAAATTTTATATGTTTTCATGGTATCCTATTTTTCTCCGAAATTGACCCATTTCTTGTTCACTTTAAGGATGAGTAACCTGAATAAATTGGACTTTGCTCCATTGGGAACAACTGGCTCTGAATATCACATGTGGGTTAGTGATGTCTGCCAGCATCTCAAGGCCGATGGAATCCTGGATATGATTCTCGAGCCTAGCTAGAACGTGCTAACTGTTGAGCAAGCTCAAGCTTTGGAAGCAAATAGAGTAGCCTTAGAGGCAAATAAGGTGAACGCCATCATCCTAATGAATCGTCATATGGATGATTCGCTCCAGTAAGAGTGTATGAATAAAGAAGACCCCAGAAGGCTGTGGGTCTCACTCGAAGATAGATTTGGCAACGTCCGTGACTCCCTGCTTCCCGACCTAGAAGTGAGATGGCATAGCCTCCACTTCTGTGATTTCTAGTCAGTTCTTGACTACAACTTGGAAGCACTTCGCATTAAATCCTTAATGGAATTCTGTGGTAAAGAGATCACACATGCGATGTTGATTGAGAAGACTCTCTCTACCTTCCCCGTCTCTGCATTAATGGTCGCTAAGAACTATCGAATCGATGTTGCTGCAGGACGGATCACAATGTTTCATGAGCTCATTGGAGCTATGAATGTCGCTGAAAAGCATGACAATATCCTTATGAAGAACTATAATTGGAGATCCGTGGAAATAGAGCATAATCTGGAATCCAATTATAGTCGCGCCCCTAAGAAAAGGCACTAAGAGCGAAACCCTAACCTTAGGGATACTTCTGGACTTTCTGGTCCATATAATCGCTCTACTTGGGAAGGTAACAGCCAAAATAGGCGAACACGGAACCGAAGAGGTCAACGTGGAAAGAGAGAGGGAGGCAACGCCTCTGGCCATGTTGGTGGCCCCACCAATACTAAGAGCCATCTAAAAGACGCTTTCAAAGCGCCTCAATCAATGGAGTTTGAGCAAAGAGATGTATGTTCTCGATGTGGAGTGTCTAATCATTGGGCACACATTTAAAGAGCTTGTGAAGAAATTGTCACTGCCTACAAAGCATATTGTGAAGCAAGAGAAGCTCACTATGTGGAACAAGAAGATCAAGAAGATGATCTAGAGTGAAGGGTTGAAGACTACAAATCTGGCTGGGATCAATAGATCGCCAATTCTGTTTAAATCTTTATTTTTTCAAGAGATGTAATAGGCAATTGCCATATATTTTTGTAGTAAATGTCAATGGTTTAGTTTTTCTTCAAAGTAGGCTCACCCAAAGTAAGTGTGATGTCTAGGAAGGTTCTGAGATTAGTGGTACTTAGGCGAGCCTTGCTCCACCGACATCTCTCTACTCACCTGGTCACATTTATTTTGGAATTACCGAAAGAAGTTAGATGACTACCATTGTTTGCATTAGCTAGCATTTTGGATTAGATTTTCTTTGGTAAAAGAGACAATGATGTTACTCCGTTGGCTTATGAATAAAATTTCGAGTTCTTCTCATGACGACTCAATTTTGATTCTGAGCATATTACTTTTGTGACCACGATGGCTGGGTCATCAATATTAATTCAAGGACATGGAATAGCCCAAGTTCCCCCTGCCAAATGGCACCTTGATTACTGTCGTAGAAACTCTCTACCCTGCTAGGGCTAATCGCACCTATGAATAGCCAACGGATTCCATGAGAAAACTCATGTAGAGAACGGAAATGAGTTCCTTTTCAATACCTCTAATGATTGCGAACAAAGGCGCATCTCAGAGAAGTTTATGTGTCTCTCTAGTAGACTTTATGTCACTATTCGAGCTATTAAATCCAATAAAGTTACGAGAGAAGTTCTCTTGGATTTAGACACATATTGGCTTTGTCACGACAGGATAGGTCATTCTGGTCATGATATGATGATCCGTCTACTAAAGACTTCACATGGACATCTTTTCTATCGAGCGAAATGAAACATGAATCAAAAGTTGATCTCTGGACTAAGTGTGACCGACCCTGCTGCCTAGGGCACTGCCTTTGTCCACCACCAGCCTAGGGCTGGCACAATCCATATCCATGACACCATGGATAGCGTCCATCATGGTGATGGCGCCCCAGGTGATGCTGCAATCACCAACTTGCTTCAAATAGCGTTTCAGACGCTCAAGCCTAACCAAAATTTTCATTGGTTGCTTCTAAAACCTCTTGCTCGTTTTACAAAAGCAGTTCCTTAGGAAAATTAGGACTGAGACCGTCCTACGCAAATGATATGAAAATACTCATTTTGTTCTTACATAGAATCCGTGGGGATTCTGTGGACTGATTCAACCAACTTGCGGACGTTTAAATATCTCATGATGTTGGTTGACACGCAAACACGCTGGTCACGTGAGTTCGAAGGATACTTTGGCACATTTCAATCCTTTGATCATCAAGACTCAAAATCTATCTCATGAGAATCTTCCGGGTTAGGGTTATCGTTGGGGGATGCCTCAACATTAGAACCTATTCCTGAGAATATAGAGCTATATGAAAATTACACTAGTGTACATGAGATATGGGATAGAAACTCCATCATAATTGTTGATGTAGTTGCGCATGAGTTTGTTGAGTTCGATGATATCGAACCATGCTTCGTTGATGAATGAATGCCAATGTAGAGAGATTTGGCCTAAATGGAAAGATGTGATCCAGGTTAAATTAGATTCTCTAACGAAGAGGAAAGGTCTTTGAGCCAGTGATGCCAACATCTCCTAACATAAAACCTATTGACTAATGGGTCTTCGTTAGAAAGCGTGATGAAAAAAAGATATGGCAATCTCGCCTTATGGCGCATGGCTTCTCACAAAACGCCTTGGAATCGACAACAATGAGACATATTCTCTAGTAATGGATGTCATTGCACTCCACTACCCTGTCAGTTTGGTAGTTTCCGAATAACTGAACATGCAGCTTACAAAAGTGGTCACTACGTATCTATATGGGGATCTAGATATGGAATATACATGAAGGGTCATGATGAACTTCATTTATCCAAGTCAAGTGGCTCTAGACCACGGAGCATGTTTGTAATAAGTTTGAAACGCTCACTAAGATGACTATTTGATTGGGAAGGGATATGCCCACGCGTTTCCATAACAAGTTTCGGATTCCATTGCGGTTCATGTTGGACATGATCTTCATTAAAAGCCCTTAAAGAGTTAAGGGAAACCGCTCAAATCTGAGTTTGAGATGAAGGATTTTGGGAAAACACGATTATGCCTCGGTTTGGAACTTGAGCATCATGTTGATAGATACTTAGGTATTTTGACAAGGTCAAACCTTCAAGCACCCCCATGATTGTCCTTAGTCTTTATCCTGAAAAGGATCCTCTTCATCTGAAGGATAATGACGAAGATGTGCTAGAGGCAGAAGTGCTTTACTTGAGTACAATAGGCTCATTATTGTACTTAGCTCACCTCACAAGACCGGACATCTCATTTGTAGTGAACTTGTTAGCTAAGGTATAGCTTTGAGCCAACGCGACGTCATTTGATTGGTGTAAAAGATATCTTTCGGTACTTGAGATGTAGGTTTGATATGGGCTCGTTCTATCCCTATAGAGAGATGATGGATTCAGACCCATCACACACCAAGAACGCTGCCAACACTGGCCTGCATCCACTGTCCCCATCCCAAAACGACATAAGTGTTTTGGAAGGTTTTGCTGATGTTGGGTATCTCTCTGACCGATACAAAGGTCATTCCCAAACTGGTTAAGTGTTCACCATGGGAAAAGAAAGTGATATCTTAGATGTCTACAGAACAGACCTTAGTCGCTATATCTTAGAATCATGCAAAGATTCTTGCTCTTCACGAAGTGGTTTGTGAATGTATATGGATTCGATCCATAATTACGCATGTTCAAATAATTGTGGTTTGAATTCTACCACAGATGAGCCTACGAGCATTTAGGATAATGTTGCTTGCTTTGAACAAATGAATCAAAGGCTACATCAAAAGCGACAACACCAAGTATAATCAGCAATAACAGACTCTCCTCAAGATCAAAGTGAACTAGGTTTGATCTGAGGACAGTATGGCAGACTTGCTCACTAAGTCATTGCCTAAATTTCACTTTCGAGAAACATGTTGGTAGCATCATTTGCGGAAGTTATCCTAACTCCAATGACCGTAGTCGTCAGAGGAGATGCAGACATTAGGGGGAGGTGTCTACATGTATGGTCTCGAAACATGAAGGGTGTGTTGTGCTCTTTTTCCCCTTCGACCGAGGTTATTTTTGTCCCATTGGGTTTTTGTTACTCGGCAAGGTTTTTAATGAGGCAACGAGAGGAGCACCACGTTTGGGCGACACAAGGAGGAGTGTTCAAGTAAATCCCTATTTGTGTGTCTGGCTCAAACTCTAGGTTACTTGACCTAGTGGTAATAGGGTTTTAATTAGAGAGAATCTCGGAGAATATCTTAGAGATATCCATTAATTGTATGATTACATTTCCTTGTACAATTCAGATTCTATGCATTGTAATCTTCTATATAAAGAGGCCCCTATTATCAATGAGAACACATCAATTTTCTCTCAATTTTTGATTCCCTAAAACAGGATGATAATATTTTGGACTGCAATTCATTAATTAACCCCTTCACAAAAATTTACAATTGCAATTCGATCACCTGATTTAAAGCCAATAATTTGTGTGACATTTTTTTTTCTAAAGCCAATAGCTATTTGATATATATGCTAGTCCGTATATTTTCCAACCAACAATGCCAACTGCCCATATATTTAACAAGCAATAATTTATGAAAATTATAAGAAAAATATCCATTTACCTAAATTTGAGCTACACTCTTTATCGGAGGTTTCTGATTTTTAGAGAATTTGCTTAAGGGGTTGATCTGTGAATACATGGACCGTGTGTGCTTGGAAATAAGGTACAGGCATCTTGCAGCGACAATTAGTGCCAATGCTAGCTTCTCTATGTCGAGGTATTGAGTCTCGGCATTAGCGAAACCCTTACCTGAGTAGTATACCGGTAGCTTTGATTCATTTTTCCTTCTTATCAATGCAAAGCTTATAGATGTTCTGGACATAGTGAGGTGTAGGTACAAGGTTTCACCCAGGACGGGTTTTGAGAGTAATGGTACCACTGCCAAGTAATTCTTGATCGCTAAAAATGTTGTCTCGTGCTTTGGGCCCCACATTATGTGCTTGACATGTTGAGTTTTTTAGGAATTTGAAGAAAGGTGCGCACTTGTCAGTGAGTCAAGCAATGAACCGAGGAGAGCAACAATATGCCCCATTAGGCACTGTACCTCATTCATGGTGCTTGGTGTTTGCATATCTCGAATGGCTTGCACTTTTTCTAGGTTTTCCTCAATTCCTCTAGCTTTGACTACTAAGCCTTAAAATTTTCTACATCCAACAATGAAAAGACATTTCTCATGGTTAAGGCACTTGCAACGGTATAGAATAACTTGGAAAATGATATCCAGGTTATGAATGTGTCCCTCGGCGATCAGGCTTTTGACCAACATTTTGTTGACATACACCTTCATTATCTTATCAATATGATCAGCAAACATTGAGTTGACTAGTCATTGCTAGTTGGCACTAGTATTCTTAAGCCCAAATGGCATGACCCGTAGCAATATAAGCCTTTGTCGGTGGTGAAAGCAATGTGTTCTGTCGGCGAGATTTATTTTTATCTGGTTATATCCAGAATAGGCATCTATGAAGCTCAGTAGCTTACACCCAGCGGTAGAGTCAATAAGGTGATTGATATGAGGTAATGGAAAGCTATCCTTAAGGCGGACTTGGTTAAAGCTTGTGCAGTTAACACACATTCATCACTTCTCGTTGCCTTCTTCACCATCACCATGTTGGAGAGCTAGGTGGGATATGAGACTTCAGAGATGAAATGTATATCATGCTATCTCCTTACCTCGGCCTGCATTGCCTTGTACTTTTTCTCTTTTTAAGCTCTTTTTTTTTTATGTACAGCTATTTTTGATGGAAGGATACTAAGCTTGTGTGCAATTAGTTATGGTAAGACACCTGACATGTCGGCGTATGACCAGGCGAACACTAGTTGGTTAGCCTCAGGAATTTTAACAAGGCATCCCGCAGTTGGAGGTCTAGGTTAGCACTGATCTTGACTTTTCTGTTTAGGTTTTCTTTTGAAAGTGACACCAATATAGTTAACTAAATTGGTTTTTAACTTAGTTTCTATTTTTAGGTTCATTGGAGCAGATCAAGAAGAAATGAGCTTAAAAGAGCATGAGAAGCAAAGGAAACCTTGGAGATGACAAAGGCAAGGCACAAGGGATGCATAAATGAGTTAGAATGAAGACATGGAGTATTCCTGGTCCGACTAGAAATCTCAGTCAAAGTAGGAATCCTAGGTGAACTAAGAAACATGTTCGGAGAAAGCAAAAAATACAGAGTTCTAGTTGGACTAAGAAACCTACTCCTGCCAGGAAAAGGAATCCTAATGACATAAGGAGTCTCAGTTAAACTAGGAGAGCAAAAGAAGATTCTGAAAGATTCAAGAATATTTCATGTGAAGAGTCCTTGTTTGACTAGGAGTCCTAAAGACACAAGGAGTCCTGATGGGGCTAGGAACCTTAGACAGCTAGGAGTTATGGCTGATTTAGTACAGGAAGGTCAAGTTGCGCGTGAATTTGACATTTGACAAGAATTACTGTTTTGAGGCCCAAATCACATCGGGAAGCCCATGGACAAATTTATGCTTCATATTTCAAATAATACTGCACATGTGCTGTCCATAGAGGATTCTAGAAGGATTTGGTGTCATCCTTGGAGACTTTTAAGGGATTACAACATGCAGAAATGATGGAATCAAGTCCAGATACGTTGCTTGTTGCTCACACTCTTATTTGGACGAAATTAGAAGAAAAAAATCAGAAAAATCACTTATTATTTCGGCAAATATATCTTATCACTACTAGAAATCTGTTCATTTACATCACATCATTTAAATCGGTCAGACTTGCACACGATGTAAAAAAGTAAGCTAACGTCGCTTTTGAAAAATACCGATTTAAATGTGTATCATTAACATCAGTTCTTAAAATGACAGATGTTAAAAATTTTGTTTCAAAATTTGCGGGAACCTCAAATTCGTGAACGCGCTAAGTGTTTAATGAATTGAATGGAAGCGGGTTCTAAAACTTAAAATTTTCACACTTAAAACAAAAAAAGCACCCGACCCCAAAACTGAAATAGAACCCTAAAGTTCGAGCTCCTGTCTCCTCCCAAACTCGAGCTCCTCTCTCCTCACTCGAACTCGCTGCCATTGTTAAACAGATCGCCTCCTACATCTACCTTATCGGCTTCTTCGGCATCGAGTTGGTCCAGTCCTTCATCTCTTCGGCATCGACAACGCCTGGGAAGACGACAACGAAGACGTCCTCATCGATTCCCGCTGCTGCCCTCCCCCTGCCAAACCCAAATTCGTGGACGCCGACCCCGTGTTGTGCTCTGAGGACAAGAGAGCGGTGGCGATTCGGCGCGAGTGGCTTCAGAGAACGACCGGAGGATTCTATTATGTCAGCTTCAATGAAAGAGTTTGATTCAACTCGGTGGGTGCTCGACTCCAACCAGCTCGGTAAGCTTCTCTCTATCCTCAATCTGTTTGAACTCTTAACTCCGTATTCACATAAAGCCCTTGTGATTATCATTTTGTTTTTCTCTTTCCTTCTTGATTCTGGGTTGGGGTAGATGGGTTTTGCTCTGCTGGGTTTGGAGCTAGTGCTCCTTATGTGTTTTTAATCTTTCGCAATCAATTTCTCACACTTCAGAATTGCTTTTATATTACGTATGAATTTCTGGATTTTTAACAACATTGAAGCTATTTTTGTAAGATTATAGGGATGGTTCTGAGGGTGAAACATGTAAGATACTGTTTGTAGGCATTATATCGGACTACAAGCAGAGTAGAGAGAAAAAAAAGCAGGGATTAAGTTTTGTTTGGTTTGTTACTTTTGCTCTTGTTTTTGCGATTTGTTGTTGTATGTGATATTCTATATCCTTATGGGGTGCTTGCTATGTCTATGTTTGAAATTGATACCATGTGGCATCCTTGTTTGCATTTTGCTTATAAGTCGAAATTCTGAATTCAGGTTTCCTAACACCTATTTGCTCGTTGGTGTTTGCAATGATGCTACCACTCACAAGTTTAAAGGGAAAACTGTTATGACGGAGTCCGAACGGTATGAATCTCTTTGCCATTGCAAGTATGATGATTTCTCTGTTACTTTCTTCCCCCTCCTCCCCCCTCTTAAATTTCACGTCCTTTTTCCAGAAAATTTATTTTTGGTTTTGTGGATATTCTTGGGACTATAGTTTAATACATGTATACACACATACATATGTATCTCTGTGTGTGTGTGTGTGTGTCAATGAAATTTTCATACCATAGAGTTGTGTAGTCAAGACCATAAACAGTGAGTTTTACTTGTGCAGGTGGGTGGATGAAGTCATTCCTGATGCACCCTGGGTTTAATTTATTTAGTAGTGATTGATATGTTTGGTTCTTATCATGTTGTGCCACTTTGGATTTCTTGTAATGCATTCAGTCCTACACTTCAAAGAGCACCAGATTAGAATAAAAAAATGAAGCAACAACTAAAGAAGCCAACTAGAAAGTTAAGCTTGCAAGAGCTGCAATGGGTAACAACAACCCTGGTCGCCGTGGATTCAAGAAAGATAAGGACCCCCTTAAGTCACTCAGTGCTCAGGTATACTTTAGCTTCCTTTTTGGACTTATTTCTTCATGATTATACTTCATGTTGGTAGGCAGAGACCAGAAGTTGCTAATTGATTTGTTATAATCTAATGCCAGGGACCCAAGAAAGGAAGACGGGAAAGAAAAGATGGCAGTGACAACCATAAGCAAAAAAGGCAAAAGACTTAATTTATCTATTTATCTCATCCATGTGTTGTATAGACAGAGGGTTTATTAGCCACCTCCCAATTTGTTTCAATCTTTAGTGTTGGTATTTGGCTTTAAAGTAGCTCATGTATCATTCATTGATTAACTACAGAAACAAAGGTGAGATACAAAACAATGAGACAGAAATTATCATATCATCATCCTCATATGGACGGACTACTTGCGTCAAATGGTGGCGGCAAGCAGAGAAGATTGGTATGTTAGTTGTATGATACTCATTTTTAGTTATTCAGTTTCTGTTCTTGTGTTTTACAAATTATGGTAATGAATTTATAGAAAAAAAATTTTAGATACTCCGATCGTTTTTTTTTTCTGGCATTCACTTCTGGTCAGGATTTGTATTCAGGCACCACGAATGATAGACTAATTGGACTGTTTGATTATGACTGGATGTTTTATCCTCTGCTTCAACAGTTCTAGTACTTGTGCCCCTTGGTTCAATTTCTACTAGTATATGCTATAACTTTCTAGTCACTAGCATTGTTTATAAACCCAAGTCCTGGTTTTGCCTTATTAAATTTATATGTTGCAAAAATTAAAGGCTAGAATTTTCTTTAAAAGAATTATTGGCACTGTTGTGCAATCTATGCAAGCGGATCAAAAGGAGCAAGGTTGGTATCTTTATGTTTTTCCTTAGAATAGAATACGTACTGCATATTTTTCTTGTAGAATTTGATCGTTTCTAATTTTTATACTTTTATAGCCAAGTTACTTGCATGCATCTAAAACAATCAAAATATGTTGTTGTATTATTAAGTTTTTAGAGGATCATCATTATTTCATTTCTATATAATGAATTTCCATAGTTGTTTTATTCAATTTATCTCCCTGATACTCTCTCTCTCTCTCTCTCTCTCTCTCTCTCTCTCTCTCTATATATATATATATATATATATAACATGGTAGCAGAGGTGCAATCGTTAGAAGAGCTTCCAAAGCAGCTATTCCTGGAAATATATGAGCTTTCTCAAGCAAAGGTTTGTTTGTGTGTGTGTGTGTGTGTATTTGGTGATATTGTTTAATTTCATGGAACTTAGCTGTCAGATATGCAGACGTTATCAATTCTGTTGATTTCTGGTAGCTGTGATTGGAGTTATTCGTCTGACTGTGTTTTATATATGTATACAGGATGTCTACACAAAATGCATATCGTCCGTGATCTTTGGGGTTGTTCATGGTCTCAATGCAACTGTGTTTGCGTATGGTTCTACCGGAAGGTACTTAGAACATGTATTCTTGTGTTTCATTTTCATCTTTATGCTCTCCATATGAGCTGAGTTAGTTTGCGTTTATGCTCAAATAACTGTTCATTGCATGTGTGACTAATTTACTTTTTGGGAGTGTTGTCTGAGTTCTGAGGTCAATGTCCAATGTGCAAGTATTCTTCTGATTTTGTGATTTCACCACGCTTTTTTGTCATTTGCATTGTCGATCACTTGATAAATATTCTCCATTATGTCTTACATCTTTGTCTTTCTGGTTTCAGTGGTAAAACATATACAATGGTGGGGACACAAAATGATCCCGGGCTCATGGTTCTCAGTTTGCATACAATATTTGATCTGATAAAAAAGGACAAGAGCTCTGATGAATTTGAAGTTACCTGCTCCTATCTTGAACTCTATAACGAAGTGGGTCATGCAATGTGTTATGAAAATTTAATTTATTATGCTTTACCTCTATTCTCGTAGAAAAATGTGTAAATATTCTAATTTCATCAAATATAGGTTATCTATGATTTGCTTGAAAAGTCATCCGGCCATTTGGAACTCAGAGAGGATCCAGAGCAAGGAATCATTGTTGCTGGCCTTAGGTGTATAAAGGTCCACACTTGGCCACTTAGTTGCATCCCATTTAACTCACAAGTGTTGTCAATCTGCCATTCTGCCTTATATATCAAATGTTTTTCTTAAAATAATTTGGTTTTTATATTACAGTAAGCAACAGTATGTGTTAATTCAAGGGCAACTATGTCTGTACTATGGCAGAATTTTCGCTGATCCTTTATGATATGTGCCACTGATTCAGGTTCATTCAGCTGATAAGATCCTTGAACTCTTAAACGTGGGGAACAGCCGACGGAAAACTGAAAGCACGGAGGCTAATGCAACATCTTCTCGGTAGGTACTATATACTCGTTACCTTTGGAAATATTGATGGTTACCTGCATCTAGGAGTATGAAAATAAGAATTTGTAGGTGATGTTCATGCATTTTGGATTGAATATATAGCTGGTAATGCTTTGTAGAGTTAGGAAATTATATAGATTGCTGAGAATTTGATTTTTAGTGTTAGTGAGCCTTTGAATCATTTGGAACTTGCTTGTGGCTGAGAAGTTGAAACTTTGAACTAGGGGTATATTTGCTAATTAGCTATATTGTCGTGCTGATTAGCTTTCCTTTGATAGTTTAGTGGCATATGCATTATTATGAAGAACATTTTGGTTTAATTAAGTATTAGCTTGTTTAGCCCCATTGTGACTTATGTTCTTTAATACATTTCTAGTGGGCGGTAAAGACGCGCAAATCATATAGCCAAGCTCAAATTGACGAGGTGCGCATTGAAGTGGCTGATTATATACAGAGTTGGGTGTAGGACTTGTGGCTACGAAGAAATTTTTGAGTAAGGCTAGCTAGTTTTTGCTTTGAAGGAAAGTTTGGTGTATATACGTAGAACTGATATAGTTGGTTGCTATTATGTTTATGGGCTAGCCTTTGTAGGTTATGGGGTTTTATTTTGTGAATTATGTAGAATCATGAATGAAGATGAGAAAATTAATGGAAAGCCCCAATTTTTGGATGATGAGAAATGTATTTCGAGATCTTTTCCAACCACCACTAGCTAGATGATTATTTGCACATCATTCCTATATATATGAACTAATGTATATAAATGGGAAACAAAACACTAATGTCAAAGAAAACGATGTCAATTCAAAGATTACAAATCAGTACCTAAAACTGGACTGATGTCTCATGATTATAAACATATCGAAATGTCACCCAAAAATGATGTCTACAAAACTACTAGACATCGTTTCAACAAACGAAAAGCGATGTTCCTAGTAACATAAAACATCACTCTTAATAGATTAACTGATGTTGCCTAAAGGTACATACATCGTTCTCAGGAGAATAAGGCGGCAAGATGCACGTAAAAATGGACACGAACAAACAAAATTTTTTGGAGACTGATGTCTACGAGTGTATTAGACATCAATTCTGAAATTGTAATCGATTTAAATGTTCACTTAGGTATTGTTCGAGATATACTTTATAAAGCATAAAATGTGAAAATTTGAAGAATTAAATAAAGTTAACATATAAGATTATGATGATTATAATGATTATACATCGATTTGTTTTTTAGAATCGATGTTGGTTGTTGTTTAAGACATCAGTTAAAAACGCGCTTATACTGATGTCTATATCTTTTACATCAGCCACAAAGACATCGGTCAGAATTTAGTTTTACATCGGTTCTGGACTGATGTAAATGAACAGAATTCTAGTAGTGTATATAAGATTTTAGACACTTCTCCTTGGTTGGTGATGCAGATGAACTTACATAGATTTATTTGATTGGTTGGAACTATGTGGAACAATTAGATAATTCCTAGAAATTAAAAGAAGGGTCCAAAAGACTTGGAGACTAAGGTTTGCCATCCCCTATAAATATACACCATTCTAACGTCAAGTCTCGTTCATTCTTTCTTTCTTTCATGCGCCAAAACTCTCTCCATTCTCTAGTTCTCAAATTTCTGCGTTTTTCAAGCAAAGAGAAGAAGAAGAAGAAGCCGTGAGCAAGCCCTAACCACCATCATCCACCCTTGTGCCGTAGCATTGAAGTCTTGATTTCAAGATTCAAGTGTTCAACATCTCAAGTGTTCCTCATCCATCCCTTCACAAGGTAATTCAATCTTTTTCCTTGTAAACTCTTTCATTTTTCTTTGTTTGAATTTGTGAACAGTGATTTCTAGTTGACGTATAAAGTTAAGGGCAAAGTTTAAAGTCCGTCTTTATGCTTGAATGAAATTTTCGATTTCAATATGTTGGTTTTTATGTTGCTTATTTGAGTTTGCTCAATTAGTTTTGCTATATTGAAATTTCTTATAGATTAGTCTTAATTAGTTCGAAACTTTTAGGATTTGCATGTAATTGGTGCTAGATTTGGGATTAACAATTTACCTAATAGTTTTGTAACCCTAAATCATAAGTAGTAAAGGTTTTAGACAAAAGTCAAAATCAATTGAAGAAGATTACAAGTAGATGAACTTTTTCGTACTAGATTGTACACTTAAGTTGACATCCTTTCTTTGTTCTTCAAGCATTGCATATGTTCTTCTATAGCTAACTTTTTAGACTATGATTGCATGCTCAATAGGATTAATTTAGATGCTTCCACTTAGCTTAATTACTCAAGGAAAGTAAAAAATGGGAAATTGTTTGATTTTTAACGTTTCACATGGTCAACTTCTTTCTCATGACATAGAAAATCAACTATAGGATTTGTAATCGGATTTCGTGCATGGTTTTAATCTTTGTTCCTTGAGTTCCACCCTTCTATACGTGTCTTTACATTTTATTTATTTTATTTATTTTAATTTTCGATTTTATAATCTTAAAACCCCCCCTAAATTTCGATCTCATGTAATTTTGTTTATTTTTGTAAATAATACTTTATACTTTTTATTAATTTTTTATTTGTTTATGCACTTACAGGTGTACCCTCAATCCCTGACTTGAACGACCCCTATTTACCATATATTAATGATGACATTTTTTAGGGTTAAATTGCGTGCTACTTACAGCATACCAATCATCTGCGCAAGACGGTCTCAGTCCTAATTTTCCTAAGGAACAGGCTTTCCAAAATAAGCGAGGGGCCTTAGAAGCAACCAATGAGGATTTTGGTTGGGCCTGAGCATCTGAAACACTATTGGAAGCAAAGTTGGGGATTACAATATCACCTAGGGCACCATCACCATGATGAACGCAATCTATGGAGTCATGGAGGGGGATGGCGCTGGCCCTAGGCTGACAATGGACCGCGACGACACTAGAAGCAGAGGCGGCGGCGGTCACACTCAGTCCAGGAATCAACCTTTGATTCTTGCTTCGTTTCACTCAAAAGAATTGGTGTCTGTATGAAGTCTTTAGTATACGGATCATCATATCAGGACAAGGATATCCTAATCGGTTATGCCAAAGCTAATATATGTCAGAATCCAAGAGATCTTCTCTTATTACATTATTGGATTCAATAGGTCGAATTGTAGTGACATAAAGCCCACTAGATTGACACATAAGCTTATCTAAGATGCCCTTCCATTAGCAATCATTAGAGATAATGCAAATGAACTCTTTTCCGTTCTCTATATGTGTTTCTGCATGGAATCCTTTGGCTCTGCTATCTTTAAACCTTAATAGGGTTTGAATTGCTGTAAGAGCGTAGAGAGCTTTTGTGATAGAAATCAAGGTGCCATTTGTCAAGAGGAATTGAGTCATTTCATGTCCTTGAACTAATCCTGATGACCCAGCCATCATAGTCACAGAGGAATATGTAAGCGATCTCTCTAAGAATAATTACCTATGACGGAGAATGGTATGCGTAGTAGCACTATTCTTAGGGCATTGCAATTCTCCCAAATCCATTCCTAAACGAAAAGCCCAGAATTAAAATGGAGTCATAATGAAAATAACTCAAAATTTTATTCATAAGCCAACGAAGTACATCATTGTTTTTTTTACCAAAAGAAAATATAATCCAAATACTAGCTTATACAAAACAATGGTAGTTGTTTGACTTCTATCGGTAACTTCAAAATAAATGTGACCAGGTGAGTAGAAACATGCTAGTGGAGCAAAGCTCACTTAAGTACCACTTATCTTAAAACCTTCCTAGACACCACACTTTGGATGAGCCTAGTTGAAGAAAAACTAAACCATTGGCATTTACTACAAAAAATATATGGCAAGTGCCTATTACATCTCTTGGAAAAAATAAAAGACTTATACAAAATCGCCAGTCTCTTAATCTTGGCCTTTGAAGTCTTCCAGGTGCCTTTGGGGAGCTTTTTGGATGGCCATTACCCTTGGTGGCATCACCACCATAGCCAGAGGTTGCCTTCCTCTCTCTTTAGACGTTAACCTCCATGGTTCTATGTCCGCTTATTTTGGCGGCTACCTTCGTCATTGGGGTGAGAATATGGATCAGAACGTCCAGAATTATCCCTATGTTGAGGATTTCACTCCTAGCTCCCTCCCTTAGGGGCGCGACTATAATTAGACTATGGAATAGACTTGGTTCCCACAAGTGTAGAGTTATAGTTCTTCACAATGATGTTATCGTGCTTCTCAGCTACATTAATGGCTCCTATTAGCTCATGAAACCTTGTGATGCGTCCTGCATTGACATCTATCCAATAGTTCTTAGCAACCATCATTGTAGAGACGGGGAAGGTAGAGAGAGTCCTCTCGATCATCGCATCATTGATATTCTTTTCACAGTATTCCATCAGAGATTTGATGTGAAGGGCTTCCGAGTTGTAGTCAAGAACAGTCTTAAAATCACAGAAGCAGAGATTGTGCCATGTCACTTTTAAATTAGGAACTAGGGAGCCACGAACATTGCTAAATCACTCTTCGTGTGAGACCCAAATCCATCTAGGTCCTTCTTTATTCAGGTACTCACATTGGAGCGAGTCATCCATGTGACGAGTCATGAGGATGACGGCTTTTGCCTTATGTGCCTCCAACTCAGCTCTATTCTCTTCTAAAGCGGCAACTTGGGCAGCAGTAAGCACGTTCCGGCTAGGCTCAAGAATCGTTTCCAGGATTTCTTGAGCCTTAAGATGCTGACGGACATCACGAACCAACTTATGATATCCAGAGCCTGTTGTCCCCAATGAAGCAAAGTCCAAGTTGTTCAAGTTACTCATCCTGAAAAACAACAAGAAAAGAGGGGTTAGTTTCAGAGCGGAAAAGGCTACCACGAAAACAATAAAAATTTCTGAGCATAGTCACTTCCAAGAAATTAGGAATTTATGAGAGAAATCGTTCCCAAGAAATTTGATTCCAATATGTATTGGATTAGATCGAAACAATGATGCGTATGTGGTCAATCATATATTCTCAAAAAAATCTAAGTTTAGAGGATCTCAATAAGCTCCGAGCTTGGAGATAGCATGAACCCCCAAAGTTTGGCTTAGATCTCCCGACAAAAGAAGAAGTGGGGGTAGAAGAAGGGAGGTTGAAAGTCCTTGAGAAAAGAAAAGAATTGAAAGTACTGAAAGCGGGAACTTTTATAAAAATTTACTTTGTTTTGGGGTCGCCGGAAAATTAGCTTGAAAAAGGCTGCCGAAGGTAGCCGAAAAAAGTTGCCGGTGGTTGGAGGTGATAGTCACTAGCCAGAGCAGGAAGGTGCGTGGCCAGAGGCTTGGCTGGGGCTGCTGATCGCAAGTGTACGTACTTGGTTGCTATAGGGTCGCGGGGGCGCTGTGGCTGTGCAGGTGTGAGGCTGGCGAGGCTAATTTTCTCTGCAGATGGCAAGGCTGGCTATCGTCGCTAGGGTGTACAAGGCTAGCGGCAAGGGTGTGCGAGCGTTGTGGCTGGTGAGGCTAACCAAGGGGTCAGCGAGGCTAATCTACAGGCACATTGGTGCACGGAAGAGGGGGCTGTGGCTGGCGAGGCTAGCGAAGGAGGGGACTGAGGCTGGCGAGGCTAACTTTCAGGGTGTGCGGTAAGCGAAGCTAGCCAAGGAGGGGGAAGCGAAACTAACCGCCAGGGCAAAGGGGTGGAGAGGCGCGCACAGAGGTAGACATAGGGGTGCGCTAGCAAGGCTAACACAGCAGGTTCGGGGCTTTTTTGGCCGGTTCTGGACTCTTGGGATCGAGGGCTTTAAGTTATGCGACGGAGGTAGCTAAGGTTTGAAGTTTATGATTTTAGGGTTTCAAGGTTACGGTTTTCGTGCTAATAGCGTGTTTTAAGGAATCAGAAATTAGGAGAGAATGAGTTGTGCTTTCATTGATAATATGAGCCTCTTTACATAAAGGATTACAACCAGAGAATACGAGTCTTACAAGGAAACTGAATCATACAATGAATAAGATATCTACGAGAATATCTGTAAGACTAACCCTATTATAACTTAGACAAGTAACTAGATTTTGGGCCAGACACACCAACTAGGTATCCTTAAACATGGTGGAGAATATGAAGATTAATGTTATTCAATGAGAAATTAAGTAGTATTTGTATTTAATTAATTGGTTATGTATATAGTTTTCCTTACAGATTTAGATTTTAAAAAATTAGTGTACTTATTAGTTATTTTGCAATTGGGTAATATAATCTTTCAAGAATTCAAATGTTTGTAGAGTGAACTCAGAAAATAATTATAAAATAAAATAAACTTTAAGCTTAACCATAATTTCTTTGGAAGTTGAAAAACTCAGGGGGCGTTTACGTTATACTTAAATGAGATTGAGAAGGAATCGCAGAGAGAATGAATGAGAGAGACAAGGAGTCATTCACATTCCGGTGTTTACTTGTTAGAAATAGAAATGGTTATCATTTAACTGTTTACTAAAATGTAGGAATAGGAATTGTAATGAAGTTGATTACTATAATACCCTCATATTCAATCACTCATTAAAAAAAAAGAACATAAAAACATGTTTGAAAAACAATTGCATCCTAATAGACAATCAACTACATCTAAGGCAAATGAATTATGAAATTGGACAAACATTATATTATGGTGATAATTGAATATTTGACCAACTTGTTAGACCCACCTCATGGAACAAGCATAATTATTACCACCAATTAACCATTAAAACCAGAATTATTATACAGATCCATCACCTATTCATCTGGGTATGGCAAGAATGCACTATTGACATACACAGACAACTTTTCCCATCATATAAATTGAATTTTGTACAGGTAGTTTTGGATTATCATAAAAATATGAGAGTAGCTTTGGAATGAAAGAATTGATTCACCGGAGAGGAGGAATTACTATCACCCCCTGTTATGGAGTAAAAAGAGAGGAATCATTCCAAATTTTGGCATGCATGAGTCCCATATTATTTGATTCCTCCTTATTGTTTTTGAAAAGGGGGCTGTGTGGCTGCCCTTAACCTTTGATTAATGAAACCATAGAATACAAGGGAATGACATAGAGCCTGAAACCCAAATTACAATAACCATCAAGAGGACGTCCTAAAATAACACCACTGAATTTATGTATTCTAACATGCACTAATTAGCAAAGAGTGCTCTACTAGTTATTCCATTTGGTTTAACTAAGCGGTGACATAATGGAAAGATAACTCTATCATGAATAAGCATCATTACTAATAGCACAGCTTTCCTACTATGTTGTCGCACAAAAATAATTCTGGCAACACTCTGCTCCATCCTGCTAATAAGAGGTTGCATCCATTTGATAAAGTAAAGTGCTCGCTGACTCACTAGACCAGACAAGGCACACTGAGTTTGCAAGGCAGGACAAAGCCCACGTTGCCCTACCAAATGACTGTAGAAACTTATTGCCTGCAAGAAGATACGTTTAACTTCAAGTAAAAAATAATAACATAGAAAATAAAAGGGCTCTTGATCATTTAGCCAATTTGGGCCCAACAAATGCACGCTTACTCCACTAAAAGATTTATGTGTCCACTTACCCAATTTAAATGTTAAATAACAAGTGTGCCCTTCAAATAATTAAAAATTCATTGGAGACTTTGCCAGACGCTTGTCACCTATCACGGGACACGGGTCACTGGTAGCCAGAATCCGGTCACCAGCTGAAGGTTGCCGGAGGTTCCCAAAGACTTTTATTACCTCCCAATAAATTTTTTTAGGGGGGCAATAAAGTTTATTGGGGGAAATAAAATGTTTATTGGGTACTATTGGGGTCAATAAAATAGGACGCCGGACTCCATTAAGGGTTCGGAGGTTGGAAAATACTTCAGTACATTAATGTACTGATACATCAAGTAGACTAGGTTCAATATAGATGTAGACTAGCTCGGTACAAGGTTAGACTAACTCCATGCATGTCTACCCATGTACTGAGCTAGTCTACCTCTGTATTGAACGTAGTCTACTTGATGTATCGGTACATTAATGTACTGTAGACAATTCCTCGGAGGTTGCCACAAATTGGCAAATAGGTTGTCAGAGACTTTTATCAACCCCCTCCCAAAATAAAACCTAATAAATTTTTATTGGGAGGCAATAAAAAGTTTATTGGGGACAATAGAAAGTTTATTTGGTATTATTAGGGGGCAATAAAACCGGACTCCGGTAACCGGTAACAGAATTCCGATAGCATTCACATGATTCTAGCAGCCGGCGACCGAAGTCTGGTGAAGTCTCTCTCTCTCTCTCTCCCTCTCTCTCTCTATGTGACAAAGGGAGAGAGGGAAAAATTAATTGGATATTAAGGCAAAAAATATGTAATTTGTTGGGTAAGTGGGCAATCTTATAAAATGTTTGGGTGCTCATAGGGTTAGTGTAGCTCAAATTTGAGTAAATTGAAATTTTCCCTATAAAAATACCCTGAGTCTTGAGCCCAAGCTCAAGCCAAGTTTGACCGCTGCAGAAGGGATGTACGCCTTCATCCCACCTGCATCACCCCTGCCTTCCCACCACGGGCAATGTCGCCACCGCCTCCACCTACTTTACCCTAAGCAATCAAGCGCCGTCCTACAATCCTCCCATCATCCCCGTTGCATCAGTGAGAAATGCCGACATCTCCCAAATGGGATCCAATGGATCTGATATGAGCACAGCAAATCCCAGCCCCGTCACCACATTGTAATTACCACCAGGTGACCTCCACTCCAGCAACAACCACTCAAACCACCCTTCAAGTAGTTCAAGTAGTATGCACACCTCTCTGGGGTAAAACGAATCCCGCCCCGCCTGCCAACCATCTATCCTCCGCCGCCCATCCTTATTAGACCCTCTCGACGATCTGACAGGGTCTCCGTCCCCTCGCAGCATCTACACCGGCTGAGCCATGTACCAATGAACACTCGATCTCCTTGGGTCTGTCTGAAAATGACGTCACTAGGGCGTGCCGTTGGACAGGGCATAAACTTTCACAAAACTTGTCAAGAGTGTGCAGCGCGTTCTAGGTCAGAGAGAGAAGGAAACAAGAGTCGAGCATGATTCCTCCTTATAATGCAAGGAGAATGAGAATGGCTTCCCTTAATTTCATTCTCATTAGTAATTGGTCATTACTTGTTAATAAACGCCCCCGTTGATGAGAAAAACAACAATGACAATAAGTATGTCTAGGGCTGGCAAATCCAACCGAGACAAACCAACCAACCGTATCCGTCCCGAACCAAGTTTGTTGGTAGCCGACATTTTCGGTAACCGAAGTATTGGTACGGTAGTACCGAACCGAGAAGGAGTACACGGTACGGTATTGGTATTGATTTTTGGAGAAATACGGTATACCGTACCGTACCATATATTTGATATTATATATATTTATCTAAATTTTTCTTATATTTATCAATCTTAGCCATTGATTATCAATTGTTTTATGTGAGATTAAATCAGAACCGTTAGATTAACAAACCCTACAGGAATCAAAGATACAATCGAAATCGATTTCATTTCCCTCAGTCTCTCTCAAACCGAGCCCAGCCTCTCTCAAAATCTCTCAGCAATCCATGAACCATATCCATCTTGTTCCAATTTCTGAACCCTGTTATTTAACTTGTGTAAACCAGAACACTTGGTTGGCACCCAGATCACGCATTTCATCTAAAAGTCGACTGCTTCTTTCATCTGTTCCTTCAAAAAATCAAACCATTCGATCATTTGCTTTCTTCAGCTTCCTTTATTCGAGGGTTTCGATCAGAGTCAAACACTTTCTTACATTCCTATTCTTCTGGCATCTCTATCTTAGGCAATTAACATGCAATCATCAGAATTTCATATAATCATCATTTTATGTAATATATTTTTGCAGATTACAGAGCTCGGTTGACAGATTCAAATACCCAGATAGCTAAAGATCAACACTTTGATTGAAATTGAAAGACCCAGAAATGAAAAGTACCTGATTTAGTGAGATTGAAAACTTGGGTTGGTGAAAGAGGGACTCGACCGCATAGGGCAGCCATGGGCGTCTCAGTCTCTCTTTTGATTTTTGGGTTGTGGGTATCAGAGGATCATTAAGGATCTGTGGGCAAAGAAACAAGAAAGGGGAGGAGATCAAACCAATTTGAGCCACTAACAGTAGAGAGGTTGCAGATCTGAGGCTGCTTCTTCCTTCACCACAATCACTCTTCCATCACTCGGTTACAAGCCCAACCGTACCGAACCAACCAATTAAATCGGTATACCGACTTCTTGGTATACCGAATTTTGTGGCCGGTAGTGGTATGATTTTTTGCATACCAATATAAGTTGGTACGGTACATGGTATTGGCCCATAGACTCCGGTACCGAACCGAACCCAGCCCTAAGTATGTCAGTTTCAAGTCGTGAATAGACAAAAGTTGGCCACATAAATTAACTCTAGAAAGCTGGCGCCGCGGTACCCTACATAACAGTTATAGATAAACATGCGCTGGTTGGAACGCGCGTGCTCAATTAAACAGGACCATAATGGATACGTGGAAGCTTCTAAGATACTTAGACTACTACATATATGGGGATGATTATGACCAAATTCCTCCATCTTCTATGGTTCTAGCTACCACCACCAGTTGGCTCAATGGCCATCACTGAAAACCCACCATTAGATCATGAAGAGGAAAAACTCAGTGATGAGTGCAAGAAACTCCTTCTTTCTCTCCCAAAAGAGAAAGGTTGGAGAACTCTTCACCTCTTTCAATTCCAAGGCTTCTGGTGCCAATCAGCCGAAATCCAGTCCATACTCGCTTTCCAAAACCACTTCCAAACTAGTGACTCGGACATAGTCTTGGCCAGCATTCCAAAATCAGGCACCACATGGTTAAAAGCCTTGACTTTCGCTATTGTAAACCGACGCCATTTCGCAGTCTCAAAGTCCCATCCTTTACTCACTTCCAATCCTCATGATCTTGTGCCTTTCCTTGAGTACAAGCTCTATGCAAACAACCCACTTCCTGACCTCTCCAAATTTCCTGAGCCAAGACTGTTTGGGACACACATTCCTTATCCTTCTCTGAGTACAATAAAAAAGTCCAACTGTAAGATTGTTTACATTTGCAGAAACCCATTTGATACATTTGTGTCTTCTTGGCATTTCATTAACAAAGTGAAGCCACAATCTCAAGCTCCGATCTCTCTCGATGAGGCCTTTGATATGTATTGCAAGGGCATAGTTGGGTTTGGTCCGTTTTGGGAGCACATGTTGGGGTACTGGAAAGAGAGCTTGAACAGACCTGACAATGTTTTGTTCTTGAAGTATGAGGACATGAAGGAAAATGGTGTGTTTCAGTTAAAGAAATTGGCAAATTTTCTGGGGTTCCCTTTTAGTTTGGAGGAGGAGAGAGGTGGTGAGATTGAGGAAATAGCAAAGCTTTGTGGTTTTGAGAACATGAAGAAATTGGAGGTCAATAGAACTGGCAAGTCTATTAAGAACTTTGAGAATAAGAACCTATTTAGAAAAGCCGAGGTGGGGGATTGGATGAACTATTTGACCCCTAATATGGTTGAAAGGTTGTCCAAAGTCCTTGAAGAAAATTTGGGAGGTTCAGGTTTGAAATTCAATGTGCTTCCCTGAGTTAACAAAGGTAGATTTCAAGATTTCACTATTATGGTTTGTCTATATCTTTTCATTCTTATTTGTAAAATTTGGGTGTATTATATTGAGCATTTCAACAATAACATGTATCATATAGGTATGTATACATTAATACATATATACATTTCACATGAATGTTCTTGTTACCACTACAAAAATGTTGTAGTACGTATCATTTTATATATGTATTATTGCATTAAATATTTTTTTTAAATATCATTTTAACGTTATTGTATGGGTTAAGTATAGAAGTAGCATATTGAAGTTATATATGTATTAATGTATACATGGTGTCTTTAAGTATACAAGTAGCATATTAAAGTTATCTATGTCTTTCCTCTTGCACACAATAGGCACCGGCACCTCAAATCCATCGAAAATAAAGTTAGCTAGGTTGAATGAAACCAACCTTTCAAAATGTAATGCTCTGATGACTCTAGGGTGAGGCGTCTTACAACTTTATAATAGAGCATTTACTCTACTTCGCAAAATTTGATGAAATAGATGTGGACATTTAGAAGAACTAGGATCACAAGCAAAACAGTTTGGTGGTGAACAGTTGGAACTAGTTACATTGCAAAACAGTGTGTTAAAATTGGTTGGTGGTGCAATAGTTTTAACATGAAGTATATCAAATATGAACGTAGCAAAGAAGCAAATTCTTGTTTTCTTTTTATAGACAAATATAATTTTCATTCAGTCACAAAGCATAAATATCCAGAGAAGGAACAAAGGACCAAAATCATACGTTCGAAGGAAGGAAAATAAACTAAACCCTAAGAAAATCAACGATTACAAATAGGGCTGTAAGTAGGCTCGATACAGCTCGTGTTCGACTCGTATTCGGCTCGATTTTAGCTTGTTCGGTACGTGTTCGTAAGATAAATGAGCCGAGCTTGAGCTCAATATTAAGCTTGGCAAAAAAACCAGCCGAGCTTGAGCAAGGATATATTCGGCTCGTCTAGCTCGTGAGTAGGTAGTATTTTCCATGAGTAGCTCGAGCTTGTTAAAACTCAGCTCGTTTGTTAAAGCTCGACTAATGAAATTTATACTATAAAAATATAATTATTCTAATCTCAATTCTTCAATTCTTTTTATTACGTTCCTTTTCAATTGGAAGAGAATCTGAGTTGGCCCCATTCTTATTTAATTAGTTTAAGTGCAATTTTGAGTTGGAAACATCATTTTGAGTTTATTCTAGACAATAAAAGGGGTTTGTATGATGGTCAGACATCAAATTTGGATTATTAATTTAAATTTTTTTTCTATCTTTTTTATTTTTTTAAATTTAAAGTCAAATAAGCCAAGCCGAGCCTATTCAAGCTCGAGCTCGTCCAATAAATCAAGCCGAGCCGAGCCTAGCTCGGGCCTAAGAAAAATATT
Source organism: Rosa lucieae (assembly GCA_024704745.1). NCBI lineage: Eukaryota > Viridiplantae > Streptophyta > Magnoliopsida > Rosales > Rosaceae > Rosa > Rosa lucieae. The sequence goes on along the minus strand of CM045492.1, from coordinate 13,481,142 downwards.
CAAGCCGAGCCGAGCTTGAGCATGGAAAAAAAATTCAAGCTTTAGCCCGGCTCGAGCTCGATAAAAAACAAATGAGCCGAACATGATCACCTTGGTATTCGCTCCGGCTCGGCTCATTTACACCCCTAATTACAAACACCATGATATCCAAAATGGACCTAAAATTCCAACCGCACTAAGTGCCCCTTTCCAGAAGTTAATGAAAACATTTCTGAGAGTTTTCATAAATCCTCATAGTTTACAATAAGGAAAGTTGAACCCTTTTTCATACTATGTCCTATAAGTATCAGACTACGTCGTGTAAGGGTCTTTTGTTAGCACTACTGATGATAATAAAATTACACCCAGAGAATAATGCCATAACCATGACATAACAATAAGACCAAATCCTAGCTCGACACAGTAAGAACTTATCAGACCTAACCAATGTTTGCCTCAAAATCGTCTCGATTTAAATTAGAGCTCGAAGAATTTGCGGTTCAATTGTCCTTTTAGATTGCGAGAGCGTGCCAACTCCTAGTCAAATGGCCAAGCGAGATTTTGATATGAATTCTGCTTGATTCTATCTTCAAGGAACCTTCTCAGCCACTAGGTTCTCTTGCTTTTGTTACAAGGACTTTTGGCATTTTCACCAATGTTGCTTTTTTTTTTTTTGTGATTTTTTTATGTAGATACAAGAAAACCTTCGTGTGTGAAGTAAAAAAGCAACAAAGTAAATGCCAGAATTAAAGCGCAATTAACCTAGAGGGTTGGAAAGTACAGTAAAACTTCTATAAATGAATAATGTTGGGACTACAAAATATTATTACTTTAGAGGGGCTATTATATTATTAATAAATGAATAGTGATAAATGAATATTTATTACTTTAGAGAGAGTTCTATGTTATTCCTAATTCAATTATAGTCTAACTTGATTAGGTTGTCTATCAAAGATATCAAGATCTAGGTGACAATTATGCTATACCAAATGTTTATTCAAATGAGACATTTCAAGAAGTGATAACTTTAAATAACTACTTGCTACAAAATGAAAAACAATTTACAAAATTCAGTTCATGCATTGCAATAAATTAAGAATGAAGTTCAGTTCGGTTAAGACACAAGGAAAAAGCAAAGGACTATAAAAATATATTTTGAGAATTAATTAAATTGAGAACTGTTTTAGGGAATTGATATTTGAGAGAAAATCGCTGTGTATTCTCATTGATAATATGGGCCTCTTTATGTGACAGGACCCGCCCCGAATTTCACCCTGAAATCCGAGGTGGCCCTGTGGGGCCCACCTTAGGGATAACTCTACCAAAAATTCGGCAGAGTCACCTCTAAAATGGACTACCCAAAAACCTGTAAAACACACAAAAACACTTCAAGCAAACCAACCTTATACTCCTGGAGCCACCCTGCTCCCAATTACCAACAACTCCACTTTCACAAAACTCAAAAATACTAATCCCAAAGGTTATCAGAGCAATACTACTATACACAGGGATATAAAAAGAAGAGTAAAGGATCAAGCGATCCTACACTGCAGAAGTAGTGACAACTATGCCTCAAATGTCAAGTACGCCCGACCACCACTAATTCACCTGCAAACTGGGCATTAGAAACCGAAAGGCCTAGGGGAAAGTAGACGAAAAACGTTAGCGTGAGTGGACAAAAATAAACAATTTAAAAGAAAAAGGATTTCATACTTTCCCACATTTATTTCATTAAAAACCGATGCATACAACAATTAGAAAAACACATTTAGCTTTAAATCCAAGAATTCCAAAACGATAAATCGACTAGCCTCGCTAGTCACCACATTCGAAAACTAGCTATATCGTAAAACCGAATTCTCGTTTCTCAAGAAGATAAGACTAGCCCCGCTGGCTACAGTGAAAATCGGACTAGCCCCGCTAGTCAAGCAACGATAAAATATGGGGAAGAAGTTTCACCATACAAAAGAAGGGAGCCTCCCAGGCTCGGGTCGGAGTGTCCCACACTCTGGAGCATCCCATGCTCTGCTCTTACTCACCCACGAACACATAGTAAGCAGGGAGGAGTACTAATAGGCTATCTAGCAATAAATATGACGACCCAGGTATGGTGGGTTAAAATCATACGAAAATCGAAAATCAGTACGGCTTCCCCATAAGTCCCGCGAATAAAGAAAACATAAGTACGATTCCCAACCGTACCCGGAAATTCTCGTAGAAAGTCACATAAATCAATAGCGTGTCCCACACGCTAAAAGAATAATTAGATCATCATCAAGGCCTTCCCAATGCCAAAACCGAAGGTCGATAAATAAATAAGAAATAACTTCATCGAAATCCCATTTCGAAAACCTTTCCAGAAATCTCAAAACAACGAATAGAAATATAATTAATTCCGGAAATCACCTCGGAAAAATAATTCGTTGAAATTGAACATCAATTATAAATTCGAATCCGAGCATAACAAATTAATATCCGAAATTCACAACCGGTATAAATCATAAATACTTCATGAAAATCATTATTGAAAGCAAATCCACGAGATAAATTAAAATCAAATTCTGAAATCAATTCATATGCTCGGAAAGTAATATGTTATTTAAATAAAGCATTAATTCAAGAAAATAAACGCATGCATCATTATTTAAAACAAAAGTCCACTCACAGTACTATTGGGCGACCACGCAAACGAGTTCCTTCATTTAACCGTAGCTCGCGGCATTGCCCTGTACATAATTATATTTCCGTAAACGGCAATCCGATAAAATAATTACGAACCTAAACGAAACCTGAAAATCCCTATCTCCATTACTTGTCAAATTCAACCCAAATCTCTCCCACAACACCAATTCCTCAATTAACATATTCCACAACGAAAACGAGGGAAATCCGACAGCTGGATTTCCAACAATTCAATCACAAAACTTCAAACTTCGGAAATTCACAAATAATTCCAAACTCCTCCATAATTCACCAAACTTCACATACAAGTTCTACAACATATATACAATTTAATGGGCTAAAAACCGAAATTAAAACACTGCCCTACATGCCTCCACGCGCCACCAACAGTGGCAGCGCGTTGGTCCCACGCGCCACCGGCAACCTCCTCCGATGGCCACCAAAATTTGGCAGCACCATCTACTCAACAAATCCAACCTCTTTCTCAACTACAACAAGTTCCAATTTTAACTGGAAGATCTCCAATTTGGCCAGTGAAAAATTTCCAGAAATTCCAACCCTAGAAATTGAAATTGTTAATTCGACCTCTACACTGCAAATTGAAATGAAAGACCTTAGGGGAAATGATCTATGTCAAAAACCAAACATTCGACGCCAGTTTGGTGGCCGGAGACTGCCGGAATCGGAAAATATCGGCGTTGACTCAAAACTGCTACAGTGACCGTCCTCTTCTTCTCTTTGCTACACCTTCCACAGTTCATATTAAGCTACGAAACGAACCCAAATATGAAGAGAAGGAAGAGAACTTTCCAACGACATCTTATACGTCAAAATCCGTCGCCGGATGGAGGAGTTATGGCCGGAAGAAGGTGAAGAGGTCAGAGAGGAAGAGAGAATTGGGGAGAGAGAAGGGAGAGGGCTCGGTAAGTTTCCGAAAATGGAAACTTACCACAGTAACTCGGCTATTTATAGAAAAATACCATAAACAGTAACTTTAGTATTTTGGCCATAACTTTAGTATATGAACTCCGATTTTTACGTACCACATATGCTCGCACTCGGTTTAACGTCCTCTACAACTTTCATGAAGAATATTTTCTCAAATTTTGACCGAAACAAAAAGTCATATTTTAGGGCCCTCTAAAAGTACTGAAACGACTGTAAAAGTGAAAGTAAATGTCGTTTACCGTCCTAATGATTAGTAAATCAGTAAATTTAGGTTCGGGACGTAACATTATATAGAGGATTATAATGCATAGAATCCTAATCATACAAGGAAAGGTAATCATACATTGAATAGGAATATCTAGATTCTTCTAATCAAACCCTATTACCTCTAGGTCAAGTAACCTAGAGTTTGGGCTGGACACACAAATAGAGATTTACTTGAACACTCCCCCTTGTGTAGCCCAAATGTGGTGCTTCTCTCGTTGCCTCTCTAAAAACTTTGCCGAGTAACAAAAACCCAGTGGGACAAAAATAACCTAGGTCGAAAAGGAAAATGAGCACAACACACCCTTCACATTTCAAGATTTACATGTACACATCTCCCCTGATGTCTGCGCCTCCCTCTGATGACTACGATCAAGGGAGTTCAGATAATTTCCGCAAGCCAATTATTGCCACATGTTTCTCGAACGTGGATTTGGGGCAATGACTTAGTAAACAAGTCTGCCACATTGTCCTCAGATCGAACCTGATTTACCTTGATCTTGAGGAGTTTCTGTTGTTGCTGATTATAGAAGAGTTTAGGCCATATGTGCTTGGTGTTATCGCCTTTGATATAGCATTGCTTCATTTATTCAATGCAAGCAGCATTATCCTCATAAATGCTAGTGGGCTCATATGTGGTAGACTTCAGATCACAATTACTTCGAACATGCGTAACTATGGATCGTAGCCATATACATTCACGAACTGCTTCGTGAAGAGCTTAGTGAATAGCAATAATCTCTGTATGATTCGAAGAGGTAGAGACTAAGGTCTGTTTTTTAGACCTCCAAGATATCGCGGTCTTTCTCATGGTGAATACATAGCCAGTTTGGGAGCGACATTTGTGTGGGTCAGAGAGGTACCCAGCATCAGCAAAGCCTTCCATAACACTTATATCGTTTTGGGATGGGGAGAGGGAACGTAGTCCACCATGTATGGCAACCCTAGCACTTGATGGGTCCGAATCCATCTTCTCTTTGTAGGGATAGAACAAGCCCATATCAATCGTACACTTAGGTATCGAAACATATTTTTAACACCAGTCCAATGACGTCGTGTTGGCGCAGAGCTATATCTAGCTAACGAGTTCACAGCGAATGAGATATCCGGTCTTGTGCATTGTGCTAAGTACAATAATGCGTCTATTGCACTTAGGTAGGGCACTTCTGCCTCTAGCACTTCTTCATCGTCATCTTTTGGATGGAATGGATCCTTTTTTGGATTAAAACTACGGACTACCATTGGGGTGCTTGAAGGCTTAATTTTGTCAGCGATAAAATGCCGAAGCATCTTTTGAGTATATGCTGATTGATGAATCAGGATACCATCTTCACGGTGCTCAAGTTCCAAATTGAGGAAAAACCATGTTTTCCCAAGATCTTTCATCTCAAACTCAGATTTCAAGTGTTCAGCGGTTTCCCTTAACTCTTTAAGGGTGCCAATTTTGTTCATGTCATCGACATAAACTGCTACTATTGCAAATCCGGAACTTGTTCTTTTTATGAATACACATGGGCATAGTTCATCGTTTACATATCCCTTACCAATCAAGTAGTCACTTAGACGATTATACCACAACCGTCCGAATTGTTTCAATCTATATAGTGAGCATTTCAATCTAATCGCAAACGCACTCCGTGGTTTAGATTCACTTGATTTGGGTAACTGAAGTCCATCTGGGACCTTCATGTATATTTTTGTATCTAGATCCTGATAGGAGCATTTTAATGCGATATTTTAAATGTTATTTCCTCATATTTACTTAGTTATTTCCTTAAATAAATCCTTCTTGTTTAGGAAAATTTCCATCTTTAGAAAGTTTCTACTTTTAGTAATTTTAATAAAAGTTTCTATTTTCTAGGTACATTGGAATAAATGGAGCTGAAATGAGCTTAATGGAGCTGAAATGAGCTGAAATGAAGAAATGGAGTTTTCCTGGTCCGACTAGGAATCCCAGTCAACGCAGGAATCCTGATGAGGCTAGGAAACCTGAAGGTATTAGGAGACCACATGATGACGTGGGAGATATTTTGGGAGATTAAATCTGATTTTTGCATGGGAAATCAAGGAGATTACGTTGAGAATATCAAGGGAGAATTTCAAGGAAGAAAAGGCTCATAACAAGTCCAGATTCGTTCCTTAATTCCCTCAAGATATGTTGGCTGAAATTAGAGAATAAAATCTGCATTTTGTCATGAAAATCAAGAGAAAATCAAGGGGAGGATGTTAAGGATAAAGCCATGGAGAGATTTAAGGGAGAAAATGTCCAAAATGCATCCGGATACATTGTCTAGGTTCATGCCTAGATATTTGGCCGAAAATTGTGAATGAAATCAGATTAAATTAGGGCTGGGACAAGTCGGGTTCCCGACTACCATCTGCCGGAACCGGCACCGAACCGATGTACTAAACTTTGGGTCGGTTTGAAGAATATCAGTCTCTAGAACCGAGCAAAACCCGAACCGATAAAAATCAGTTCCATTTCCTCGGTTCATCGGTTTCGTTTTCTGTCTGAATCAGTGAACCCAGATCTTGATCGATCTAAAAATCTTGTTAAATTCCGTCGACTGTTACTCCAGTATTGTGGCTTTAAACCGTATGCGTTCCACACGAATCCATGAGGTAGATCTCAAATCAGTAGCTTCGAAGAAGAAAAGAAGACTCTAGACCAATAGCTACGAAGAATAAGAGAACATGGGTTCAAACCCCTTCAATAATAGCTTCAAATTTTTTCAACATGCAAAGTCACTGAAGAACTGAAGATTCAATACCTGAAAAATGATGGAAGAATTGAGATTGGATCTCAAGGAAAACAAGTTGAGACAGAACAAGGACGAAGAAAAAGCTAAGCTCCTCAAAGTCCTTACTTTGAGAGACGAAGAGGAGCAGAAGGCTGAGATTACGAACATCGTCGAAGACAAAATCGCCGCTGCCATTCTCAACGGTTGTTATTGCAGAGAAACAGATACAGAAATTCAAAGCTGAGAAATGGAAAGCAAATTGGAATTGGATTTTGGTTAGTTTGCTGCATAAGGGAACTGATGAGATGTTGTCGCTGCCAAATTTGGTAGAGAATGGAGATTGTTTTGTTTGTGAATTGTGAGTATTCTTCGTCATCTGGTGAGTTTGGCAGAATGGGAGAATGAGTTTAAACTATATAATTAAAGAAGAAAGTGGGTCTGTGTGGCAGAGGGTCTGTGCGGCAGAGAAAAAGAAAGAAATATACATGTGGATGGGTGGGTAATAGGTCGTTGGTTAAAGAAGTCAAATAGTTATAGCACATGGGCACATTAAATGATAAGAGCCCACCTAAAACTGACACCAACCAAAGAAGAATAATACAATATGTTATGAATTAACCTCGGTTCGGGTGAAGACGAAAATTAGATATAGAAACCGAAACCGAACTGCCTTCTATCGTACAGGAACCGAACCGGAGAAAAGTAACTAAATTAAGTGAAAAAACCGACCCGAACCGATCAGTTCGGATCGGTTTGGACCGGTTCCTCGGTTTTTCCGGTCCAAAGTCCCAGCCCTAGATTAAATCATGGGAAATTTGGCAACAATATATTAGGGATTGATTTTGGAGCTTTTTGATTGGTTGGATGACACAACACAGCTGACGTGGCGCTACGTGATTGGTCGAAGCTGTGTCGTACAACCAGAAAATTCTTTGGAAATTAAATTCATGAAGCCTTGCCTTGCCCTATATATAGCCTCCTCTCTACACCATCACAACACACCACCACACCATCACCACAACACTTCAGACACTTTCATTCAGAAAAATCTCCATCATAAGCTCTCTCTCTCTTTCCATTATCTAGTCTTCAGAAGCTCTGCGTCTCAACCAAGGAGGAGAAGAAATCATGCCATACATCAAGATTCTAGCCACCATCCACCCTTGTATCGTCCCTAGAAGATTGCTTGCTTTCAAGGATCTTCCAGTTCTTCGTTTCAAGGCCATGTCATCCATCTTTCATGGTGTATTTCAAACTTTCTTTTCTTTTCCTTTGTTTGATTCGTAGAGTTATGAATTCTAGTTAACATGATGTTAAGGGCAAAGTTTAAAGCCCATTTATATGTTTTGAGATAAATTTGTGATTTTTATACGTTGATTTATATGTTGCTTATGTGAGAATGCTTGATTGATTTTGTTTTACAGAAAACTTTTGCATGTTTATGTTCTTTGGTGGCCAACTTAGGATATATGCATATAATTGGAGCTAGATTTAAGTAGTAAAGGCTTTGGGCAAAAGTCGAAATCAATTAAGGAGGATTGCAAATAGGTGAACTTATTCATAACTAGGTTGTGCACTTTGGTTGACATCCTTTCTTCGTTCTTCATGCATTGAATGTGTTCTTCAGTAGCTAGCTTTTTAGACTATGATTGCACGTTCAATAGGTTTAATTTAGGTGCTTTCACTTAGATTAAATATTGAAGGAAAGTAAAAAATGGGAAATCGTTTGCTTTCTAACGTTTCACATGGTCAACTTCTTTATCATGACATAGAAAATCAACTATAGGAATTGTGATTGGATTTCATTCATATGGATGTGGTTTTGATCTTTGTTCCTTTCGTTCCACCCTTGTACATGTGTTTTTACTTTTTTCTTTATTTTATTTATTTAATTTTTAATTTTAATTCTAAATCCCCCATTTTCGATTACTTGTTTCTTTTGTATATAATGTTGTAAATATAATACTTTTTACTTTTTATTAATTATTTACTTGTTTTTGCAATGACAGGTGTACCCTATATGTTTTTACATTTTCTTTATTTTCTTTATTTAATTTTTAATTTAATAATCATAAAACCCCCTTGTGTTTGTTTTATTTTTGTAAATAATACTTTATACTTATTTTAATTCTTTAGTTGTTTTTGCAATTACAAGTGTACCCTCAATCCTCAGTTAGAACGATCCCTATTTACTATATACTAACGATGACATTTTCAGGGTTAAATTATACGCTTACTTTGAGCATATCAGATCCCCATATAGATACGCAGTAACCACATCCATAAGCTGCATGTTCAGTTTTTCAGAAACTACCAAACTAACAAGGTAGCGGAACGCTATGATGTCCATTACGGAAGAATAGGTCTCCTTGTAGTCGATTCCAGGGCGTTGTGGGAAGCCTTGCGCCACAAGGCGATCTTTGTACCTTACAATCTCGTTTTTCTCATTACACCCTCTAACTAATACCCATTTGTGACCAACTGGCTTGGTGTTACTGGCTTGGTGTTGGGCGGTATTGGCACAACTAGTCTGAATACCTTTCTTTTTGCTGGAGAATCAAGTTCTGCCTGGATCACATTTCCATTTAGGCCAATTAGCTCAACGTTGGCATTCATCAACGGAGCATGGTTCGATGTCATCGGTCTGAATATGCGAATACATCATCAATGATAATGGAGTTTCTTTCCCACGTCCCATGTACACTAGTGTAATTTACAGAGATCTCTACGTTCTCAGGGATAGGTTCTGACATTGAGGCGTCCCCCAATGATGATATAACCATAATCTGGAACATTCTCATGGGACGGATTTTGAGTATCGATGATCAAATGATTTGTTTGTGCCTCATTCGCTCTCTTTCTAGGGCGAGTATCCTTCGAACCAATCGGTCTACCACACTTCCTTGCGGGACCTGCCACCATAGATGCCACATCATTGTTATTCTAGACAATAGCGCCATCTCCTGGTGTCACAGGAGTGGCGTTCTGTCCATTATTCGGGACATCAATCCTTGTAGGCACGTTTGCAGTAGATATGTGTGATCTCGTCACTTTGGCAACATCAGAAAACGCATCAGTCAGAGTGTCTGCTACGCATCAGTCGATTATTCTTCGTACTTCAAGTTCAGACTGTGCGGTTGGGGGATTGAGATTGAGGGGACAGACCATGACAATTCCTGTCGTTCCTGTTGAACATCTGTGTTCTTATCTCCCCCTAACGATAGGAAGACTGTCTCATCAAAGTGACAATCCGCAAATCTAGTGGTAAAGGGATCGCCTGTCAAGGGTTCAAGATAGTGGATGATAGTTGGAGATTCATAGCCAATATAGATGTCCATTCATCATTGTGGACCGATCTTAGTACGTTGTGGCGGCATAATAGGCACATAAATGGCACACCCAAAAATGCGTAAGTGCGAGATATTAGGCTCGTACCCAGTCACTAGCTGTAACGCAGAGTAAGATTTGGTTGTAGTAGGCCATAGACGAATTAGCGTGGCTGCATACAATATTGCATATCCCCAAGCAGAAACATGAAGATTGGTGCGCATAACCATTGTTCGTGCTATCACTTATAGTCATTTGATATCGGGTTTTACGAGACCATTTTGGGTATGAAAATAGGGAACTGGATGCTCTACATCAATCCCCAGTGACATGCAATAGTCATCGAATGTTTTCGATGTAAACTCCTTAGCATTATCAAGTTGATTGACTTAATAGGATGGTCAAGGTAGTGAGCCCGTAGACGGATAATCTGGGCGAGGAGTTTAGCATAAGCAACATTTCGAGTGGACAACAGCGTGACATGTGACCAGCTTGTCAACGCATCAACCAATACCATAAAATATTTAAAAGGTCAGCAAGATGGTTGAATTGGTCCACAGATATCCCCTTGGATTCTCTGTAAGAACGAAATGAGTATTTTGGGATCCTTTGCGTAGGACGGTCTCGGTCCTAATTTCTCTAATGAACAGGTTTTGCAAAAATGAACGAGGGGCCTTAGAAGAAACCAATGATGATTTTGGTTGGGCCTGAGCTTTTGTAGCGCTATTAGAAGCAAAATGTGTGACTACATCACCCATCATGGTGTTGGAAACAAGTGGCATCCATGGCGTCTTGACCATGGGGAGAACCATCCATGGCATCATGGCCATGGGTAGCGCCATTTATGGCGTTGTCACAAGGGACTTGGGCGGCCCTTTGGCATCCCAAGACAGCTGCAGTGGCTGCTGTCTTACTAAGTTCAGAAATCAATTTTTGATTCTTGCTTCTTCTCACTCTGAAGAATGGATGTCCGTGTGAAGTCTTTAGTATACGGAGCATCATATCACGACCAGGATGTCCTAGTCGGTCTTACCAAAGCCAGTATGTGTCAGAATCCAAGAGATCTTCTCTTATGACGTTATTGGATTCAATTGGTTGAATTGTAGTGACATAAAGTCCACTAGATCGACACATAACCTTCTCTAAGATGCTCTTTCGTCCACAATCATTAGAGGTAATGCAAAGGAACTCTTTTCCTTTCTCAGTATGCGTTTCCGCGTAGAATCCGTTGGCTCTAATATCTTTGAAGCTCAATAAGGTTCGATTTGCCTTAGGAGCGTTGAGAGCTTCTGCTACTTTAATCAAGGTGCCATTTGGCAATAGGAATTGGGCTATTCCATGTCCTTGAACTAAACCTGATGACCTAGCCATTGTAGTCACAGAGGAATATGTATGCAACATCTCTAAGAATAATTGCCTATGGCATAGAATGGTATGCGTAGTCACACTATCCACAAGACATTGTAGTTCTCTAGAATCCATTCCTAAAAGAAAAAGCTCTTAATTAAAAAGGAGTCATAAAGAAAAGAACTCAACTTTTATTAATAATTCAATGGTATTACATCATTGTCTCTTTCACTAGAGAAAATTTAATCCAAAAACTAGCTAATGCAAAACAATGGTAGTCGTCTAACTTTTTTCAGTAATTCCAAAGCAAATGTGACCAGGTGAGTAGAGAGATGTAGGTGGAGAAAGGCTCTCTTAAGTATCACTAATCTCAATACCTTCCTAGACATCACATTTGTATTGAGTACGCCTACTTTGAAGAAAGATTAAACCATTGGCATCTACTACAAAAATAATATGGCAATTGCCTACATTTCTTGGAAAATAAAAAGACTTAGGGGGGTGTATTCAATTCAGATTTTAAAAGATTTTGTTTGAGTTTTTATAATCCATTGATTTACTTAATCCATAGATTGTTTAAATTCTATATGGACTCTGATTGATTCTAATGGATTGATTTACTGGTATTTGTTTAGATTTTACAAGTCCTTATGATGTTTTTGGTAGGTTAATTTTTTTTCTTCTTTTTGAAAAGCAATGGATGTATGGATCCAACTAAGGAGCTTTTATTCATACCTCTAAAATTGGTATTTAGACCTCCTCACTTAATAGACCTCCAGCTTACTTTTACAAATAATCAATATGCTATCTACACCTCCATAATTTTCTCATAATACTCAGCATCCAATAATATCAATAAAAACCTTTTTTTAGAGTGTTCTATTCATATACCTCCAAAATCTGTAGTTAGACCTCCATCAATTTTTGAACATTTCACAATATTATTTTACTCTTGATATAACTAAGCTGAAAAAAAAAAAAAAAAAAACCTTTCAATTGATAGCTCCCCCCCCCCCCAAATGGCATGAGGATGACCATTTGTTGATTTCATAGCTCTAAAAGGGAAAAGACTTTTTTTAATTTTTTTTTTTGTGTCTTTATTGGTAATTTGACATGAGTTGACAAAGTCAATTATCACTTGACAAAAGAAAGAGGTCCAAATGACAATTTTGGAGGTATGAATAGAAGCTCCCATCCAACTATAATGCTATATCAGTGACAAAAAAAGTGTGTGTCTGTGTGTGTGTCTATATATATATGGCAATCTATTATTGTTTATGTTGTGTATAATGATATATGAATAAAGTGTTAACCAAAATGTTATACAAAAAATAAAGTAGTAAACTAATGGCATAATTTATTTTATATCTAATTTACAAAAGAAACATGTGTATATGTAACGGCCTATTTTGGCTTTCGATGAATATATATCGGCGTTCGGCTTCGGGTTTGATTCAAAAAAAAGAAACATGTGTGTATGTATCATCTTAACAATACCATTGAAAGTGAGCTTAATTAGCTAGAAGGATTAAGGCTTCCAGAGCTAAAGTGATAAAAATAAAAAAATTATTAGATGAGAACAGCGGACGATAGTGGGAAGAATGAATGAGTATCACCTATTGGGAGCTGCTTCTTCTTTTTTTTGGTGAAGAGCTTCTTCATTTTTTGAGTGAGAAAGAATCTATCAAAATCTCTTGGGAAGTGGTTGGATTGTTTTTGAGTTTTGATATGTATAAAAAGCACTATAAAATCCTCCAAAATCCAGCATTTAATGAAATCCTTAAAAATCCGTATACTTTTGAATATCTGCTTATTTGAATGGATAATTTTAAATCTTAATTGAATACATCAAGATTTTAAAGGATTGTTTAAAGTCTCAATTGAATACTCATAGACTTTCAAAATACAAAAAAAATCCTATAGATTCTTAAATGAATACACCCCCTTAATCAAAATTGCCAGTTTCTGGGTCTTGATCCTTGAAGTCTTCCACCCTTAGATCAAGATCGCCATCTTGATCTTCTTGTTCCATGTAATTTGCCTCCCTTGCTTCACGATACATCTTGTATGTGTTTGCAACATTCTGGGATGCTTTACACGCTCTTGCCCAATGTCCAGGTAGTCCACATCTAAGACAAGCATCTTTATGGTCAGGTTCCCTTGATCGAGGTTCTTTAGAAGCGTTTTAGGGACGGTTTCTTTCCTTGGTGGCGTCACCACCATAACCGGAGGCTTGGCCTCTCTCTCTCTCTTCACACGTTTACCACCACGGTTCCGTGCACGCCTATCTTGGCGGTTTCCTTCCTTTTTAGGGCGAGAATTATCCCTATCCTTATGGTTTCGCTCCTTGTGACCTCTCTTAGGAGCACGACTATAATTAGACTCCGGAATTGACTTGGCTCCCACGGGTCTAGAGTTATAGTTCTTCACAATTATGTTATCGTGCTTTTCAGCCACTTCATGGCACCAATAAGCTCATGAAATCTTGTGATGAGTCTAGCATTGACATCAATTCGATAGTTCTTGGCTACCATCAATGCAGAGACAGGGAAAGTAGAGAGAGTCTTCTCGATCAATATCGTATCAGTGATTTTCTGCCCACAGAATTCCATCAAAGACTTGATACGAAGTGCTTCCGAATTGTAGTCAAGTACGGACTTGAAATCACAGAAGCGAAGGCTATGTCATCTTACTTCTAAGTCTGGAAGCAAGGAGTCACGGACGTTGCCAAAACGTTGCTCGAGCTCTACCCATAGTTTCCTTGGGTCTTCCTCATTGAGGTACTAATTCTGGAGCGTGTCATTCATGTGACTTGTCATGAAAATGATGGCTTTAACTTCATTGGCCTCTCTCATAGGTCTATTTGCTTCAAAAGCAGCAGCTTGTTGAGGAGTAAGCACGTCCTGATTTGGCTCTTGGATCGTACTCAGGATCCCATCAGCCTTAGATACTGGCCCACATCACGGACCCACTTGTGGTATCCTGTGCCTATTGTCCCTAGTTGAGCAAAGCTCAACTTGTTCAGGTTACTCATCCTGAAAAACAACAAAAAAATTGGGTTAGTTTCGAAGCAAAATGGCTACCACGAAAACAATAAAAATTTCTGAGCATACTTGCTTCCAAGGAATTCTATTCGAAGAGGGGTTGGATTAGATCGAAACAATGATGTTTGTGGTCGATCATTTTTATCTCAACAAACTCTAAGTTTGGAGGACTGTACAAGCTCCAAGCTTAGAGTAAGCACGAACCCCCAAGTTCTTCTTTTTGGTCTCCTCTATGAATAAGAAAGGAGAGGTAGAAGAAGGGAGGTTGTAAGTCCCCCGAGAAAGAAGAAAAGAATGAAAAACTTAAAAAATAGGAACTTTTAGAAAAATTTACCTTGAAAAGTTGCCAAAATCTGGTGGCCAAAGGTGGTGGCAGCAGCTAGGCTGGGCTGTGCGGGGCTGTGCAGGGATGCTGAAAGGTCGCTACAGAGGCTGCTTCGGGGATGCCGCGATGGCACAAGGATACTGCGGGGATGCCGCGAGGCCGCTGCGGAGATGCAGTAGGGATGCTGCGGGAATGCCGCGAGGATGCTGCAGAGATGCCACGGGGATGCCGCGAGGTCACCGCGGAGATGCCGCTATGGATGCTATAGAGATGTCGTGGGGATACTGAGAGGATGCAAGCGTGTGCGGGGAAAAACGAGTGTTAGCGGAGAAAGAAGGCAAGCAGCGCTTGTGGGCACTGCAGGGGCATAGAGGCTAACCAGGTAGGGTTAGCGTTAATTTGAGAGGGGGCAGTGGTAGCACCGGCAGGGCTAATCCGGTGAAGTATTTTTCGTCTTTTAGGGTTTTTGGTTCTTTAAGGTTAGAGTTAGGACTCGTGCTGATAACGTGTTTAAGGCAATTTATATTTGAGAGAAAATCGCTGTGTATTCTCATTGATAATAGAGGTCTCTTTATATAGAGGATTACAATGCATAGAATCCTAATCATACATTGAATAGGAATATCTAGATTCTTCTAATCAAACTCTATTACCTCTAGGTCAAGTAATCAAGGGTTTGGGCCAGACACACAAACAGGAATTTACTTGAACAAGAACATATAAATTGTTAAAAGTTTTTTACTGTATATACATAGCAATTACCGGCCATAATCTGCACTGATACTTAACCATGTCACCTTGGCGGAGTAACTTCAATGGAGTAATCTCCGGAAACACAGCAAGACGACAATCACTGTTAATGTCTAAAAGTTCAGAGGTAGCTAAACTTCCGTTAACACTGATCTGATGGGCGGATCGCTACTTGTGATATTCGGAACTTCCGTTTACCTGTCAAGTAAAATACAAAGGCGTCAAAGGGAGACCACGTTGGGCGGTCTTCTCTTCTCTGATGCCTAAGTTAGTCAATGTATTTGTGTTGACAAAGTAACCGTGGGTAAGTAGTAAATGCGTAATTAATGAGGAGAGATGAGAGAACCTTTTACAGGTGAGGAGGGAGCTGATCTTCTCCATGTTTTTGATGCGGGACTGATGTACTTCAATTCCTAGCTTCTGGAGCTTTTGATACTGTCTTGGTGCGGCGTGTGGCGTCGCGTCGGCGATGATCTGGGGGTAAGTCGGGGCTCAGGCGGTAGCCTGCTTGGCTGTGTTCCCGTAGGTCACTCCTTTGGTGGGAGTTGGTACCTCTGGCGGTAGTATGAACGTGGTTCATTGTAGCTAATTATGCTTGCAAATGCCTATGTAAGTACAAGTCCCCCAAGTCCCCAGTCAAGGAGAGCAATCTTGGTTGGGGAGTTGCATAGCGGTTCGAAGTGTTACTTCTGCTAGACTTGCAAAAGCATAATTAGCGTCAATGCGTTGTCAACCATTGTCCTACTGAGCAAACGTTTTGTACCCTTTCGGGTGGGCCCTTGCTAGGCCCCCCAGGGAGTCCCCCACTTCCCGGCTCAGATAGACCTCTGTTTGGTTGGTGTATTGTTTGTTGAGGGGAGCTGCACTTGGCAGAGGGTGTTGGGTAGCGAACCCAATCTTTGATACCCAAGTGGCGGGGGTCAACATGCCTGATCAGTGTCGTCGAAGACTCTATTGACACGTCCCCTTACTAGTCCTGGAGGACCTTGGTTTGTCTGCAACATCGCGTGGCGGTCATTGTAAAAGTGAGGCGTTGCCTCGGGAATTACCTTTGGTGGAAGTCCCTCCGCTGATAGTACGTGGCCAGCAGTGTCACAAGGACCTGCTTGGCGGTAGCCCAGTGAATGAAGTTGAGGTCAGCGATGACAACCTCACTTGTAAAGTAAATGGGGAAGTTCTGCTGGCGGTGTTGCGCCTAGCGGAGACCATCTCGCTTACAAGATGAAAAGGGAGAAGTTCCTCTAGTGGAGTTGCGCTTAGCTGAGACTATCTCGCTTGCAAGATGAAAAAGGGAGAAGTTCCGCTAGCAGAGTTGCGCTTAGCGGAGACTATCTCGATTGCAAGATGAAAAAGGGAGAAGTTTCGCTAGCGGAGACTATCTCGCTTGCAAGATGAAAAAAGGAGAAGTTCCGCTAGCGGAGTTGTGCATAGCGGAGGCTGTCTCGCTTGTAAGATGACCAGGGAAAAGTTCCGCTAGCGAAGTTGCGCTTAGCAGCGACTACCTTGCTAAGTTGTGACCTGCCTCTTCGATAGTTGCTTCGGTTGGACGCTTCGTCTGACGGTGTTCAACACGTGGCTAACATATATTGGGTTAGCGTGTGGAATAACGTCTCTGCAGCACACCTGTCTCCTCGCCATTAATGCTAGTAATCACGGATTCGGTAACCGAGGCGATGTCTCGGTTAATCAGGCGATTAAGTGCTATCATTGGCCACGTGTTCGGTTGTCGTGTGACGTCGTTTTTCAGAAGACGACCTAGATTGCTTGGATGTGGACATAAAAGAGAGGGAAAACCTGGAGGTTTAACACTTTGTACTTTTCCCTATTATTGTCGTCCTCAAGCCTTGCTCTGAGATCTAAGAAGGTTCTGCAATCTCCGTAAAGCTGTTGATCTTTGGAAGACAAAGATTTTCTGAAGTGAAGTCGAGCACTTTTGAGCATACCAGAGTTTCTGTCATTGAGGTTGGTAGCCCTAAATCCCGTTCCTGTTTTATTGGTTTTTTTTGTTTGTTTCTGTCGATTTCTGGTTTTCTGTTTTCCGAAGTGATTTCTGGCATTCTCCGGTGTCTCTAAGGGCCTAGAGTTGTGTTTGGGGGTGGGCTTTGGGTGTTTGATAGGAGATTGAGGATTCTTGCCCTGGTAGATGGTCAAATCTGGGTTGGAGTGAGTGCGTTTTGTTCTTGTTTTGGCATTTTCTGGGTTTTCTGCGTATGGGTGTTCTTGATGTTCTTGGATGACAACAGATAAGGGTGAGTTTAGATCCTGTTTGAACTAACTGGTTTGGGTTTTAGGGTTTGTGATGGCTAGCTTCGTAGAGATCTCAAGCAGTGAGGATTCCAGGTCTGACGTGTCGTTCAGCATGGCGGATAGGGTATTTATTGATTCATTGTGTCCGTCTGCCCCTGCAGGAACCTCACTGTCTAAACCGCTGGACATCGAGCCAATACAGACCATACCCTGAGAGGTGGCCATGGGTCATGTCGGTCATATGGAGAGCTCTAGGGTAGAGAGGGAAGCCGCGGCCTGCCATAGGCGCGAAGAGCGGTTAGCGAGCAATAGCGCCGCTAGTGGTTCGTCTGTTGGGGGAGAGACTGGCGGGGAAGGGAGATCAAGTCAGCATGGGTTTTCCGTGATGGTACCCCTGTTCACAAGGCAGGGGGGGGCGATGACCGTTGCCGCCATAAACCGGTTGAAGCGAGTGTTTCGACTGCCCGGCGTCGTGAAGCTGCGTCCGCCGCTGAAGGACAAAAGATCGTCAATGCTGCTAGCGGGGCATGCTACCGTGCATGAGGCTATCTTCCTCCAACGAGTGACATTTCCCCTCCGGCTAAATCTCCAAATTTTGGTATGTGAGTTCTGCCTTGCCTTTGGGAAAATTTGCCCTAACATGTGGCGGTTGTTGATGGCAATCAACTCGTTGTAGCGCTTGTCCGGTTGTGAGGGTTCAACCGTGGCGGAGGTGCTGCACTTCTACGAGTTGGTGTACGTAAAGCGCCAAGGTTGCAATGGACAGATGAACCTGAGTCGCCGCCAGGTGGCGCCCAAGTTGATCGAGAATTTGAAAGATTCCATGTCCTACTGGCGGGGGGTCTTCTATGTTGCCACCACCGGATGGGAATATCAAGCGGGGTCGAATGAGGGGGAGCCAACGTTCTGGATTAAGTCGGAGTTCCAACCAATCTGAGGTTGTCGCTGGACTCCATTGTTGTTGGTTTTGTTTATATAATGGTTCCTCGTGCTAATGAGTTTAGTTTTTTTTTTTTTTTTTGGTAGCGGGCTTGCGCTATAACCTGACTCGTGAGGAAAAGTATCGCGTGGCAAGGAACCGGGGTTGTTGGCAGAATCGCAATCTGCTAGATCTCCGCTTACTCACCGGATGGGAATTGTTGGTCGATTAGCAATTGACACGCTCCCTTGGTAAGTGACATCCGTTGATCCCTGCCATAGCATTGGTTTTGTACTAGGCTAACCTGTTTTTTTTTTTTTTTTTAAACTCTCCGCCAGGTAACGAAGCGAGCCGCTACGCTTTCGCCAAAGCAATGGACCTTGCCGAGATAAACAACTTTCTTGAGAGCTTGTATGCTGCCGATTTGGCGACCCAGTAGGCGATGGTGAATCCACAGACGCTGGCGGTGAGCCAGTCTGAAACCCTAGTGGTGCTGCCGATGCCGCACCACTCACATCTCGGTGCCGACGGTCTTCTAGTCGTTCAAGCTGGAGCTGGTGCTGAGCATAATGTTGCCGGCGGGAAACAGGCTCCGACTACCCCTGCGCAGTAGAAAGAAAGAGTCCTTGCCACTCGGCGCGAGTCCCACCCACCAGTTACCATTGCATGGTTGGAGCCGCATGTGACAACTAGGCCTGTCACCACTGGCACTACCCTGGCCATTTTGCAGAGGAAATGGCGGACGAATGACCCCGATGAGGAGGGCGAAGCCACCGGTATGGAGATCATCGGGGTCAACCAGCAGAAGAAGGCAAAACAGGCTCTGCCCACGGTGACCGCGGCCGCTAGTGGGGAGGTGCAGACGAGTGACCTGGACTCGTTTGCCGCATGCACCGAATTCCTGACTAACCTAGAACGGGAGTTTTTGTTCCACCTCTGCGAGAGGCTGGGATTAGGCGGATTGGATGGGACTGTCCGCCCAACGGTGCTACAGCAGTCGCCGTTTAGCTCGACCTTTGGCCATCTGTCCGTCTGGTTGCACGAGCTCTTCCTGGCGGTTTAGTAGCAGCCTGAGGTCGAGCGGCAGTTGTGGGAGGAGCTCGAAGTTCTGCTGGGGGAATTGGCTGATGCTCAGGCCAGATTGGCGGATAAGGAGAGGCAGCTGACCAAGGTGGAATGTGATGCCTCAGATGCACGTGGCAAGCTGAAAATCGCTATCGAGCAAAACCTTGAGCGGAACGATCACATCAACCGGCTCCAGCAAGATATAGTTCAGCTGAAATAGTAGATGGCGGCCAAGGTTAAGAGGATTGACATTTTTCAGAAAAACTCTAAATAAGCAGTGTGGCTGCCCAGCTAAAGGCGTGGAGGAGCAGTGTTGAGGTTGCCGCTGTAGATGACTTCAAGCAGTCTGCGGCGTATAAGCAAGCTTTAACAGAGGCGGCGAAGGCCGGTGCTGTTGCCAAAGTAGAGCTTCTAAATAAAAAGGGCGCCATGGACTGGGCGAAGGCGTCCGGGTCCGCTAGCACACCCATCCAGCCGTCAGTCCCAGGGGGCGAGTCCTCGGTGGTTCAACATGGCTTGAGCTCCAGCAGTGGGGAGAGTGATGATGACCTGGCGGAAGCCTCCCAGCCAACTCCGGTGCCCACCTAGTCCAAGGTCTCTAGAGCCAATGTTCTGGCGGCTCGTACCCTACCGGACATGACCAACATGACCCCGAGCCCGACTGCGCATGGCTCCGATCAGACAAGTAGCATGGGCGCGCAGCAACTGCCGGCCAAGGGTGAGCAGGGCGAAAGGAAGTGAGTTACCTTGGGGGTAGTTATTGACGTCAGTGCTTCTACTTCGATCCACTTATTGTTGTAGTCGATGGCGACAATGATGTATTTGAACTGACCCCTGGCGATTGGGAATTTTCCCAGCAAGTCTAAGCCCTACATGGAATGGATCCATGGGCCGATGATGATTGACAGGGGTTCCACTAGGGCATGGAGGAGGTCAGCGTATTGTTGACATTTGTGGCAGGACCTGGACACCCTTTTGGCGTCTTCGCCGAGCGTGGCCCAAAAGTATCCCTGTCGCATTGTGCGATTGAACAGAGACCTGGCACCCGAGTGGTTTCCACACTCCCCGGCGTGTATCATTATAAGCACGTCTTTTTCCTCTTTTGAGGTCAGACATCGAAGGTTGGGATGAGTAAACCCCTGGGGGTAAAGTTTGCCATTCTGTATGTTGTAGCGGGTTGCCCTCCGCTTGAGTTGTCATGCATGCTTCGACCTTATCCGCTGGTAATGTTCCATTGCGCTTGTATTCGATGATTTCATCCACCCAACTGGGCCTAGTCTCAATATTGAAAATCTCCGCCAGGGTTTTTGTGATGCTTGGCTTGTCAAGGCGTTCTACCCTTGTGTCCGCTAGACATTGGTGTGGTTGAGTGGTTGCTAGTCGTGCTAGTGAATCAGCCTTAGTGTTCTTTTCCCTATTGATCTGTGTGATGGTGTGAAATTTGAATTTTTTGAGGAGTGTCTTGACGTACCCCAAGTATGCCTCTAACTGTTGGACCTTGGCCTGGAAACTGTCATTGACCTGGTTAATGACTAACTGGGAATCGCTGAATATGTTGATACTGTCAGCGCCCGAGTCGATGGCGAGGAGTAAGCAGGCAATGAGTGCTTCATATTCCGCCATGTTGTCTGAGGCTTTCAAATTGAACTTCAACGTGTATTCTAGGTTTAGTCCCCCCGGTCCTTTGAGGATGACTCCGGCGGCGCAGGCCTTGGTGCAAGCGGAGCCGTCAACGTGGAGGTTCCAGTCTGACTGTTGCTGGGGGACTGGTTCCTCAACAGTTATCATTTCTGTGTTGGCCTCTTGTGTGCCCTAGCTGGGTTCATCCTGACCCTCGGTGAGCTCAGTGATGAAGTCTGCCATCGCCTGACCTTTCATGGCGGTTCTTGGTTTGTAGTCGATGTCGAACTCGCTGAGCTCGATTGCCCATTTGTGAAGGCGCCCAGAGTGCTCAGGGTTTTGCATTACCTGCCTCAACGGTTGGTTTGTTAAGACATGAATGGTGTGGGCTTGAAAATATTAGCAGAGACGTCTAGCTGCAACAATAAGTGCGAGAGCAAGCAGTTCCAGGGGGCATATCTTGTTTCAGGCCCTTTCATGCCTCTGCCAGCGTAGAATATTGGAAGCTCCTCCTGGCCCTCTCGTAGGACAATGGCGCAGCTTATCGCTGATTGTGAAACCTCTAGATATATATACAGTGTCTCCCCTTGCACAGGAATGGAGAGAAATGGGACTGCTGCCAAGTACTCTTTCAAGCCCTGGAATGCCGCCTCACAGTCTGGGTTCCAGTTGATTACCTTCTTGTGTGTCGTCTTTAGGACTTTGAAAAATGGGAGGCATCTATCACTGAGTCTGGAAATGAACCGTGAGAGAGCGGTTAGCTTACCCTGGAGGCTTTGCACGTGTTTTTTCTATTCTGGAGCCTTCATGTTGAGGATGGCCAGCACCTTGTCAGGATTGGCCTCTATGCCCCGTTCACTGACTATGTAACCTAGGAATTTGCTGGCGGTGATGCCAAAGAAACATTTTTCCGGGTTGAGGCGCATGCCATAGGCCAATAGAATGGTGAATATGATGCGGAGGTTGGCCACGTGTCTGACTTGGATACAAATTTACGCAAGCGTACGTATCATTGTCAAGATAGGGAAATATTAAGCCCAAAGTTTATCTTACCACTGAGATTAGTGGCTAACCCACAATCCTTGGGTAGTCGGAACTGAAGTCACTAAGCAAACAAAATAAAATTAAAGAAAATAAAATAAATAAAAATGCTACTCTAAGGCACCAAGCCTTAGCAATGCTCGGCTTTGGTTTTCACCAAAGCCTAATCAAAACTAAGAGCCTAGTGATGGCTATTTACAATGAGATAGAAATTGTCATTTGAAATTGTAATTGTAATTTTCTAAAAGACTAAGCCAAAAACTAAATGAATAACAACAATTAAAAATGAAGAAAAATAAAATAGAGAGATTTTGGGTACTAGGGATCACTCTCTAGCAATTTCAATGCAACGAACACATTTCAAGCAAAACAAACATATTTTCAGGAGAACCAAATCCCGTACTTATTGCCGGTCAAGGCCACTAAGCCGAATTTCCTTGAGGGTATTCACATTTTCGGTTAGGACAAATATGAACTCTCTAACTCATGAATTAGTACCTTACCAAGGCTACCAAAACATGAGCTAAAGGCATAGAGCTCTAGAAATTAGGGATTTAAGCATGCAATAGTTACAATCTAGAATGTAACGATTACTTAGTTCTATACCTAATGCCGGTTAAGGCCACTAAGTCAATTTCTCTTATTTGGTATCCATTCTTCCGGTTAAGGCAAGAATGAACACTCTAACCCTAATCATTATGCCTTGTTAGGGCCACAACGTCTAGGATTAAAGGCGAAGGGCACAAGAAAATAGAAACTTAGACAATCATTCATTCTCGATTAAGCAACTACTTGACACACCACACTAATTACATGAAGCTAGTGAACAAAAGAACCACCAATTGTATCACACAACACAAATCTCAACACATAACAAAGAAAGTGGTCAATTCCCTAAAATTCATGCATCGAGAATCAATTGACATAGTAATTAGAGTGCACCCATATGAAAATATATTATTTATCACTTGAAAAATATGTCAATTACATCAAAATTGAGCTAGAGTTAGAAACCCTAGCTCCCAAAAGTAACTACTCACAACCCATATTAATGAACATCAAAATTACAAAATTCAAATAGCAAAGAGTAGAGAAGTGTAGGAGAAAACAAGGATAGTCACAAATAGCTATGAAGCTAGCATGACTAGCCTTGAATTACAACCCCACAAAATACCCAAATCTTAAATCTTATAGAGATTGAGCTCCTTGATGGATCCTTTAAGCTTTGTGCAAGTAGTTCTTCAAATCTCAAAAGAAATTATAAATAAAAGAGGAAAAATGGAGGGGAAGGAGGGAGAAGAGAGCAGCCCAAAGGGCTGCCTCTGTTTTTGGTGGTGCGACTATTGTGTCTTAAGAATGGAATGGGTTGGCTGCGATATCTGTGAAGGGATAAGGAGAAGTGCACGTGATACACTTGAGGGATGTAATTGTATGCCACGTATTAGCGTTTTGGTTAGCTTGAGTGAAAGAATAGAAACCTAATGGATGCACGTGGGTTGCTGTTGTTTGCTACTTTGCATGATTAATTAAGTAATCAATCAATTGCATGATTAATTAAGTAATCAATCATTTGAATGATTAACTTAATTAATTAAGCATCATTTCTTTTCCTTGATTTTTTCCTTTTTCTTGGTCTTCTTTTCTATTTTTCTTTCTTTCCCTCAACACTTTCACATATGACCTCATGGATTGGATTCCACTTTCTCGCTCAAGTTGACCATGGTTGAACAATGTTGACTTTTCGTCCTTTGCTCAAAAACTCCATTCTTCATCATTTTCACATCATTCTATCTCGTTTCCGTAACTTCGCTTATTCCCTACACAATAAATAAAAATGGATTAATTACATAATAATTAACTTGAGGAGTAACTTATTTCTAGTGTTTTAGATACAATTACATGCATAAAAATACGTGTAATCAGTGTCCTCTAGCTTTGATGCTTTTGACCAGCATGTCGTCCACGTATACCTCTATGATTTTGCCCAGATGCTCAGCGAACATGGCATTCATCAACCGCTAGTAAGTTGCGCCGGCGTTCTTCAAACCGAAGGGCATGACATTGTAACAGTATAGGCCCTTGTAGGTGGTGAAGGCGGTGCACTCCTAGTCACCAGGGTGCATCTTGATCTAATTGTAGCTGGAGAAGGCGTCCATCATGCTCATTAGCTCGTGTCCAGCGGTGGCATCGACCAGTTGGTCTATGCGAGGTAGCTGGAAACTGTCCTTAGGGCATGCCTTGTTGAGGCCCTTGAAGTTGACACACATCTGCCACTTCCCGCTAGGTTTCTTGACCTTGACCAGGTTGGAAATCAACTGAGGATAATTGACTTGGCAAATGAACCCGATGTTCTGTAGTTTTACGACTTCCTCCCCAATCGTACGATACCTTTCCTCATCAAAGGCCCTCTGCCTCTGCTTGACAGGGTAGGAGGATGGTTTGGTGCTCAGCTTGTGTGTGATGATCTTAGGGGAGATGCCTGGAATGTCAGCGTAGGACCATGCAAAGACGGCGGCATTGTCACATAGAAATTGGGTGAGTTCTGCTGCTACCTCTGTGTCTAGCTGAGGGTCGATGCGGACTGTCCGCTCAGGGTGTTCATCGGAGATGCTAATAACCCTCAAAGATGTTTTTGGGTTGACAGGCTCCTTTTTGACATATTTCTTCTCGTCATCTCTGGGGTCCTCAAAGATGTCTGGCGGTGATGCATGGTTTCCTACTATTAGTATCTCATGGCGGCGCGTCGACCGTGCTATAGTTGTGGAGTAGCATTCTCATGCCAATTGTTGAATTCCTTTGACACAAACTGTCCCTTTGGGCGTAGGGAACTTCATGAGAAGCATGTATCCGGCTATGATGCACTTAAGCTTGTTGAGTGCCGGTCAACCAATGATGGCATTGTATGAACTGAAGCAGTCGACAATGATGAACTCTGTATGGATTTCAACCGTACATGGACTGGCGCCGATAACTAGTCGCATGTAGTCGGAACCCAATGGTTACGTGATGTCTCCAGAGAAGCTGAGCAATGGCTCATGATCCTGGAGTAATTTTCTATTCCGTTGGTGTTTGTTGTAACAACCATTAAAGATGACATTGATAGCGGATCCGCTGTCCACAAGGACCCTCCCCACTGACTATTTATCGAGTATGGTGTCGATTAAGAATGGATCGTCGTGGGGTAGATGCACTCCGCGCTCCTCCTCCTCTGAGAAGGTAATAGGTCCCCAACCAGACCTTGGGAGTTTGGTGGACCTTTCGTAGCTGATATTGCAAACTTCGTTTGGGTAGTTAGCGCAAGCATAACGCTTTTTTTCCCTGTGGGACATGTTGGTAATTGGAGCACCGCCGTCAATGGTATTGATGCGGCCCATTTGTTCGATGTTGGCGACCACGGGTGGCGATTGGCAGATCTTGAATTGCTCCATCTTACCATTGCGGTACAGAGTCTAGATAGCTGTCTTGAGAGCGTTGCAATTGTTGGTGTTGTGGCCGCTGTCCTTATGGTATTTGCACCATTTACCAGTGTTCCTGGGCTTTCCCACCCTTGGGTATTTTCTTCGGGGTGGTGACAGAATCTGATCCTTGCACTGGTCGTATATTTCTTCATACGAGGCCGTGAGGACCGTGAACACTACATACCGCTGGGAGGACTCTGTCTGTTTATTACGGTTATCTGCCCAGGATGAGCGGTTGCCCTTGTTGTAATGCTGGTCCTTCTGCTGCTTGTTCTGGTAAGTGCCCTATTGCCACTCTCTCCTCTTATCCATTGGTCGCGTACCAGAGGTTTTGCTAGCGGTCTCCTGATTGCTGGCGAAAGGTTGGGTGGACTTTGTAGGCATTGGCGGTGGTGGGGGGGGGGGGTTTCTCCATACGTGATGAATTCTGCCTGTGCACGGATCACCGGCTCGCTCATGACATGGTCATATGCGGCATTTGGATGATTATAATTGAGATGATAGAGAAATGGTCCCTTAAGGAGTCCTTGCTTGAAGGCTGCTGGTGTCATTGTCTTGTCGAGATTGCGGCACTGAGATGTCGCCGCTCTCCATCTGGTGACGAACGCCTTCAATGTTTCCGCTACCCCCTGCTTAAGGTTGAACAACTGAGTTATGTTGTGATGTCCGACGGCCAACAGGATGAACCGAGAGAGGAAAGAGTTTGACAGTGAGTGGAATGAGTCGATAGAGCCTGGCGAACATTCAAAGAACCAACTCATTGCCTCGCTGTCCAACGTTTCGCTGAACAAGTGGCAGAAGGTGGCGTCATCAAATCCCTTATTATTGGTGACCATCTTGAAGGTGTCTATGTGGACGAATGGGTCAGACATGCCGTTGTAGTATGACATCTTTAGTGTCTTTGCGTGTGCTGGTCTGACGGCTTGCAGGATCCTGGCTGTGACTGGTCCTGGTCTGGATGCAAATAGCAGATTTGGCGTTGGCGCTAGGGCGCCTACCTCCGTCCAGATTAGCCTTTGCTCTAATTATTGCATCATTTCCAAGATTAGGGTGGTTGCGTAGCCAGCAGGCCTCGCCTGGAGGTTCCGCTGAACCAGCTCCCGCCCGAGGGTAGGTGGATTACCTTCTGTTCTTGCCCTGGCTGCCGGGCGGCTGGCGTTTGGCTGTGATTCCACCTCCTGCTCCATCATTAGGACGGGCAAAGGAGGCGGGCCCATCACCTCTGGTGGGTTCAGCGGTACCTGCATCTGTATGACTGGTACGGGTACCATTTCGCCTATATTGGGTTGATTGTGTCTGGTGCTCCGCGATTGCTCGCTCTATGCTGTGCTAGCGTTTTCTTCCAGCGCCTTTTTTTATTCGTCGAATTTTGACATCAGCGTGGCCACCTGCTTTTGGGCCTCGGCCTTTTCTATGCGCTCCTGTTAGCGCTTCTTGTTTACCTTGTGGAGGTCCACCAATGCCAGCACATACATAGCGGCGAGCTCCCGGACCGGTGGGTGACTACTGCTGGGTCTCCGCCACAAGGTTTGATGGGGTATTAAATAGTGCATGATTAACGGTTACCACTTGGTCAACGTTAGCTGCTAGATTTGTGGGGTGGGGGTCGGCAGACTGGTCTGCTTGCTGCTGAACATTTACCCCGCTACCACTAGTCATGGTAGTTGTGGTGGATCACCTTTTGTTCAAGGATTCACACTGACGGCGCCAATGTTAATGTCTAAAAGTTCAGCGGTAGCTGAACTTCGGTTGATGCTGATCTGATGGGCGGACTGCTACTTGTGATATTCAGAACTTCTGTTTACCTGTCAAGTAAAATACAAAGGGCTTCAGAGGGAGACCGCGTTGGGCAGTCTTCTCTTCTCTGATGACTAAGTTAGTCAATGTATTTGTGTTGACAATGTAACCGTAGGTAAGTAGTAAATACGTAATTAATGAGGAGAGAGGAGAGAACCTTTTATAGGTGAGGAGGGAGCTGATCTTCTCCATGTTTTCGATGTGGGACTGATGTGCTTCAGTCCCCACCTTCTGGAGCTTCTAATGCTGTCTTGGCCCGGATCATGGCGGCGCGTCGGCAATGATCTGGGGGTAAACCGAGGCTCAGGTGGTAGCCTGCTTGGCTATGTTCCCATAGGTCACTTCTTTAGCGGGAGTTGGTATCACTGGCGGTAGTATGAACGTGGTTCATTTTACCTAATTATGCTTGCAAATGCCTATGTAAGTACAATCAAAAATCAAACCAAAGTGAAACAATTCATAGTAACCCCTGCGTGTAGTTTTAGTTCAGGAGGTTATATTAAAACAAACAATTCAAGTCATCGAAATCATCACACACCCCTACTTGGACATCTGTAGGTAGCTCCGACAATCACAACAGTCATCTCGATCGTTGTTAACTTAATAACAATTCAACTTCTCTACAGAGCAGTCATCACACTGATCATCACACAAATTTCACTGGTTATCACATAGACAGCCATCATCCTACTGATCATCACACAGATTTCGCCGGTCATCACACAGATATTCCTACACAAGATTTACATGATAATCATCAAAATGATTCATAACACTAATGTCCTCGATTCAATACGCATGTATTCCTACACAAGCTTTACATGATAATCATCACAAATATTCATCACACTGATATCCTCGATTCATTACATAGATATTCCTACACAAGTTGCCATATCTTAAACCACCCATTAAGATTACATACTAGACCCATGGTATCTCAACAATTGAAATTCTACAATCACAACTCAATACTCAATTTCACCATTCTCAAGCAATAATGAACTCATTTCAAATATTGTTCACATCACAACGAAGCCACTAATACATATATATTTTATGTAAATATATATATATACACACACGTAGTCATCCACTCAAGAATGCCACTAATACCAACTATGGTCATAGTTAAACTAATAACTCCAAGACAATATGGTACTATGCTCATAACGAATATCGTGAGATTTACTCATCTCTGAATTTCATTGCGTCTTCACATGCTAACCAAGATAAAGCACAATCATCCCAATCTGCTCAACACAACTCTGTCAAGTACCTAATCACATACGGTCTTCACTTAGTACACAAATCACAAGCGATTAAAGTCCGAAACACCCATTTTGAACTAAAACCACAAAAGTTACTCCAATCGAGGTGAAACCACATCTGAGACCACCCAAAGTCTCTGGAATACTTCTACAATCGATATGTCAAAACCACAAGTCGATCGAACACTCGAATCTTCACGGATCGAATAACCGAACGGTAAAAACCGTAAAAATCAGAACATACTCATTCGATCTTCAAAAATTATGTATTATATATCGAAATACTCAAATCGACGAGTAGATCAAAATCAGGAACAGAAACTGTTCCTGAGGTGGCAGGAAACCGCCGCCACAGAAAGTGGCAGAGCCACCGCCAACCTCCTAATTAGGTGGCGAGACCTATGCCAAACTCTTCCTCTCAATATGTACATCAATGTTCATAACTCGCACAAAGTTTGAATCAAAGCCATTTGGCTAGAATTTACCCCGAAAGCTTTGAAATTTGATGAACCCTAGAATGCCAATCTCCAAAATTCGATCTCCACAAGTTGAATCATTGCAAGCCACCTTGGGAGAAAGCTTCTATGTCCTCTGGGCTCCAAAAACCCCCCAAGAATCTCCCCCTGAGGTGGCCAGAAAAGTGAGCTCCGACGAGGCCAAAAATTGCAGCGCCGCCACCACTTCTCGCTGTCGTAGCACCGCCGATAGCTTGACCCAGGTGATGAAACTTACCAGACTTAGACAGAGAAGTGAGCCGAAGAGAAGGGATCATCAAGTAGCACGTCGAACAGTGGCCAGAGAAGGAAGAAATAATGAAAATCAGTCCCCGACTGCGGTTCGGGAGAGAAGAGAGAGAAAAAGTTTCCAAAAACGCAAATTTGGCTTTTTCTGAAATTTTCCTATTTAACCAAAATGAAACTTTTTCCGGTGGCCATAACTTCTTCATACGAACTCTGATTTCAACGTTGCACATATCCACGAACTTGTATCAATGCGCTCTACAACTTTCGTGAAGGAAGATTTCAGAGAAACCCAACGTATAAAAAGTCAACCTTTGCGCCCCCCCCCTAACACCATAGTTTTCGAATAAAAATTTGTCCGAAACACTTCCGCCTCATCCACAAACCACGAAATCATCAAACAACCACTAATTAAATTCTGAAAAATCCTCGAAAAATAATAATGAATTTCCGGGGTACTACATATTTGGCCCGGTAGTGCTAACCCCGCCAAGTGTAAAGCCTGTAGGACATAAATGGGTCTTTGTCAGAAAACGTAATGAGAAGAATGAAGTCATAAGGTACAAGACTTGCCTTATGGGGCAAGGTTTCTCAATACACTTTGGAATTGACTATGAGGAGACATACTCTCCCGTAATGGACGTTATAATGTTCCGCTACGTAGTTAGCTTGGTAGTTTCCGAAGGACTGAAAATGCAGCTCATGGATGTGGTTACTGCATATCTCTATAGGGATCTTGATTCAGATATATATATATATATATATATATATATATGAAAGTGCCTAATAGGAGCATAAAATGCGACAATATAATGTGCAATCCTTTACACTTTTCTTCGCTATTTCCTATAAAAAAATCAATTTTAACTTTATTTCCTTTTTAGGTAGTTCGTGAAGCAGTTCAAGAGAAATAAGAGCTTAAAGGAAGCAATGAAGCCATGGATCATGAAGTACTGATGCAAAGGACTAAGTTTGATCACCCTTTGGCCAGAAATAACAAGGGAAGTCCACAAAAAAGGTTGTGCAAAACAGTTGCCGCAAAGCAAGAAACTGCAGTTTTAGAATAAGTTTTCCGGGAACATTTTTGGAGAGCAATTCTTGCATCCTTCCAGCTACAGAAAAGGCCAGTGATCCTTGAAGATATGATTTTTTACTTCAACAGGAGCCAAAGAACTAGTCAAAAGCACCAACAAGGCAGTAGGTAATCAAGCTCAAAGTAGGCTTCCCGATAAGGCAGAAACTGTCATCTTTTCACGAAGCTTTTTGGGAGAACTTTTCTGGCAACTTTCTTGGAGTTTTTTCAGAAGGTTATTGATCATTATAGAAAATGTAATGTCATAGAACACGTAGGATTCAAGAACCATCCAGAAACTTAGGAAAACGAAGTTGTTCCTTGTCCAAGAATTAAGCTTCAGAGACAGAAATTGAGTCCCAGTCAAAACAGGACAGTTTGACAGAAATCTTCTATGGACGGATTTTGGGATCGTTTTTGGAAGGTTATTGATGCTGCAAATCCTAAGGAGAGTCCTAGAATGATTCCTCAAGATTTTGGGAAGATTACTAAGGCTTGATGGCAATTAAATTGTGCACCAATTAAAGGAATCCTCAAGCAACTAGGGGAGGCTTTCAAAGCAGAATTGGAAAAGGAAACTGGGGCTGTGTATTCCATACATATAGAGGCTCTGAACACATTGCTAACCACCACCCTAGAGAGCCATCTTCTGCCCCAAACCCTAGTACACAAAGTCTTGAAATTCCCAAGTCCTCCAAGAGCAAAAATCATGCAATCCATCTTTCATCCTTCATCAAGCTTAGACGTGAACCAACTTGAAGGAGTTCTTGCAACCAAGGCCGCCTAAAAGTGAATTCATGGTTCTCATATTCCCCTTTTTATGGTTTTTATCCTCTTGCAACCTAAAACTCATGTTTTTATTTGTTGAATTTAAGACGATGTGTGGCTAGTTATTTTTTGTTAGGGGCGAGGTTTGAAGCCCCAATTATGTAGAACATATGTTTGTTTTAATTTAGTTTCTTGAACTTTGGTGTGAATTGGTTGTTTAATTCTAATTGATTGAAAACTTTTACATGTGTTTGTTTTATATTGGCCACCATAGGATTTATGCATGTAATTGGAGCTAGGTTTAGAAAATAATTCACCTAATCGTCTTGTTTTCTAATCCACAAGTATGCAAGGCTATAGACAAAAGTTGATGTTTTAAACAACTAGAAGAGCATGCTAGGTAGGCGCTCCACACTAGACTGCAACTCTATAACCATTCGTTTCCATGAGATCTTAATGCTTCAAATATGTTGACACTATATGTGTTGTTGATAGGATAGCGTTTTATACCTTGATTGCATGTTTGATAGGCTTAGCTATTGTGCGTTCACATAGGCTAAGTAATTAGGGAAACATTAATAAAGGATATGATCTGTTCCGACTTGTTTCTTGGTTGGTTTCTGTTCACATCTTAGTAATAGAAACTAGGTTAAATTAACATTATTCGAAAGTAATTGGTGGTGGATTTCCGAGTCTCTAACGTCTTCTCCATCTTATTTTCTAAAAACCAAAAAACAAAATTGTTTTCTTTTTGTTTTCTCTTTTATTTTTGTAGAAACTTAAAAAAACCCCAAATCTGTTTCAACTTAGGATTGCAACACACCCTTCAATCCCCGTCTTGTCCTGCCATCTCTTTTCCTCTTTGACATTTTTCTTTAGCTTAGTATTGTTATTTGTTTTGTGTGTTAGTTAGTTTAAATTAGTTAGTTTTTATTTTGTGTGATAAATTGGTAATATTCAATCTTTGGCATCGAACAATCCTTGCTTACTTTATATTACTAATGACTACATTTTGTAGGGTTAACTTGAACGCTTGATTTTAGCGTATCAGTGTCTGATGGCCTTACATTACCCAAATCAAGTGACTCTAAACCACGGAGTGCGTTTGCAATTAGGTTGAAATGCTCACTTTATGGAGATGTGGTATACCCGTCTAAGTGACTACTTGATTGGGAAGGGATATAAGAATGATGAATTATGCCCGGCGTATTAAAGAAAACAAGTTCCATAATTTGCAATTGTAGCTGTATATGTCGATGATATGAACATAATCTCTTGATGAAATAAGAGAAACCGCGAGTTACTTGATATCCAAATTTGAGATGAAGGATCTTAGGAAAACTTGATTCTATCTAGGCCTTCACTACTAGAATTATGGCCCCAGACATTGACCAAAAACCGATGAGAAACAAAAACCCGACCGATGTCTTAGTGGGTGATGAGAAAGATCCGGAAAATCCACACATCGGTTGCTCATTATAAATCGATGTAAATAGGTTTAAATGATAACAAACTTGCATGTTTTACTATTGTTAAACCCTCATTTTATTGTATTTAATGCTTAAAGAAATATAGATCATACAGCACAACTTTACATTTTAACATCGTTATTGATTTAAGAAACGATGACTGATATTGTTACAGACATCGGTTCCCATAAACATTTCTTGTTGTTCATGATTTTGAAGCGTAATTTGCCACATATACCACGATTTTAGATTCAATATAAAAAGTCTAGTATTGTATGAACCGATATATTTACTTAGATTAACATCAGTGTGTAAGGAAAAAAACGATGTCTGGTATTCAGTAATATATCGTTTTTGACAAAAAATCGATGTCTGTATATTTTAGTAACATCGATTTTCATTTTGGAACTGATGTCTGGTACTCAGTAATATATTGTTTTTAACAAAAAATCGATGTCTGTATAGTTTAGTAACATCGATTTCCAGTTTAGAACTAATGTATCTATGTTACTGGACATCAGTTTTTATGGATAAAACTGATTTCAACTTTATATCTAGACATCAGATTTTATAAAGAGGATGATGTCCACAAAATATGTAGCTGCTGCTATAAATTGCAATTTCAACAGTTGACAAGAGTGATTTGAATATTGGGGTATTTAATCTGAAATCATCATCCTTAACAGTTTACAAAATGGGCAAAATAAAACCTCAATTCACCTACTACAAAACAATTTGTCTACAAAATGGAATTGATCAATTATTCATAATGATCCAATAAACATGGCTGTGAGAAACAAATAAGGCAAGCTTCTTTCTTGTCTTCTCCAAGCTCACTATGCCAAAAAGGCCTTCAGACGACAGAACAGTTCTGTCGTCTGAACGAACCAAAATGTGTCGTCTAGTACGGTGTCGTGTCTTGGGGGTATCAGACGACATAAAAAAATAAAAATCATGTGTTGTCTGATGAGTTTTGCATTTTGGGAACATTGTGATCTGTCATACAACAACAATTAAATGTTGTGCCAATTGACTTTAAACGACAATTATCTGTGGTCGTAAAGCGCATCAGAGGACAATTAAGTGTCGTTCTATGGTAGGTTTATATGACATTTAAGTGTTGTGTGAAAGGTTTTGAAATTATACGTATGTGATGTTGGGAAATAATTTAGACAATAGATATCATATTCTTTCTGTTATGTCAGTCTCATTACAACGACAATTTACTGTCGTTTGAGGTTATTTAAGACGACAAATATTTGTGATCTGAATATAAAAAAGACCACTAATAGTACGTGTTTTATATTGTCTGTGATTAAGTCCAACCACACTTATTTGTTGTTATTATATGCTTCAGCCAACAATTTCATCTAACTTATGTTATTGTTTTGCCATTTAGACTACAATTTTCTGTCATCCCAAAGCCAAAAAGACAATAGACTTCTAATTGGTTTTTGTGTTGCTTTTGTACAGCTGCAACCACACATTAGTGTGCTTTTGTTGTAGTTTGCAATTTGAGATAACACATGGTAGTAGTCCTTTGTTACAATTGGTATGCATGCATTTTGGAAATTAAAATTGCTCATTCATGAAACCATAAAATCCACATCCAAAATCATTCATTGCAATTTCCATTAATCCACAATTGTCTCATGTACACAAACCTAATCATGAGCATCAGTTCAAAATGACCGATATATACTAATCTGGAAGTCCAAATGCTTAATAAAGGAAGAACTTCTACTAGACACAAGTCAATAAAGGAACTAGCTAGTTGTACTGCTGTACCAGTTTCACGATCTTATCATGAATGGAATCACCCGAAGCATAGAAGTGGTCATAGAAAACGGAAGGTATTCCGGGGTGTGTGAGCATACATGCATAACCCTGCAGATATGCTTTGCTAGGACTCAAAATACCAAACTTGATGCCAACCCATAACATATACTGTTGAGAATTCCAAACCTTAACA
Organism: Rosa lucieae; assembly: GCA_024704745.1. Taxonomy (NCBI): domain Eukaryota; kingdom Viridiplantae; phylum Streptophyta; class Magnoliopsida; order Rosales; family Rosaceae; genus Rosa; species Rosa lucieae. Next base: position 13,446,296 of record CM045492.1, on the reverse strand, counting down.
GCAAAAACATAAACTTGATTACAGAAAGTGAGACAAACATAGTAATAGCAAAAGCCAATATCAAAATGAAGCTAAAGACTCAATATTTACATAAAAATGTGGGGAACAATGAAAAGGTTTATTGAGACCAATAATCCTAAACCAAATAATCGAATTCTTCCATATCTAATTCTAGTAGATTAAGAAATGAATTTGTTGCTAGTAGGTATAGTAATCTAGTATATGTGCTTACTCTAGAGTTTGTCTCAAAGCTGAAATAGGGTCACGGTGATGACTACCCCATAATTTAGAGGAAACAAAAATGTCCTCTCTTTTTATAGTCCCATCTTGAAACGTACGTCTCTGTTAAAGTGTTTATAAGGGCAGCCTCAGAACCATATATCTTGACTGTGCCAAAGTGCATGTAGCCCATCTGCATTGTACAAATCAATTATTTCAGAAATTTGTAGGTAATATTGAAAATCACATTGATCCGAGTTTTCATCAATTTCATCGACGACTTACCAACACATGCAAAAATTATAAAGATCAATTACCTACAAATAGAGAGAACAAAGCAGCAACAAGTTGCAAGGAACTTAATTTCTCTTTACCTTCTTATTTCTATTCCAAGAAAGATTAAGAATTAATATAATTGCTTTTCCAGCTAGCTACCTACTTGCAGATAGTTTAAGAGAGAAGGAAAAAGAAGCAATTAACAGAGACGTTTGGCAGCAATCCACACCATTGCAAGTATTATGGCTGCTACTGTTTTTACGTTGGACATTACCAGAAAGTAATCAACACCATTGCAGGTATTTAAATTTTCTGACATCCAAAATATAAGAGAACGTTAATTACAGGTATTTACCTGAGCAGCCAAAGAGAGCATCAAGAAGACAATCCTTGGAAATCTACCTACAAATAGAGAGAACAGAACAACAAGAAGTTGCAATGAACTTAATTTATCTTTACCTTCTTATTTATATTCCAAACATGCCAAAACTTTTGTTCAAATATCCTAAGCTATAGTACCAAACCCAAACTTCAGATTATACAAATCTCTCAGCATGATCTAACAAATTTGAGCCAGCTTAGCCCCTGCCCTTCCCTTCCCAAGCCTTAGGCTTCCTTTCTACCCAAAACAAGAAAAAAAAGACAAAGACAAAACACACCAACAACAAAGAAGACAGCAGCAAATGCTGCAAATCTCGACTGAAGTCACTACAAATCAAAACCATCTCAAACCTGCATCCAGAAACCCAAATTCAAACAGCACCAAAGAATCATAAATCGAAGAAATCAAAGAATCAGAAACTGCAAATCTCGACACAATGTATCTCTCCAACCTCCAAAGAATCAGAAATAGAAGAAATACTCAAATCCCTAACTGATCTACTTAAGCTTCCAAACAATCAGATTCAAAGAGGCTATGGGCTGCCCTATATTCCACTCTAGCTCAGCAGCCCATAGCCTCTTTGAAACTCTTCAAAAACTTCACCCTATTCTCATATATAATTCCAGAAACTCAAATTCAAATAGCACAATGCCTACATAATTAGTAGAAAACAAAATCACATATACTTAATTCATAGCTCTGGAAAAAGTAACGAAACAGATGCGAACTGCACGAGGAATCAAAAGAAACTATCTAACAACAAGAACTCAATCAAAATGGCTGTCCAACATTTTAAAAACCAAACAACAAAGACCAATTTCAAAACAGAAGATGAAGGGAAAATACAAGTAGTTTGGAATCTATATGGATCCAATTGCCAAGCCCCGTCCCAATTAACTCTTTACAGTCTTCAAAATTTGAACGAAAGAAACAAATTCAGGAGCTCAAATAAGATCAAACCAACAATCAAACAGATCGAATACAAGTAAATGACACTATAAAACGCCACACACTTACTTTGAGTTTTCTAGCATTCTTGCAGAAACTTATAACAGTTGCCTTTGAGTTGCTACTAGGATCTCTACTAATTCTCTTTAGAAGAGTCCTAACCCTTTGGTCAATACTAGAAAATCAGCCTTAGCCTTGGCTTGGTAGGTTTTCTGTAAAGCTACATAGTGCCTGCAAGAAAGTAGATAAAGCACACATTTCAACAAATTAGTTTTTAAAGCACAAAAGAGAAACATGAAATTCTGGGGATGTCGACTAACTCAGTTGAAGATGTTATATCTGGTACTGATCCCTCGAGGGGTGCCTCACCACCACCTTCATTTGCTAGGAATTCCTGTAAAGTGAAAATTTATGATTATACAACTTAATAAATGAATAGTGGTATGGATTGTATAGAATTTGACTAGCTAAATACAAGCATTTGATTACTTGATAAAAAATATATATATATAAAAAGTAACTTTTGCAACCTTCATGCATCCAAAGAAAACGGCAGAAATCTAAGAGCCTTATTAAAGCGAAGACTTCTAGTCAGATTACTCAGGTGTTCCCTCCCTGCATGGACCACTCAATTAGACAACATGCTTCAACTCTGAGCATTTATTTCTGTATTTACAATGATCATGTCGGAAAACCGAGGACTAGAGCTAAAAACTCTGTTTGCAAAAAATATGAGTTAAGCCATTAACACTAGGTTTTACTTTTTTTTCCTTTTTTTTTTAATCAATGCATCAAAGTTAAACTGCCTTACACTCACAACTAAGAACACTGAACCATTTTGAAACAACAGTTTAGGGTTATCAATCAATTCAAAACTTACCATAAGGAAATCAGTTGGAGATTAAGGAAATCAATTCAGAACTTATCATAAGGAAATCGGAGACTCTAGAAGATGTTATAAATGTTAAGTGATAAAAAACACTCTCACCAAGATAAACAGATCTAATTTATGCACACTATATCCAGTTGTCGCAGATTCAATCTTGGTTTCACAAATCTTCAATGCCGCCACCATGACCCAAAAGTCTGATTAACTGGAATGAACTTAAGAACGGCTGTCACTAATTATTTGTTGCAACTCTGGACCTGAGACATAAAGTAAGAAAAATCAACCACCTGCTCAATGGGGATTGATATTCACGCATGAGTATTTGAGGCTGAAACACTAGTTATGACAGCAAACTCCCAAGAAGTGTGTGCAAAACCATAAAGCCAATACCAACCCCAAAGGAGTGAGAATGTAAGCAATAATTGACAAAGCGTGACACCGACACTGCATCTATGCAGGTGCAGTAATTGAGTGCAGTTTGTAGCTTAGTTAAACAAATACTAATTTTAGAATTTTTCCTGACATGAAGAAACAATGTCATTTCGAATTTTAGTGACAACTATATCCTATCTTGAAAATTTCCATTCGCAACAGCCTCTTCAACTAAAAACGTTCTCAAAATTCCAACCAATGCTTGAATAACATATCCTCACTAATTCCTCAAGGAGTAAAGACTTTAAAGGAGTTCTCAATGCTTCACTGTAGTTATCTACATCATCTGCAGTCATCCTAGTTTTGATAAGCTCCTTATAAATTCAAGAACACAGGAAGAAAAATCACGGTGCTGAATAGCAATAAAACGATTGTTCAACATAGTAATTAATATACAAATCAAGAAGGTAAACCTTGAACTCTTTTTTCTCTTCCCTAGTTGTTGGAAGTACACTACTAGGACTTTTTATCAGAAATGCAAAAGAGACTGACATTGATAATGTCTCAGATAAGAACATGAAAATAGCACTCTGTACCTTCTAAGCTCAGGCCATGGATTATTCAAACGAAGGTCATCCAGAAAATGTTCAGGCTTGGACTCAATCACAGTATGTTTCTGCACCCAGAAAACCATAGAGAAAATGAAGGACATGCCCATTTCATTTCATTTTCTTCTCTTTTATTTTGTCTTCAATATCCCAGCAACCAAAGCTAGCAAGAAAAGCATCAAAAACCCAATAAAAACCAAATCGAATGACAACCCAGATCACATAAATCCCGGAAACATTCACCAAAGCCAACACCTTTTTCAAAAACAAAGCTTAAACAACCAGAACTAGCACCTGATCTAATTCGAGGATAGAGGGAGAGGGCTAGTGCTGGCAACCGTCCAGGAGAGATTGAGAGAGAGAGAGAGAGAGAGAGACGAAGAGTCACTAAGTGATTGACTTCGAATTCATGGAGAGACCAAGACAAGAGTCATTGAACCAAAGCTAGTCTATGAAATCAAAATGAAACAAAATCAAAACCTACTGACCTATCAAATCAAAATACAATTGTAATCTACATAACTAAGTTCTAATGGCCCAAACAAGACCTTCAAACTCAAACCCAGATCCGTATAATCCCAAATAAGAGATGAGCTGCTAAAAAGGAGACTTACAAAACCAATAGTCATCGAAGCATAGGTTAGCAGAGTCCATGAAGGATATACAAGAGGCTATCTGTCCTCCCAGATTGACCATGATCAAGAGGAATTGTATAATAACACCCATATTCTCTCCTGGAATCCCACTAGCACTGCAATTCCAAGCATCAAGCTACCAAAGTGAATAAAGAATTGTATGAAATTTGCCCAGAAACTTAAGATAACTTAGCAGCCTATTAATGCCACTGACCACTAAGCTCTCAACCTATGTACTCAGCTAACACACAGACTTGCCAATCCGATATCATCAAAGTAAAATTAAAAATTTCACCCAAAGCCCATTATAGAAGCATAACTGTGTCTAGCAATTTGTTCTAAAAGCAAACAAATGATGCAATATGAGTAGAAAACAGCTTGTACAATAAAAGAAAGAAAATCATCTAGTGTAAACATACCTTTTAAAAGTGGCCCTGTTGATTTGTGTTATCGACAAGATGAGCAGCCTTGCCAAAAAAGGTATGAACACTAGTGGCAATCACCACAGCTTCAATCTCTCCTTGTTTTCATGTAGACCCCAAATACACAATGTCACCAGGGCCTTTGATCACAGGAAGTGACTCACCGACAAGTGTAGACTGCAAAGACCAAATGCAAAAAATGAGACTAAAATCTAAATAGCTCCATTCAATCATATAATCTTGCGAAAATGTGATTGTTAAATCACCTGATCAATTTCAGTGGATCACCATCGAGGAGACAAGCATGTGCTGGAATAATATCCCCAAACTTAATGTTGATTATATGATTTATATCAGCAGGAACAAGAACGGAATCATCCTCCTCAATCCACCTCCCAATCTGATACACGCACAAATTCAGAGAACTCAAGCCACCCAAGAACTGGGATATATTATTAACAATTTCATTAGCTTTAATAATTTCAATTTGGGTTTTATCAATTAGGAGATGAATTGGGTTTTAGAATACCTCTTTGGGTGGAGTGACCTGAGTGAATAACCCAACAATTTCGAACTGATACAAGACATATAATCATGAATCTTAAAAAGTTACAAACTGCAATTGAAGAAGAAATCAACATTAAATGGAAATCAAGTTATCACACCCATTTCTAACTACCCAATCAGTATCATTAGTTCATTACCTTAATTAAAATCAACATCAAGATCAAAACTCAAATGGAAATCGACATCAACATCAAGACCAGATCAGTTAATCAGTAACATTATCTTTGTTAAAAACTTAAAATTACCATCAAGATCAAAATATCAAATGGAAATCGTCAAATCAAACCCATTTCAACTTTACCCATTCAAAATCTAATTTCCCATCATAATTTCCCAACAAGATCAAATGGAAATCAAAGTATCGAACCCAAGTTTACAGATTAGAAATTTAGAATTCAGAAACTCAGATGAGAAGCAGAGGAGGAGCGGAGCTCGGAGAGGGAGTAAGAGATAGTGAGATACCTAGAGCCTGGAGGAGGAGCTCGGAGACTGCAGAGGCGGACTAGCGGAGACGGATTGCTGGTTGTAGCCTTGCAGGTTGCTGTGTTTGGTGTTCCATATTCCTCGTTCAGGTCGGGACTCGGGAGTGCTCCAATTCTCCAACTGAGTTCAGCGGTGGGGCTTGAGTCCTACCCAGTCCGGGCTGAATCCGCCCCTGCTCTGTGATTTAGTTCTTGGGAAGTGAAAGACTTGTGGTGATGGACAGGTCCCCATCCCCAAATAGAAGAAAAACCTAATCGAAACTAAGAAGAAGAGGGAGAGACTAAGAAGAATAGAGAGAGCGAGAAGACAAAGGAGGGGGTGAGAATCAAGATCTGAGAGAGCTGAGTGAGAAGGAGAGAGGCTGGTTTTTGAGGTTTTCAATTTCGCGAGTTCTAGGTACAGCTGAGAGAGCTGATCGATCGAGTGAGAATTCGAAGGACAGAAAATGACTTGTATCAAAACGCACAAGTCAATATAACCTAGAAAATTTTAAAACAAGCTCTACACTCGGACGACATTTAAATGTTGTCTGAATGTCACAACATTTTCTAGTCAACTAGAGCTTGGTTATTTGAGAGGGAAAAGTATTTGATCAAATTTTGGATATCCCTCCAAATTTGGGATAGGAAATCATCATCTATTACAACAACAAATATGTGTTGTCTGAAGGCTGGCCATTTTTTCAAATTGAACGAGTATGGTTTTAGCCTATATTCAGACAACATAAAAAAAATTATGTCGTCTGAAAAACTCAGACGACACAAAACGAAACTTATGTCGTCTGAAGTGTGTCGTCTGAAGGCCTTTTTGGCATAGTGGCTTCACTTTGACAAGGGTAGGAGCTCATCACAATTCCATGACAAGCAGCACTTGATCTTCTTATGTTGGGGGATATGGAACTTTGGGTATAGTTGGATGCTTCATTGACCTGAAACATAATCAAACACGAAAGCATAAAAAAACCTTCACCGCACCAAGTTATTACAATAAACTGACATGCTCTCAGTATACCAATGTTATTGTCTTAGTTATTGATAGGATATGCAGCATATATTATAGATACATTGTGTGCTATATATGGAGGAATGGATAGCCATATAGAGACTATTCTTCCTCTTTCTTGAAAGTTAAAAACAGGACATAAGCGATTTATGTGACCTACTTTGTGTTAAGATGGAATCCCAAAAAGCCAATACTATCTGCACTCTTTTTTTCCGCATATTGAGAAAGTGCAATAATATCATCAGCATTATTCCAACCTAAGACTATCTATAATCACTATAAGGCAAAAACAACTATAACAAAAGCCATGTTCTTTTAAAAGCTATTTGCAGAAAGATTATGTGATGAATTTACCCTTATAACATTGTAGGAATGTTCTCCCTGAGGGTAAATTAAAAGAACTCAAAACCCATGTAACACTGTAGGAATGTTCTCCCTGAGAAGCAAAACAATTGGAACTGAGAAATCGTACGTAGTGAGTACCCCATATATTATTCATGTTGTTATCATATATAATAGGAAAAACCTTGGAGTTCTCTATTATATGCAAGAACTTCTTCAGCTTCAAATATGACTTAAAGATGCAAAAGAGAAAAAGGGATCAAGTTACTATATTTACCACATGTCTTCACGCTGCACAATTACTAGCTCATTAAAACAGGATATACTAGTAAACAATTTGATGGTCTAATAAATGCTAAATTCTGATTGGTCTGAACCCTTCCTCAGAAAGGGAAAAAGAAAAAAAGAAAAAAAAACTATAATGAACTCACTTTGTAAAATTCCATGAGTTCATCAGCTCTCGAGTTCTTCACCTAATAAAGATATCAAAATAACATGAAATTAGTGATATCTATAAACTGAGAAAGAGATTTTGCAAAAATATATTCACATAAACTATTGATTTGACAATATATAGGACAAGATGCCCTAGTGAAACAGCAGATGCTTCACTGGTTTACAGTATAAACAAGTAGATGAACCAAATCTTAAAAGCAACCACATCTAACATACTTCCCAGATACACCTCAGTTGCTTGAAAACTCGACACTACTTTGAGTAGTTTGCAGATTATTTAAATTAACAACAGAAAGACTCATATCTTAAAACAAACCAAAGAGTGACTCACATCTTGAAATCTAAATTCCCTGTTAAAGGACTCATCTAAGTGGAACCATAAATTAAACACTTCCATCGCTAAACAGATAGAGTCAAATTCAGATTACCTATTTCAGTGGCACAAAACTTATGTTTGAGGGTGACAAAGCCTGAAAATGTAAAGATATAAGTAACCAGCAGTATTGACACCATACTTGAAAAAGAACTTAGCATTCAAAATTTTTCAGTGCAAACAATGTGTATAGAGTTCTTGAGAAGAAACTACTTAGGTGAACATGCATTACTATAGACAACCTTCAAAACTGGTTTTCTGCAAATGCGTATAAAACCGTCACGAGACACTAAACTGATATGGTAAGCAAATGGTCTCAGGATTGGTGAAAATTTTCATTTTTTCATTCCTAATGATGAGAGTTTCAATAGAAGATCTGAAGAACTGAAATAAATTTAGCAGAGGGTCTCAACAACTGAAATAAATTTACCACATGATCCAAAATACTATAAGAAAATGCAGAATACATATAATAGCAAATAGAACAAGTATTACAAATGCCCACCTCATATGAGAAAGGAGCTTGTATTGTGTCCAAGTCATGAGTCCCAATGGCAACTAGGGTTCGTCGCCTATAAAACAAATGGTACATATATGTAAGGACTTTACTAATAAGACATAGAAAAGAAAAAAGGGCTCAGAAGATCAGGACTGGATGAGTTGGACAGTTGCAATATGTGCGTAAACAAGATTGCCAGTCCCCTGAGGAAACTACACAACTCAACATGAAAAAAAAACTTAAAAAAAATAGGTAGAAGAAACTACACAACTCAGCCCTTGCTCCAAAATAGATAGGAAACCTTTGTGTCACAGTTCAACTGGAAGCTAGCAACTGCATATGATCTTTTCACATCAAATGGCCACATTATTATACCTACATAGCTGCTGCTGAAGCCAGCAATGCTTCACATTCGTCAAGCATGGCTTTCTCTTACACTACTTCAACATGTTCAGAAACCAAACCAATCAGTCCGTCCACCTGCTCATATAAATATAAAGTTTCAAACCATTAGTACATTCTTTTGTGTAACTTAAAGCTCACACAAACTTACCCTACAAACAATGAATTAGTTACTTGTAGACAGGGAAGCAGGGGTCATTACCCACAAAACATTGAATAACTAGACTAATGAACACAAAACAGATTAACTACTCTGACCAGAAACCAAAACGAAAATAAAAACCTAACCTAAACTGCTCAGATATCAATGAAATTTTATAGACATTAAGCTAACATACTAAACTAGATACTGGCAATTTTTTGGGATTTTGGAGATCATTTGTTATGGTAAATAATTAAAAGAAAACAGAGGACAGAAACCTGCAAAAACAGAAACTAAAGAAATAAACAACAAAATGATTTTTGGGCTTTTGGTTTTGAGACAACAATCAAAATAAACAAGTTAGAGACAACCTATCCACTCCAAAACAATCAAGCAACAAAGCTTTACAACTTGGGGAATTTTGTTTTTGATGTCCTACTTCCCCTACCAGTACCCTACCAAAATCTTGACTTATCCCTAGTGTGAGAATCTCACCCATAATCGGAAATATAAATGATCAACTTAAGAAGATAACTAAGCCTATCCCATTGTAAAATGAAGCTCTAGACTATAAATCAAGTTTCTTACGTTTTCTATAGACCTATAAGACTGAATTATAATTCTAACAGCAAACACTATAAAAATATATACCAAATCAACTTCCATATGATGATGTTGGCCCAGGAAATAATAGATGATGATACCATATATATATATATATATACACACACACCAATTGCTACAATCATAGCCAGATAACTATACTACAGCAGTGGACTAGAAAACAGATACAATTTTCCAAATGCAAACTTTACAAATAAAGACAGACCATCTACCACTTAAATCATATCATGTACACTTTAGCTCACTTGACTCATCGTAAGCCACTATGTCCATCCATAATTCATTACACAATGTAAACATTCGAATTCATGCTTGAGAACCAAAAATCAAAGTAGTTCCACATAATATACATTCATGAATCAAATCAAAGAAAATCAAAAAGTTGAATTGAATTTAGACCTCGAAGGACTTGTTGGGATTCGTGTTCTGATTGGCCCCTGGCATGAAACTTGACATCGAAGAAGCTGCTGCTTGCTGCGCTCAAACAAAGATTACAGTCACGATTGGTTAAAGGAGAAACACACAGACGAACAAAAACAGTAGCGATTTGAATCAATTTCAGGGTTGCTGTTTTATAGAGAAAGAGAGAAGAAACTTACAGAAGCTGGTAGTGGCGGTGAAGAGCAAAACCTAGAGAGAGAGAGAGAGGGGAACTACTTTTGCTTTGGGGATGGCTAGGGTTTCGTCACAAACCCGGTCCTTGATGGCCTGGACCTAAAGCTCCATGTTCTTCATGGCAGTGTCGGTGGTCGACAAATTGGTGAAGCTGCTAGCGGGGTACACTGAATTGTTCAATTTCAGAGCTTTAGTGGATGCTATGCTTGTTATTGGAGACAAAATCATAAATTTAAGGTTGGGTAATCAGGTCGGGTGTTACTATTTCACCCAATAATGAGCTCTTGGAGCTCTAAGATCTAACTGTTGAACTCGGCGATCAGAGAATCCAACGATGCCTCTGCTTTCTCCACTCCCATCTCACTCTCTCTCTCTCTCTCTCTTCAGAAGAAAAAGACGATGAAACGCCAGACAGAAAATCTTATTGGTGGTAGAAAGAAGAGAGAGAGAGGACCTACGCTGGTGGTGGTCGGAGAACGAGGTCGAGGTCGAGGCCGCTCAGGTCTAAGAACGAGCTCAGTGTGGGTCAGGTTGGAGAACGAGGTCGACGCGAAGAAGGAGGCGCACTCTGGAGTCAAAGTGAGAGTTAGTAATTAGGGTTTGTAAGTTTTAGACAAAGTGCAAAAAGTCTAAGTGTTGGGGGAAATAAATATTTTGGTCCCCTGCGTTTCTGAAATTTTCAACTTAGTCCATCTGCGTTTTTTAAAATTTTTCGAACAAATCTTTTCACATCAGTTAATTTGGTGACTGATGTCTATAATAACAATAGAAATCAGTTATTTCAAAAACTGATGTTAGCACGTTTTTTAACATCAGGTGCAATCCTGACCGATTTAATAGTGGCGATGTCTAATAATGACACTATTCTAGAAGTGCTTGAAGTAGAACACCGAGTTTGTGGAATACTAATCCACCAGTCTGCGTATGTCCAAAAGATGCTAGGTGATTTAACATGGACAAAGCGCATCCTGCTAGCACTCCCATGATTGGTCGAAGTTTGGATGCAAAGAAAGATTCATTTCGTCCAAAGGAAGATGACGGAGAGGTGTTGGGATCTGAAATTCCCTATCTAAGTGCAATAGGCACATTATTGTATTTAGCCCAATGCACTCGACCAGACATTACATTCTCAGTGAACTTGTTAGCTAGATTAAACTCAGCTCCAACGCAGCGTCACTAGAATGATATCAAGAATATTTTCCAATACCTAAAAGGAACTATTGACTTGGGACTGTTCTTTTCCTACAAAGAGACAAGAGGGACCGCAAATGGAACTGCAATCCCTAAAGGAAATATTGATGGCGAAAGAGCCACTCACTACACCGAAACTCCAAATGATGTTTTGGTTGGTTTTGCTGATGCTGGGTACCTCTCTGACCGACATAAAGGTCGTTCACAAATTGGTTATGTATTTACCATTGGGACCACTACAATATCTTGAAGATCAACCAAGCAAACTCTTGTGGCTACCTCCTCGAACCACTTAGAGATCATGGCTTTACATGAGGCGGTTCGTAAGTGTATATGGTTAAGAGCTATCATTACACATATTCGAAGGACTAGTGGTTTGAGTTCTACGACTGAAGAACCTACTTACATTTATGAAGATAATGCAGCTTGCATTCAACAGATAAAGCTAGGTTATATCAAGGGTGATAATACAAAACACATATCGCCAAAGTTTTCTACAATCAGCAACAACAGGCTTTCCTTAATATTCAAATGAATCAAGTAAGGTCTGAGGAGAATGTGGTAGATTTGTTTACCAAATCATTGCCTAAGGCTATATTTGAGAAACACATGAAAGACATAGGAATACGAAGACTTTCCGAGCTCCCTTGACTAATGTAAGGATCAGGGGGAGGTGTAGACATTATGGGGAGTCTAACACACACATGTCATCCTCAAATGTAAAAAGTGCGTTGTGCTCTTTTCCTTCAACCAAGGTGTATTTTTTGTCCTACAGAATTTTTATTGTTACTTAGCAAGGTTTTTAGTGATGCAACAACTCATGCACCATTTCATCTTTGACTTGGCACAAGGGGGAGTGTTAATGGAAAAGCACATTATGTGTCTTCGTCAAAGTAACTGACGAAGAGAGAATCAAGGAATTGCAATCACAGCTCAATCAGCATTTATTATCATTATCGTAATTGATATTTCCGTTGTAATTCTATCCTCATATAAAATGACTATGAAATGAAATGAGTAGACCAATTCTAATTTACTTTTATAATTCCCAAAGTCTAACATTACTCATCATACGTACGCCTTAAGCTCAAATTAATCCAGAGTAAAGAGAATTTCAAAATCAACCTCCATACTTGAGCACAATTGTGTGCAACCAATGATACATGGTAAAAGCCTCTAGCTGAATGAACCCACAATCAATCTTTATAGCAGCACCAACCTCATCAATTATCCTAACATCCCAAGCCCAGAACCAGGAACTAACTGGGTCTATCGCCATTGGCAAACCCTGCCTTCCAATTCTTCATATTGATCCAATCCTCCACCAAAGAATAGTGCCAAGGAGAAAAGCCAGAAGCACGGAATCGTCAGAGTCGAGTGTTGCTAATCCAATGGGATCAATCGTAAGAGAATCCATGGAGATGGTCATAAAAACACCAAATCTAGAGCTGTTGGCAAAACCATCAGCGAAACCACGAGCAGACTCCAAAACACCGTTGAACACTGCACCGGATCCTGGCGCGAGAAGAGTACCAAAGTACAAAGTACAAAGTAGTAAAGCCATTGTGAATCCGAGGCCGTTACATCACCAATCCCTCCTGGTAGGAAGTCCAGTCCCGCATGAGAGACACTTCTTGGAGAAAGACAGGCTAGGGCTACGGTTGTTATAAGAGAGTATTGCCTAGGTTTCTAAACTTTGCTACAGAAGAAATATATATATATATATATATATATATATATTAAATCCTTTAGTACTGAATAGAAACAATCTATCAGTTGAAACATTGTTAATCATAATAATTCTAAGACTAAGGCTCTGTTTGGGATTGCTTCGTTTTTATAAAAAAATCAACTTTTGTTCAAAATTTTAGGTTTTATTGTGTTTGGTAAATAAATAAATAACAGCTTTAATTGAAAGTTATAGGTCACTGGGAGCAGATTTTAGAAGCAGCCTAGAGGTTGCTTTTAGAAACTGTTGTTGATTAAAACATACTCTGCAGTTGTTTTATGTACTGACAACACTTTAAAAAATATTATTTACCAAACACGAAACTATTTTAATTCACAGCTGATTATTCTCACAACACAGCAGCAGCAGTTTTTTTTAAAAATCACAACAATCTTAAACTAGCCCTAAGAAAAGCTAAATTAAATAACAGGCACAAATAAAATAAAATAAAAAGATGAAAATAGTTACAAACTTGAGTAAATTGCATTTTTACATGACGAAAAAGCTGCATGCCTTTTGATTCAAGAATCTTCAACACTATACATATTTCCTATTTCAACCCTCGATTATGCCTAATTGTAGGGTCCACAAACCCATTGCAACCCTAGAAATTAAACCTAGGGGCCTTAATTAGTTTCCCCAAAATCGTGCTTTCCATATCACTTGCCGGCCGGACCCTGTTCTCCTCTTTGTTCTCTTTGTAAGGGTCCTTTTCAATAATGTAATCGTTCCTCAGATTTGACTAGACCCTTACGAAGAACACACTGAGCTCAGGCCCATTATTCCCATCGGGATTCAACATGTAGTACGTTTCCGAATCCTTGGACCCGATCACACGCTCGAACTGTGCTCTCATATACATGAACTCACCGTCCGGCAACTCGTCGCCGTCGTTTGGTAATACCCCGGCTCCCATAGAAATTGCATGCAATACTTGCATGACACTCAAGTCATCGTCCGTCGCTTCCCTCCGAACCCCATACCCCGATTTCTTCCCATTGCAATACAACATCCATATGGGCTCATCGACGATCTTTGTCTTATCACCTGGTCTCTTCTCACACTCGAGGGCTATTCTCACGAACCCGACTCCCATGTCCTGGAGAAGCTTTCCTGTGGGAACCCCTAGCTCAATTACGAGAAGGGGGAGGCACTTGGGGCTTTCTTGGATTGCAATGCTCACCCTAGATTTACGGTTCCCAAATAGGGTTCCAGTCATCCTGATACCACCGTGGATGTGTCCTTCCCCGATCCGGCTCCCGTGGTGGAGAGAGACCGGGATTTTGCACGACGGGGCTATGATGGGAAACGACCGGAAAACAGCACGGAAGCGCCGGAAAATTTTTCTGGATTTTGAGGGTCCTTTTTTGTTTGATGCGGGTTGGAGGGAGATGGCAGGTGGTGATTTTGCATTCGCAACAGCTGGGAATGACTTCGCTTCCGGGTTTTGAGACCGCGGCGAGGATGGAGGCAGCGGCCGCGGTTGTGGTTTTGGTTCCCCCATATGTTTTTGTTTGATTTTTAGGGGCAATGCCAGCAACGCTAGGTTTTATGACTGGTAAGCTTGGTGGTGATGATGAGAGTGTATATATATATGAAGAGAGCAATGGAATTGATTTGTGGTGTGCACGTTGGGAACTGTCAATAATTTATTGGGAAGAATGGGGAATGTTTTTCTTGTTCATACTGAATTATAGTTGGTTTTTAGTTTTGTGGTTTAGCTAAAGATAGATATGTATTATTGACTCAAGCGGCAGTTTCAGCTTTTAGTTTCGGACCTTATACCAGCTATAATTTTCTAGAGAATTTTCAAAGTTATTAGCTCCACTTGAGGCTTTATTGCTGGCATGTATACCGGGTGAATTTGACTTAGAGAGTGTAGTCTACAACAGATTCTGCTCACTAGGATTAATTAATTAGCAAATGAACGAACCAAATTTCTGTAATTCATCTAATCAGCCATAAAGATATGTAATAGAATCAGACTGTTTTATTGATTAATCTACATTCATGTGCCAAAAACAACCATACATCCAAGTTCTTTCTCCTCTATTCCGAGGACCTGGCTATACTGCTATTAGTTTTTCACATCAGTCCCCAGTGAGAGCTGTCTCTGCTTCCTAAACCCTAACTACCATGGCCTGGGGTCTCATAGTAAATCTTGTGATGTTCCCATGAGGAATGGGTGCCGCGTGCCGCACCACCCGAGTGGTTTCTGGCCGAAGTGTTTCCAAGGACACTGGCAAGATCAATGCTGAGTACAAAGAGATTGTGGAATTAGCCTTTTGGATTCGAGTGATCGACTTAATCTGGTGGCTTTGCTCGCATAGGGACCGTCTCAAGGCAACCTTACATTATGAAGTAACACGATTCGGGTGCCCCGAGCAGTTGGGCTTCCCATGTTCTAAGGTGCTCATGTTATTTGGCATTATATAATGTTATCATAGTCCCTATTTTTTTAGGGTTCTAGAATTTGGAACCCCGAACGAGTGCCTACTGATGTCGACTATGTTTTTCTTGGGGTGGTTTCTACCGTCAAATTCTTGTTGAATCAATGATTGCTATATACTACCAACAAAATGACGTTTTCTTTTGTTTCTTTTGTCTTTTCACAAAATATTTTGACTTATAGTTTGGTGGACGAAGGCATCCTTTTCTGCCATATATGTAGACCTGTAAATGAACCGGATTTGGATCGGATCGACCTAAGGGCACGTTTACTTACTTGGAATGGGAGGGAATGATTACGGGTAAAAATATTCATATGTTTACTAACACATATAGGAATCGGAATGATTATTCATGTGTTTACTAACCTTATCAGGAATCGGAATTAGTGTAAGTCTCACCTCCTTATCAAGAATCGATTCCTGAATACTCAGGAATTTGATTACAAAGGGGGGAGATGGGTTTAGGAATCAAATCCTCCATAATCAATACCGATTCCTTTCTTCTCTCATTCCATATGTCTCCAATTCATGATTATTTTCCATTCCAAGTAAATAAACGTGCCATAAATCCAAATTCGTTTACTTAAAAAAAAAAAAAAATAATCCGAACCCGCTCCGTCAACCCGGTGGATCATTGATAGTTCAATCCAAATCCATATCCGCTGGATTGACAGATACCCGATCCGCTATCCGTCAATCCGACCCGTTTATAATTTCAAAAATTTTAAAATTTTTAATAGCAATATTAAATTTACATCATGATACCTCATAAGATATTAATAAAATATTAAAACAACATGAACAGTATCACCAAAAGTAGAGTTACATTATCCAAAATTTTAATGCTTCTTGGAATCTTGAGTGATGGATTGTCCCTTAGATTTCTGCAAAAAAAAATTGTATTAGAAACTCTTAATATTTTTTATTTTTTATTTTTTAAAAATAATAATATATTAATAAAAAATAATATGTTATTATTACGAAAACGGGCCAGATCATTAACGGATTTGATCGACCTAAATCCGTATTTGATCAGTTAAATAAACGGATTAATGGATTCGGATCAACAGATCAAAATTTTTGATCCAAACCCGTTTAATAGCCACGGATTTGGAGCGGGTCCGAATCAAAATCCGGTCCATTTACAGGTCTACATATATGACATGACATATTTATATTAATTCAAAAGAATAGCGGAAACAAGTCAATATTCTTTTTTGCAAATCACTCCCTCTTTTTTTTCACATGAACAAGTCGGGGAGTCAACTCAACAGATTTTCTTTTTGGTCTTTTATAATATCATGTTCTCACACGTAAAATTCTAAGTCTGACTTGACAAAGTCTCCTACCAGCCGTCCATTGGAGTTGACTTTTGATCTTGCGCATTGACAGCGGACCATATATGAACAAATATATATTTAGCTAGCCAATTAATTAGTAGTTGTCTAAATGATATGGTTCGATAAACACTTACTCCATCGTGGATCGATGATCAAAGTCAGCTTAGCTCAACGGGGAATTGGGGATATAATAGCACTCCGGTCCTTCCAATGGAGTTATAATTGCAACAGAAAATTTATAGTCTCACGTGGCACAATCACTACGAAAGAAGTGAACCGAAGTTCAACACTATCTTCAATTTCAATCAAGAAACTAGTGTTCCCTATATTAAAATTTCAGAAATGAAAATAAGATTGTTTTGTTGTCTATTCAATATTCATAATGAGGTAATAAACTAATCGTATAATTCTCAATGTCGAAGTTTCAATATTCAATTAGTAACATAGAATCAAATTTGTCGCATTATGATGCAAGCTACTAAATGTTATAGTAGTCTTAGTTGAGCACAACCGGACAGAGAATTCACTGACTATGTGCATAAGACTCTCTGACGTAAAGACATAGGCTATGAGCCAATACACTTGAAGTGAGTTTGCATATTTGTTTCTTCTTCTACTGTTTCTGTTTGAATCTATCTTAATACTTGCGTGTGTTCGTCAGTTTACTGCCAAAGGGCATTGCCTATGCAAATTGGCGAGACATCCATTCTAATGTTTCACCAGATCATCATGCTTCCTTAGAGAGTTAGAGGACTGATATAAGAAGTATGTGAACTATGAGTATGAACCGAACTCTGTTAGAACTACACTAGTCTAATGCTGTAAATCTATCTCAGTAAGAGCACATGTAAACAATGTTATATACGTAAACTTTATTTAGGATTGCAATAGTAAACACATAGCATATTAGGATTGCATAAACATATCTATCCTAATATATGAATGAACTATTTAGGAGTGATATACTAGTCGCATCCTAATATAGGACTGAAACTTCATATCTTTCCTGATATCTGCAATGTATATAAACTGTACAGTATGTAAAGGAGTCTTACACGATGCACTTGAACCATTCATCTTAGTCTTCTCCTGATTCCACCTCAAGTATTCTCTTAGTATGATGGGACTAATTTATGAGAACAGATCGTGTATCAGAAGGGACCAAAACGTTATATATAGCAATGTAATAACAGTTTCTTCCATCAAGAAACTGCCATCACTCTTTAACTGCCATTTCAAATATATAACTTCTTGCAATTGTCCTAATTTGATTTCAAATCAATCCAAACAGATTAGGATAAGTACTTAAACTTATTTTAAATACAAACTCTAACAAATACGTTTACTTAAGTGTATATGCTGTACATACAAGGTTTCTATGTAATGTCTTGTTCATCAGGTTTTCTAACAATCTCCCATTGAACTTGACATTGCTTAGAAATTGATATGTGCATATACATGTATCAGTTAGCTAAATTGTGCACATTCAGTTTGTATTCCCTGTTCCAAATTATGTCAATCATGTTTGCTGTAAAGAATCATAGAACAACACAATGAATCAGAGAAAACATTAGTGTTCCATGATCACATTGCAGCAACCAAAATCACATGAATCATCCTTATTACAGCTGCACTGTAATCAAGCTTAAATTATCATATCATATATGATATAAGCATGCATAATGTCCTACCAAAATTTCTAATCATATAGAACTGAAGCAAATTATATTTCACTTGCCTAATATCATGAATTTGCATATTTGCGGTTTATAAACAACAATCTGAAATTGTACAACTTAATCATGCAAATACATAATGAAGTGAAAACTCAAGAATGTAATAATACTTAACTGATCATTGTCTGAAAATCCATAAATTATAATACACAGCAATGAGTGAGATACCATCAGACTTCATCAGGATTGAAACTGTCCAACACTCCCATATTTTTGGTGTGTCTAATAAAATCAGAAACTGCCATGGCTTTTGTCAAAGGATCAGCCAATTGATCTTTAGTTCCAATCTTCACTACCTCTATCTCCTCATCTCTGACACTTTCTCTCACTGCAAAGTATTTCACATCAATGTTCTTAGAACCTAAAGACCTTTTATTATTCTTTGAAAAGAATACCGCAAATGCATTATCACAGTAGATTGTTATAGGCCTTGACACAGATTCTACAATCTTTAAGTGAGCAATGAAATTCTTCAACCATAGTGCATGCCCAGTAGCTTCAAAGATGGCTATATATTCAGCCTGAAAGGTTGAAGTTGTTGTCAGAGTTTGGTTAGCTGTTTTCCATGAAATTGCTCCTCCAGCCATAACAAATATATAACCTGATGTCGATTTCAAGTCATCTGAATCTGACTTGTACGATGCATCAGTATAAGCTTCCACTTCAAGTTCTTGATCTTCAATTCTTCTGTAAACCAACATGTGACTTTTGGTTTTCTTCAAATATCTCAATACTTTCTTACCAGCCACCCAATGTGCATGACCTGCACTTGACTGATACCTTGATAACATATTCACAGCAAAAGATATATCTGGCCTTGTACACACTTGAGCATACATCAAACTCCCAACCAATCTAGCATATGGCTTGTTCTGCATATTCTTCCTCTCTAATGCATTCTTAGGACATTGACCTTTATGCAACTTGTCTCCTTTTGACATTGGTGACTCTCCTAAATTACAATTCTGCATCCCAAATCTCTGAAGTATTTTATCAACATAATTATTTTGAGACAAGCCTAAGGCATACTGTTTTCTATCCCTTGTTATCTCAATCCCAAGAACATAATGAGCTTCTCCCATGTCCTTCATATCAAACTGATTTAAAAGAATACCCTTTGTTTCTTTTAATAGGCAAACACTACTACTAGCAAGCAAGATATCATCAACATACAAAATCAACAATATAAAGTCACTCCCACTGGTCTTCAAGTAAATGCACTCATCTAGTTTATTTTCCAGAAAACCAAATTGAGTGATTACTTTATCAAACTTCAAGTACCATTGTCTCGAAGCTTGTTTAAGACCATATATTGACGTTCTAAGTTTGCATACCTTGTTGTCATCTTCTACAAAACCCTCAGGTTGCAACATGTATATTTCTTCATATAGATCACCATTCAAAAATGCAGTCTTCACATCCATCTGATGTAGTTCCAGATCATAATGTGCTACAAGAGCCATGATGACTCTAAATGCATCTTTTGTTGAGACTGGAGAGAAAGTCTCATTGTAGTCTATGCCTTCCTTTTGATTATACCCTTTTGCAACTAGTCTGGCCTTATACCTTTCAATATTCCCATCTGCATTTCTTTTAGTTTTAAAAACCCACTTACAACCAATGGGCTTAAAATCATGAGGTTTGTCCACTAAGATCCACACTCCATTCTGCGACATGCTTTGCAACTCATCTTCCATTGCTAATTTCCACTTCTCACTATTTGAGGATTGCATGGCTTCCTCAACTGAAATTGGATCACCTTCATCTCCCAAATCAGTTTCCTCAATAGTCAAATATAATTTGTATACATCTAGTATGGCTGATTTCTTTTCTCTTGCAGATCTTCTCAAGGTTACAGGCTGTGATGCTTCTGCAATTTCTGTGGTCTGCATTGTAACTCTGCATTCAGCTTGCTCATTATGTTGTGTTGGCATTGTATCATCTGCAATCGGCTCACTTTGTTCACCTGTGATAGTGTTGACATGATCCACAACATCTGCACTTGCTTGTTGTGTTACATTTTCACCTTCTACAGTGCTGGAACAAGATTCAACGACACTGAATTATCTAGGACTGAAGTATTACTACAGTCCTGATCTAGGACTGTTGTATTGCTGTGATCCTGATCTAGGATTGATGTATTGCTGCAGTCCTGATCTAGGATGCGAATGTTACTGCAATCCTGATAGACAAACCATTTCTCCATGTCATCTTCTGCCTGTGATGAACTTTTATCCATTTCTAAATCATTCTTTGCACTGTTATCAAACACCTCATCATAGAATGCAGCTCTGTGAGATTCCATTATTCTTGTTCCCTTTCCAGGACAATAGAACTTGTATCCTTTGGACTTCTCAGAATAGCCAATGAAAAATGCACTGACTGATTGAGAATCCAACTTTCCATCTGTATTGCTATGAATTCTAGCCTCTGCTTTACATCCCCACACATGAAAATGATTCAGACTGGGTTTATATCCACACCACAACTCAAATGGAATTTTGTGAACTGCTTTGGTTGGAACTCTGTTACAAATATAATTTGCAGTCTTTAAGGCTTCTCCCCACAGAAATTTTGGAAGTCCAGACCTGAGTATCATGCATCTAACCATGCTCATGAGAGTTCTATTTCTTCTTTCTGAAACTCCATTTTGTTGATGATTGTATGGAGTTGTATACTGAGCAACTATCCCACATTCTTGCAAAAATAAAGCAAACGGACCTTTATGTTGCCCTTGTTCTGTATACCTTCCAAAATACTCACCACCTCTGTCAGACCTGACAACTTTGATAACCCTGCCTGTTTGTTTCTCAACCTCAGTTTTATAAATCTTGAAGGTTTCCAAAGCTTGTGATTTTTCAGAAATAAGGTAAACATTACAAAACCTAGAAAAATCATCTATGAAAGTTATAAAATAACAATTTCCACATATTGTGTTAACAGGAAAAGGACCACAGACATCAGTATGGACTAAATCAAGCAAATTTTCACTCCTTTTTGAACCAAAACTCCTAGAGTTAGTCAATTTACCTTTTAGACAATCTACACAGGTTCCAAAATCTTCAAAACTCAAGGCTGGTAAGATCCCTTGTTTAACAAGTTCTCTTAACCTTTCTTTAGAAATGTGGCCAAGTCTTTTATGCCACAAAAAGGATGAAGAATCACTGAATTTTCTTTTGGAACCAGATGCTCTATCTAAGAAGAAAATATTCTTGCTGTCATTTTTACCAGAAAACACAGTTTCACAATTGACAAGCCAATACCCATTTAAAATATTTGCTTCACCAAAACACACAGAGTCATAATAAAGCAACATTAATTTATTATCACTAGAGAAATTATAACCATTGTTAGCAACAAATTGAGAACCTGATATGAGGTTTCTCTTTATACTAGGAATACAATACACATTATTTAGTTCTAATACATAATTATTCCTAAACAACAACTTGACAACTCTTATAGCCTTCACAACTACTCGTTGACCATTTCCAGAACACACCCTTGTTTCATTCTTATTTGGGATTGTTATCCTTGATAATCACTGTAAAGAATTCACAACATGAATGGGTGAGCCAGTGTCAAACCACCAAGAGTTATCATGAACAAAATCATTTGACTCAACACTAAAAACAGGTTTTGAAAGAAAAGCACCTCTTTTAGTTAGCCAAACTTTGAAACCCTCACAATCTTTCTTAAAGTGGCCAGGTTTCTTGCAGAAGAAACACTTCAGGCCACCTGCAGGTTTATTTTTAAACTTAATGTTGTCAGACCTCACAACAGATGTTGAAGTACCAGTTGAAGTGCTTCCTTTGTAGTTGTTGTTGCCAAACCTCTTCTTCTTGAACTTTGAGTGGGACATGAGATTCACTGACACTTCTTTTCCCTTCTTTTTAATTTCATCCTCAACTTCCACACAAAGGGAAATCAGTTCATTCACACTCCACATTTCCTTTTGAGTTTTGTAAAGTGTTTTCAGTTGATCATACTCATCCGGTAGTGATTCCAGCAACAAATAAACAAGGAATGGATCTTTAATAGCCATGTTTAGTCCTCTGAGTTTCCCAGCAATGTCAGAACCCTTCAATATATATTCTCTAACACTCCCTTTTCCATTGAACTGCAACCTCATGAGAGATTTCATAATCTTTCCAGTTTCTGCTTTGTTGGAAACCTTGTATTTTTCTGCAATGGAATTGAAGAACACTTTTGCAAACTCTGAGTCTGGAATACCTCCTATCACATTCTCATTTATGCTCTTCTTGATCATGATCAGTGCCATCTTATTGTGCTTGTACCACTTCTCATATTTTTCTTTGGTTTCCTTGTTTGCAGTTGTGGGGAATGCTTCTGGCGGATCTTCTTTCAAAACATGATCATAGTCTAGAACTCCCAGATTCAATTCAATGTCACTCTTCCATTTCTTGAAATTTGAGCCATTCAGCAACTCAATCTGACTTATGCTCATTGGAAAGTGCATTGCTGTATATGAAATTGATCAGTCAAAATCTTCTAGTGTATCATGATACTAGAATAATCTGAATGTCCCAAAACAAATGAAATTCATATATGAATGTCATTTAACTGAAACTCTATGTATATGTAGACAAATGAAACTTTAGACCTGACATCCTTTGTGGAGTACTCATCTCTAATAGTTTCTGAATGTTCATCTATCTAAAATATACAAGACTATGAAACCAAATGTTTGATGTAAATCTCTTTGGAAATTATACTCAAATTTAATTTTAAGTCTCATAATCTCATTCTGATGAAACTGAATACAATGTAATTGCTATATATTGGCCACTTTGACAGCACTTTATTATGCAACATATAATTGAATTCATACTAAATATTTCATCAGCATATTAGATCCTTTGGAATGTTCATTCATGGGACCACTTTGGCAGCATACAACGTACATGATGAATTTCTCAATGAATCAAATATCATAACTTGAAACAAGCATATACATCAATCACTATTTATCAGACATGAATTATATATGTAGATAACTGTATGCAGATTACAACAAAATTCCCAGAAATCGTTTCAAAATAAATTTGTTGAAGTAGCAATAACATGTAACTCATCTAAGCATAGATGGCTCTGATACCATTTGTTAGAACTACACTAGTCTAATGCTGTAAATCTATCTGAGTAAGAGCACATGTAAACAATGTTATATACGTAAACTTTATTTAGGATTGCAATAGTAAACGCATAGTATATTAGGATTGCATAAACATATCTATCCTAATATATGGATGAACTATTTAGGAGTGATATACTAGTCGCATCCTAATATAGGACTGAAACTTCATATCTTTCCTGATATCTGCAATGTATATAAACTGTACAGTATGTAAAGGAGTCTTACACGATGCACTTGAACCATTCATCTTAGTCTTCTCCTGATTCCACCTCAAGTATTCTCTTAGTATGATGGGACTAATTTATGAGAACAGATCGTGTATCAGAAGGGACCAAAACGTTATATATAGCAATGTAATAACAGTTTCTTCCATCAAGAAACTGCCATCGCTCTTTAACTGCCATTTCAAATATATAACTTCTTGCAACTGTCCTAATTTGATTTCAAATCAATCCAAACAGATTAGGATAAGTACTTAAACTTATTTTAAATACAAACTCTAACAAATACGTTTACTTAAGTGTATATGCTGTACATACAAGGTTTCTATGTAATGTCTTGTTCATCAGGTTTTCTAACAAACTCTCCACCTGCTCCTTCCCCTTTTGGTTCCTCTCGAGTTTGTAAATTTGCATGGGATGGAGCTACAGTTCAAGGGCTGACGCAGTCTTCAAGAAGGGGTTTTGCTATTCTAAATTATCAGAATTCGAATGTGTTTTAAGTATTTGTTGGTTTTTTGTGACTTTAACATTTGAATGAGAACTTGTTTTTTGTGACTTTAACATTTGAATGAGAACTTGTTTTATAAGAAATAACCCTCTATGTTTTCTGTTCTAAGAAACGATGGACTACCATGTCCTGTTGTTGACCAGTAGTCGTTTCAGCTGCTTGTAGCTGGTGTTTCCTTCTTTTTAGCTCCATGCATCTGTTGTTCTTTGTTGTTCTCTCTCTTTTTGGGCTTGATGAAAGTTAGGTGGAAAGCAAGAGGTACACAAGAAATTCCAACAGCAAGAAGCTGGAAGGCATCAGTATTAGGATTGCGAGTCCAGTATTCGTCACATCCTTTATGCTTTTTCTACAGGCTTGTTCATAAACTTCAAGGATATGCACAATAATTAAGAGAAGAAAAATCCTTGGGAGAATGGAGACTAACACCACAAGATCTATGCACATTCCATGTGGTAAATTGAAGTGGTATCAAAGTCGTGAGCATGCACGTCGGTGTTTTTAACCACAAGATCACAGATCTTCCGAATATAACTGAATGAAGTAGTACAATAGCAGCACTAGTTTTCATTACAGAAACATAAATCCATGTCTATAACAAGCTACTACATTAAATCCACTCATTCACATGCCGATCAAAACTGAGCTGAACGTATGGATCCAGCAAATCTTTAAACATTGCACACTAACTATATGGGGTATATGTACAAGCAACTCATGAATGATCTTTAGAGTAATTTCTTTAAAGTTCTTTGACCACCGGATCCTTCCCGTCATGCCACTCTTCAAATGGCCTTTTAGAACTCAGTTGCAGACCCAAACTCACTCATTGGAGTCTTCCTCTTTCCACCAGCATTACTTGTTGAGAAACTTTTATGCACGTCTCTTTGACCAAGTATAGGAACCTCAGCATCATGTGGTAAAACTGAATTGCGATGCGAATGAGAGATTTGCAGCCGGCAGGGGTTGTCAGATTGTTGTTGACAAGACACTCCATTGATTTCATGTTTGGAGTCTGATGATGATCCTCCAGAAAGGTCTTGTGCATTGAAGTCTATCTCATTAAACATGAGGTTTGCAATTGCGCGGTCAATGGTGTTTGTCTCTGATTCTGTGCCTTCCTTGCTCCCAGACCTGAATATGAAATTTATTTTCAATGCCAATATCCAGGAAAAGGATGGGAGAAACATTAAACAAACCCACTTGTGCCATGGATAACAGGATATGTCTAAAACCAGGGCCTACCAGATTAGCGTGTGCAGATTGCAACTACAAGCTAATAGAAGGATTAAATGTTGAATATTATATGAAAACACTTCATGAAAGTCCAATTCGTACAATATAATATTTTTTCTTCATTTTACATGTACCCAAAGATAAAAGAGAACCCTGAAAGTGCCAAAAGAAAAGTTCTCAAGCTATTGCCAATATGAAACAAAGTTAAAGGGATGTCAACATTAACTGTCTGACATGGATATTAAATTTGGCATAAACCAGTTTATCAACATTATATTTTCATGAAAAATGAAACCTTATGATTCAACACTTCGCTTCCATGATAATGTGATGAGGAAGTGGATAATATGAATGAAAAGTTACAATCCCGAGGAACAGAATTCAAATGTAGAAAAAAAAAGCATAGAATATACCTCGTTGTTTCATCATGTGCCGCCCATGAAGACAGTTCTTCAACAGCAAGGTCTCCATCTTGGCTCTGGGAAACTGGATTTCCTTTTGAGTTATCGGCAAGGCGGTATAAAGCATCTCGAAAACAGATTCGGGTCTTTTTGGTCAACTGATCATTCCGAAACAGAGAAATTTAGCATCAATGGACGTGTATCATCACAATGCATATTATTCTGATTATAAAATCTAAATTTACCTGTGTCATCACCATTTCCAGCTCCTGCAATACAGATTCTTCAACTGATGTTTCCTCATCCACACCACTAGGCATGCACCCTTGCTCAGATGGAGACATGAGTCTAACCGTTCGTGCCTTCAAAAGAATTACATTTATAAGATATCAGCTTTGAAGCCAAGAACTAGCGCTACAAATTTACCATTGGTAAAAGTTAAACAGATGGTACAAACTGCATGCATTTCACCATATTCATTTTTTGTGTCTGCACTAGTTAAAAATAAGAACAGCAACCTTCAGCAAGGGGTTCTGTTTTTAAAGATTCCCTTTCACGGTAGAAGAATTAAAGGAGCAACTTTCCATTTCATTGTCAGCAAAAGAATCCAGCAAAGGAAAGCATAGTGATGTATCAATCAAACAATGTGACAGTCATATATATCCCTCTGCAGCAGTCAAAACAATTTTTCCCCAGTCTTAATTTTTTAAAACATTTTTTCACTAATAATAAAGAAACCTAAAGGCCTGTGTGCTTGCTATTATGTATATTTTTGTCTATTTTTTCATTCGAAAACAGTGGATGAGAGATGAGAAAGACCACGTGTACTTTGTGAGGTTACAGAACATATCATGATCAACCATGTAATGAACAAGAACTTTTCCTGTTGCAGAAATCAAGCTTTATGTTTCTAAAACTTAACATAGAGACTATTATACCCGTGTCAAGACCATGGAATCCTGAATTTTACCCTATTAAAATAAAATGAAATAAAATAAAATAAAAGGCTCAACATTCAACTGACTAATTAACATGCATGCAATAAATAGTAAGATACATATTTTCAACATATTGATATAAGCACACTATAGTAAGCATGCTGGTGAACATCCATCTTAGCAAGCAAACAAGGTAAGCTAACAGTTCCACCATCAAGTTTGGCCAGGTCCCAAGTAAAATACAAATAGAAATCTCACCTTTACTGGTGGAGAGTCTTTTTGCTCTGAGTTGCATGGACTGAACTGTGAAGTAGTGGTATGCCCCTTCTCTGAACCCAATTCCGGTGAAAATGCATGAGTTTTGAGATACTTTGAGCTGCCAGCACTGTGAACACTGCTTGAAATACTTTGTGATTCCAAATTCATACTTGTCGAGATACTGTCACTGGCTAACATGGCACTGGAATCAGAGCGAAAATAAAACGACGATTTATGTACATTTTCTGCCCCAGGAAGATCATCAAGTAAGGAACTCCTGCAATAAGAAAAAGCTAGCTGATGAGAAACCAAAACAAGGAAAGCTAAGATGGCATTTTATGAAGATAAAGTGCTTAGCAGTTCAGAAAAATTTGGATATTGAATGACTCTATTGCATAATCAATTATAAAAATATTGTTTTCTTCCGGTCAGCGGAATTCTTGCTTTTTTAATTGTGGACTAGAGAAAAATATGATATGAAAACACAATGGAGCAATTCAATTTCCATTGGTTTTCATGTGATGCCACAATTGATCATGACAAAGTAAGACAGTCAGAGAAACTATATGATTTCCTACATGCATCAAATAAGTATCTTAATCCCAGAAGTTACGCTTGTACAAGAAAATGTCATCCATCTGTTGTAGTCCTGCTACGTCCTCAAGTTGATTGTAGGCCCGATTGTAGGAAAGTGAGGTCTTCTGAAGAGAGCCCTCAGACAATCCTTCACAAACACTTGAACTGCTGGATAGATCTCTGTCATTAGCAGAAGTTCCCATCTCACCTTCATCAAATAAACCTTTTCCACTGCTGAAGTTGAGTTCTTTACTGAATTGTGGATACATGGAAAAACATTTATTAGGAAAGTACTCAGATGCACTTATTCCCCATTTTGACCAGCTATCTGGTGATGGAAGCCTGTCAGATCCTCCATCATTTGGAACAACAAGGTCATCAATTCCATTCCCAAAATACCAATCCATGGAGACTTGTTCTGAAAAAAGCGATCGACATGTTATAAACACTCATAGAGGGAGTAATTGTCACATATACAGATCTCCATATAGTCAATTAACTTCGACTCACTCACTTCAGAATTTTTCATTTATCTTTAAATAATAACACTATACACAATGAATTATAGAGATCCTCCTATATAATTTATAATCCCATCTCCTGAATTTTCTTTGGGTTAATCAAACAGAGGCCTAGATCTAGATCCTTTAATTACTGTTACTCCAAAAATAGCTTGTTTTCAGAGCAACCCCTCCAAGATGGACACTTTTTTTATACAGAATACTGTGAAAACTAGTTCAACTACTTCAAACAAGGCCAAAAACCAAAAAGAATGAAACATGTAAATAAACTAACACAACCTTAAAGCTAGTTCCAAATCTGATGGTACCCAAAGGTGAATCACAAATCAGTATTCAGGACACAAAGTCTCCACCTTTTCACTCAAAAATTGATTATAAAACCATCTTAACATACTCAAATTCTTTGATTCCAGATAAACTGACCCACATCCAACATGTTCTACAATTCAAATTTCACTTCTTTTTCTTTTCAGGGTAATCACTGAAAACTTGGTAAGTAAAGAAACACAGCTAAAAACACTGGATTTGTATCCCACACATCTACCACCACAAAAATTCTCCAAAAAACAGAAACCAAGACCACAAAGCTCGATGAAACAGCATACCTTGTGATGGACTAATTAAGAAAGTGATCAAGACCCAGTTTCTGATTCAGGAAATCAAATCAGCCCAGATGAAGAAAGGTGATGTGAGGCTGAAAATAGTTTAATGGGTTTTTCCTGTGGAAGAGGGGGGGGAGTCTTGGAGTCTATGAGTGCTAAATTTGGAAACAAATGAAGGAGGCGGCCCTCGTTTTTGGTTATATATTTTTTTATTTTAGGAAAATTGATCAAGTTGCAAGAGAAAAGGCGAGAAAAATAATAAAAGATTTGGTGCTCGGATTTTTCTTGTGGCTCACAAACCAGGTCGGCATTAGTGGCTGAGAAAGCCCATCTAAAACTGCTCTCCCATTCGTCCACGTGTTGGAATCCGGCCCCACCGCAGACGAAATCGGATTTATTACTTGGTGGAAGATTGGCCTCGAGGTTGCGTGCCAAACCCGGCCGCGTCTTGATATTTTTTGTTTCCGAAAACGCCCCTCTATTATTTAACTGGAACTTGGTCACTGACACGCAGAGGAACGTGGCTCGAGTGGTCATTTCACACGTCTGAGGCTGGGAGCTCTTCACGTTCTTGGTGGCCCCCCCCGCGTAGATTTGGAACCCGGACACGCGGTGGATATGTTCCCGCAGGGGGACACGTGGCCGGATGCGCTTGGAGGCGAGTGACACGTGGCGACGTCGCAGAGGGAATGGAGGACAGCAGGAGGGGTGCAAGTTGGCGAGGATAAAAAAGGTATAGATTGGTTTATTGTGACGAAAGGGATAAGATGCAGTCGGAAACAGAGTCACAGATGAAGCAGGTGATGAGGGCCACAGGATTCCTGGTACGAACTATCACTCTATTTTATTTTATTTTTAAACTGAAAGAGATTTTTCCCCGATAACATCGCTCTGTCATTCCAAGAGCCTACCCAATTATGTAAAAGTCATCTCACACTAGAAAAACCTAGCTTGAATATTTTTTTGTTAATGAACTGAATTGTGATAGTTTAAGATATTCTTAACTTGGTGTAAGACAGCCACATCGACTCAGGGGTCGAGCCATGATTTTACGTTTAGAGGAGGCTGAAACATAAATGTAATTTTTTCATGGACAAAATAATTTTTATTATTTTCCTAGACTCATGGTAACAAAAGACGATGTAAATGCATGTACCGGACAAACTTATACAATGGAAATGCCATGTAATTTATCTTTGCCAAAATTCATATTCATAAATTTATTGAATTTGTAAATATCAATCAATAAGCAGGAAAAAAGGAGATGATATCTTAAATTCCTCGTTAATTGGCGGTTAAGCATCATAACTATAAAAAAAAAAAATTTAAAAAGAAGAAGAAGAAGAAGTTCATATATTAAAAGGAGCTTAGGACAAGATCAATAAAGAGAAAATCCTATTAGAGAACCCTAACGCGCTTGGCTTTCTTCATTGCGCCCTCATGCCTTATCCGACAACAACCCCTCGTGGCAGCGGCGGCGGACGGGCTCTTCAAGGTGTAAGGGCTGATCGTTGGTGCTTCAGTATGTCCAGTCAATGTGGAGATTGGGTGTTGCCAGGATCAGGCTTTAGTTAACTGGCATCCAATCGCGATGATGGGAAAGGCCGACGGTGATTCAATGGGTGGCAGCGGCTTTCGTGGTCTCCTGAACGAGATCTTGCAGCCCTTCATCTCGGGATTTTGTCAATGGAGACAAATCTAGGTGGCCAAAATAGGTGGGACGCAGGCATGAGTTCGGATTGCAGTTGGCTTGGTCTGATAAAGGAAAAAAATTGTGTGAAAATGTGATTTTGTGATATACATTTGATACAAATTTGATATGGGTGTTGATACAACTTTGATACAATAATGAGTGCGGGCCCAAAGGATAATTTGAGATAAAATTAAGTGAAAATATATTTTATTGATATATGTGTGATACAATATAATGTAGCGGACTCCAAAGTAAATAGACATGCCTCATAAAGAAGAACGATAGTTTATGCAAGTAAAATTTAGGGAAAATGGCCCGTACATGTAACGTCTGGATTCGCATCTCACCGAATCGACCACGTTACAGTGCCGTGGACCTTAGGATCACAAGCTAGGTGTGATCCTAGAGGTACGCAAGGCATTGAAAATAAAGAGTTAAAATAAGCAAGTAGTACTTTTTCAAAAATTTTGAAATTAGAGTTGAGATGGAAGCGTTAAAATAATATTTTGAGGTGATTTTTAATGTTGTTACTCTAAGTCGAAAACCTTTCAACAAAGTTGTATGAAAGACACAATTTCAAGCAAACCGAAGTAGACTATGATAGAAATACATGTAAAAGAGTAAGAAACTGAAACCTGAAATCAATAAATAACTGATACACAAAATCATTTCATCAGCACACCTAGCTCACTCCAGTATAGTCTCGTTTACGTGCACAGTACCTGCATCCAAATCTGTTGTAGGGGTGCGTTTTTGTCCTTGCTACTCAATAGGGGATTCACCCCGGCTAGGTTTAAAAACACGTAAAAAGATATATACATTTCTTGCCAATATTTGAAAACTACGTATATAGATAAAAAGAAAGATTAAATCATAAACCATAGAGTTTGTCTCAAAGACATTTGCCAACCCAGAAAAAACACAAACCTGATGACTGGTCTCTATGCCAACTACACCCTTACCAAGATTACCACCATAAACAGTAAGGCATAGCGAGAGTGTCAATTTACGCCGTATCACCTAGAAATGGTGTCACACCTCAAAGGATGTATGACACCATACCATCCATACAGCCCCTCCGGAGGTTTAGGAGATCGAAACCCAAGGTAGTCGCTATGCTCCGCTCACTCTCAGGTCATCACACGATATAGAAAAACATTGAAAACAAGCATGGCAAGAAAATATCAAATCCTTTAAATTCATAGAGAAGTAATCACAGCCATGCGATATTATTTATATAGAAGAAAGATCATAACCGAGAGAGTCCCGAGTCACCTTACCTGCAATATAGCAGCTTTGACTCCATTCGTTTTCTTAGGCCAACACCACCACCTTTCACATTCTGGGTAACTAGAGTCCCTAAGTTCGAAAATGATTCAAGTGCTTGTCATTATAAAATCCCAAACTGTAATGCTTGACAATAATCAATCCCATTTAGTTAATTTCTTCTAAGAATGGTTTCATTTCCTTGTTGGGCGTAATCCTTTTTATTTATCTGGACACCCAAAACTATTTTTCTTTCTAAACAGTTCTTCAGTTCGAACCAAACTCACACTTAAGTGACCAGAGTTCTTAGAATTCTATTTGACAAGAATTTCATATGATCCCAAAATGCAAGGCTCTACACCTCTATGCCATCCATTAACACACAAGGTGTACACGTACTTAGAAATTTTGTCCAGTGCCACAATCAATGATAAACCAAGTGCACTAGAAGCGATACCAAATTAATTAACAATATATACACCAGGTCCCAACTCATAGTTTTCATATATACCACAAACAAACTTATAATTATCCCGCTGGCTTAATGCCTTAACCATTAACTATGCAAAATCACAGGAACTTGTGATAATGACACTGACAAATTCATTCCTTAGCTTCCAGATAATATCGAACCATGATCACAGGAGCTAAAGCCTTGCAACTTAATTCAAACATCACAAATTTCATATTTACAGTATCATGACTTCATATCCTTGAAAGAAATCCCAGCTTACCTTACTTCAAATTTTGACCAATTTTGTCTCTTTATTCAGCCGGGTTCTTGGTCCAAGGTACACGTTGTCATTGTTCTTCACAGCTTCAACTCTTGTCCAAATGACAGAGCTTCCACCACAACCTTAGTCTGACCATTTGCTTCTCCTCAGTCTCCAATCTAGGTAAGCAAAATCAGTACCTCAATCCAATTCCAATTCAAACCAAGCAGAAATCTACAAGTCTCCAACAATTATGGTTGGACGTCTTTTCTAAGCCTAAGGAATTTACCTTCAATGATACATGCTTCTAATTATGAAATCCCAGACTTCATTGTAGTTCCATTCAGCCAAGTCCATGCTCTTAAAGTCTGGAAACAACAAACTATATTTTGAAGCACATCAACCATAGCTATTCTGTACTTAGTTTTCCATTTACAAAGATAACTCACTTCATCTCACCAACTCAACCAATTCTGCAGTTCAAGCATAACCAGGCATTATTATACGCTTTAAGATATGAACCAAGGTGAAAAGTAAACTAAAAATGACCCAAATCGCCGTTGCTCACAATGAACACAGCGGTAGCTGTACAACCCCAAAACACCAACTTTTCCAAATTTTAACCGAAATTGACATGCAGTTACATTTTCTTGTAGAGCTCGACGAGGAGATAAATCTTCGTACCTCAGTTGCTATCGTCAGTGATCGGAGTCGCCGGAGAATGCATCAAAACCGCTGTAGCTTTCAGGCTTCATTTTGCTATCATGAAGATTTGGTTGATCAATCCGAGTCTATTGTCAGAATGGCGCCGTCGAAATGAAGAGAACACTGCCGGTGCGACGCCGTGAATAGAGCGGAGGGTGGTGATAAGGTCTGGTAGCCTGCGCGGGTTGACGGGTTGAGAAAATGGGTCGAGGGATTGGAGTGTTCTAGACTTCTAGGTTCTCCGATCAAACTTGTGTTGCCGTGAGTCATACTTACCTTATTTATGTAGATATTCTGTAATATTCCATGATCTGTAATATTCTGTAATACTGTAGTATAATTAGGTTTACTACTTGCTTTAGGAGTTAGGAGTAGTACTTGTCTTATTAGGTGAAATTGTAATTTGTAAATAATTTCTTCTTGTAAGGTGAATGAGATATCTGAGTTATTCAGTCAAAATTATCTCTTGTTTTTCGTTATATTTGACTTGGTATCAGAGCAGAGATCCGATCCTGGACTCTGACTCATTGTTCTTTGATCCTTAACCCTTGTTCTTTGTGCTTGGATTTGTTCCTCGTCCTTTGATCCTTTCATCACTGTTGCCTTCTTATATTTCCAAATACTTTGTTGTTTTTCCTTCCGCTGTGTATTCACCATGCTGAAAGATCAAGACGTTTCAATTGTGATCAAGCAAGATGGAGATAGTGAGACTCATGGTTCCAACCAAATTTTTGTCTCCGTTAAAGATGATTCAACTGGAAGTTATGGAGGTGTCAAGCTCAATGGCTCTAATTACCGAACCTGGAAGAAGATGATGGAGGCTCACCTCTGTGGAATCTATAAGGTGGGTTATGTTGATGGTTCAATTACTGAACCACCAATTCCAGCCAACAATTATTCAAAATGGAAGACTGCAAATGGCTCGGTAACTTTTATTCTTTACAAATCCATGACTGAAGATGTTTCACAGATGATTATGGGGTGTAATACAGCTGAAGAAATCTGGGAAAGCCTTAAGGAGATCCACTTTAATGGAACGGATTTTGCCTAGGTTTATGAGTTGAGCACTCAAGCCTCCCGTATGACACACGATGGAAAACCAGTTGCCATGTATTTTGCAAAACTAAAGGGGATTTGACAAGAAATTGATCAGATGCGTCCATGTCGCATGAAGTGCCCGGATGATGTCAAGATTTATAAGGAGGAGCAGGATCTCATGAGAGTTCATGTTTTTTTGGCTGGCCTTGATCCAATATTTGAGAATGCAAGGAACAAATTACTTCGCCGCACTACCACACCAACCTTGCAGCAAGCCTTTGCTTATATTCGCAAAGATGAGACCCAGAGGGCTGGAACTAGAGTAGTTACTTCAGAAGTTGCAGGCCTTGCAATACAATCAAAGCCATCCAATCCCTCAAGTAATCGGTCACTCTCAGGCAATCAGCCTCCTTCTTCTCTGCGTCCCTCTCCTCAAGGTCCTCCTCTAGGGTTTTCCTCAAATCTGACTTGTAATTACTGCAAGAATCTAGGCCACATCAAAGCAAATTGTTACAGGTTAGTTGGTTTTCCAGTAGGCTACTTTGATAGGCCCCGACCTCAAGACAACAAACCGAAGGGAAAGGCTGTTGTTCATCTTGTTCAAGATCAAGATTACTATGCGGTGACAGAACCAGATTACACCAACTTTGCTTGACAGGACCCACCCCGAATTTCACCCTGAAATCCGAGGTGGCCATGTGGGGCCCACCTTAGGAATAACTTTACCAAAAATTCGACAGAGTCACCTCTAAAATGGACTACCCAAAACCTGTAAAAATACATTCACACTTCTAAACAACCCTCCAAAAACTCCTGGAGCCACCCTGCTCCCAAAACTAAACAACTCCACAACATCTTCCAATTCACATTACACAAATCTCAACTCAACAATATTAATCCCACAGGTTATCAGAGCAATTCTAATAACAAAGATAAACAAGGAAAACATGGATAAAAATGAATACGCGGACGCAGTGCTGTTAGCTATGCCTCAACTAACTCCATGTACGCCCGACCTCAACTAATCTAGCCTGCAAATTGGACATTTGAAACTGAAGGGCCCAGGGGAAAAGTATTGAAAACACGTTAGAGTGAGTGGACAAAATAAATAATCAAGATAATATAAATGAAGCAAACTTGAATACTTTCCCACATTTATTCCTTTGAAAGTCCAACGCATGCAACATTTATAAAACCATAATTATTTAAACTCTAAAATCTCCTGAAAACATACCAGCCCCACTGGTTAAGAGAGAATGGACTAGCCCTGCTAGTCAAACTAAATATAAAATATGGGGAAGGCATTATCACCATACAATAAGAAGGGAGCCTCCCAGGCTCGGGTCAGAGTGTCCCACACTTTGGAGCATCCCATGCTCTGCTCAACTCACCCACAAACATAGAGTAAGTGGGGAGGAGTACTAATAGGCTAACTATCAATAAAATATATTGACCCAGGTATGATATGTTAAAACCACGAAAATCGAAAATCAGAAGCGCTTCCCCAATATCTCACAAGAAAAGAGATATATTCCAATGACGTGGCACCGCACGCCAAAACATTCTTGAAAACATAAACAATTAGGCGAGAAATAATAAATATAACAATCCTTCCAAAAACCTCAAGTTCGATAATATGGCAGAAAACTCAAAATCGACAAATAAAATATATAATGTTAAATTCCGGAAATCACTTCGGAAAATAATTCGTCGAGAACTCATATAAATCATAATTTCAAATAATAATCAAATCTCAGAGAAGAACATCGAAAGCTCAATATCCAAAAATGATATGACGAATCCATTTCCCAAATCATAATTAATCTCTGAAAAATCAATTCATATTCCCAAAAACAATTCATAAGTCCAAACCCGAGTATGATAAATTCAATTCCGAAACTCATATGGAAAAACAATACAAAAGTATAGTCCAAAGCCAAATATTATGCTTAATAAATAAAATGATAAATAATTAAATAAATCAATCATCATTTCGGGAAAATAATTGCATGCATCATTATTTAAAACAAAAGTCCACTCACAGTACTATATAGGCGACCACGCATACAGGTTTCTTCGTCGAGCACTAACTCAGTATAGCGCCTTGTACACAATTATATTCCGTGAATAACAATTCGATAACAATACGATTCCCAAAATCAATCCTCTTAAGCCAACATCTCTATTTCCTTCTCCAATCCAACCCAAACTTTACCACTAACTCCATTCCATTAATTTACAAGTTCTAGGGCAGATTCGAGAGAAATCCGACGGTCGGATTCTCCTAAATCGATAATTGAAATTCTAAATCTTCGAAAATTTATAATCTACACAAAATCCTCCAATCTTCACCAAATTCACATATATAAGCTCTAGATCAAAAATATGATTTAACTAGATAAAAAAATCAAAGTCAGAAACATGCTTTACGCGCCTCAACGAGCCACCCACAATGGCGGCACGTGGGCCCTACACACCGTCAGTCACCACCTCCGATGGCCACCAGATTTTAGCAGCAACACCTAATCAACAAGCCTAACAACTTTCTCAACTGTGATAAAGTCAGAAAATACCTCGAAGTGGTCGAACAATTAAGCAACCCGATTGTACAATAAAATTTTCCAATTATGCTTTCTTCCTCCACGCTGCAAATTGTTGCAAGAGGATTGGAGAGCATGAAGACTAGCTCAATGCGCTTGTAATGGACCTGAGTTTATGGCCGGAGGTGGCCAGAATCGATAGAAATCGGCGTAGACCACTTATGCTACAGTAACTACATGCTTCTTAGTGTTGGTTCTTAATTTTC
The DNA here is from genome assembly GCA_024704745.1 of Rosa lucieae. Classification (NCBI taxonomy): domain Eukaryota; kingdom Viridiplantae; phylum Streptophyta; class Magnoliopsida; order Rosales; family Rosaceae; genus Rosa; species Rosa lucieae. The sequence continues at coordinate 13,408,957 of CM045492.1, read as the reverse complement.
TATACCAGAGTAGGCGTCGAGAGGAGGAGGAGACGAGTCGAACGGCATTGGTTGGGTGTCGTTTGGTGGTCGGAGTGGAGAGAGAGATATAGTTGCAGAGGAGAGGAAGAGAGGGAGCTCGGGGAGGAGAAAGAGAGAGCGCGGGGGAGGAGAGAGAGAGAGTTACCGACTACAGTAAAAAATTTAAATATATACTATCTACCATGAACAGTAATTTTGGTATTTCGCTTATAACTTTTGCATATGAACTCCAATTTTTACGTACCACATATGCACGCGTGCGGTTTAACGTCTTCTACAATTTTCATGAAGGAAATTTTCTCAAATTTTGACCCAAACAAAAAGTCAACTTTTAGGGCCACTAAAAGTATAAACAAAGTAAAAAGTGAAAGTAGTTGTCGTTTACCGTCTAAATGACTAGTAAATCGGAAAATTCAGGTTCGGGACGTTAGATTGCTGGTATGGATACCGCATCTGTAAGTCGCAGTGGTAATGGTAAGATTGGAGTTGCTTTAAAAATTTCTAGCTTTACTGGTGGCAATACTTGGATAATTGATTCTGGAGCATTTGACCATATGACCTATGATCGTAGTTTCTTTCTTTTTCTCAATCCACCCTCTATTTCCTCTGTTGTCAATGCCAATGGTGATTCTTTTCCTGTTTTAGGAATAGAGTCTGTTCATCTCACCCCTTCTTTGACACTACATGATGTTCTTTATGTCCCTGATCTCTCTCATCATCTTATATCTGTGCCTTAGCTTAATACTCAATCTCGGTGTTCTGTAACATTTTTTCCGTTGTATGTGATTTTTCAGGACCTCCTCAACAAGGAAATAATCGGCAGGGGTTATCTGAAGGGTCGACTATTTCATCTAGATTGCATGTTCACCGGAATGAAGCCAGAGAAGGCAGTTCAAGTAGCTTTGATTTCGAATGGGGTTACTAATCAAGTTGAAGAATTATGGCTACGGCTTCTGAGATTGGGACATCCTTCCTTTAGTGTCATGAAGAAATCTATGCCATCCTTGTTTTTAGGCATTGATGAGTCTAAGTTGCACTGTGAGTCATGTGTCTTAGCTAAAAGTCATCGTACTAGTTATCATTCGAGTACTACTAGGAGGTCTTTTCCTTTTGAACTTATTCATTATGATGTATGGGGACCTTCTCTTGAGTCAACCTTGTTTGGCAAACATTGGTTTGTTTTGTTTATTGATGATTATACCCGTCTTACTTGGGTCTCTTTATTGAAACACAAATATGAAGTTTTCTCCGCTTTCCAAGAATTTTCTGCTTCAGTGACTCTGATTATCCAGCTGCGAATCTGGTCATCTTCCAAGCTCTCCGAACCAGATCTTCTTCTACCGGCCATTACCGAAAGGGAAGCGAAGCTTCACATTGCGAATCATGAAAAAAGACAAATGGTAGGAAGACTGAGCGTGGCATCCAAAATCATGGGCGAAAATGACATTATCCATTATTCTATCACCTCCTGTCTTCGGCTCCATGCCAGCATGACCTCCTTGGCAAACACATTGTCCCCAAAATATCTCTCCCCGTCAACGACAAGCTTGTCTGGGACAGCAGCATGCAGTTTTCCAAACCCTGTATTAATCGCATCGCCGACACTGTCGGAAAGTATGAAGCTTTGGCTTGGCTAACTGGAAGTCTGAGTTGCTTCGTTGGGCTGTGCTTGTTGGCTGTGTGAAATGAGAAGGCAATCAAAATTCCATTTTCCCTAAAAGTGTACCCATATGAGAATCTACGAGTGCAGCTCGGCGAAGAACCATAGAGGGGTATTTGGCTTCTTCTAATTGTGTGGTAATTGTTGTTTCAGATGTGTTTTTGTGCATTTCCCATATTTGATATGGCTCTAAACAATGTTCTGTACCCCAAAACTATGAGTATTATATGTTTTGGATGATACCATCTTGGAACAAAGTGCCAGTCTGATTTCATTTGAATCACTTTCTCTCTGATGTTTTATGCATTGTTTCATACCAAAAAAAAGAAAAAGAAAAAGAAAAAGAACAAAGCGTGAAGTTGCAAAGAGATAAGAGAGATGAATATTGAAATAATGAAAATACCCTTGAAAAGTTAACAGGGTTAACGTTTTTACTGTTGCTAGGTACGGAAATTGGGTCGGGCTTAAATCGTGATGTACCATTTTAATATTTTCTAAAACATAGGTATGAAAGTTATTAATAATCCGAAAAAGTTCAAACACCATTTAGAAGATTTTCTCTTTTACATAGAAAAGACTTTACAGGAGGCAAAAAAAAAACGGGATGATGACCATTAACTACAATGGGCCATTAATTCTTCCCACACGCAGGATTTATATTTCGCTGTCCATGTGGTCATCTTTAGGATGAGTAACAGCAGCAACCCATTTGCACAAAAACAAAAGGGCACAACAAGTTCTAGTTAATTACGACAATTGCCACAACTGTTATTTCAATTTTCTCTCAAACCAAATCCGTAAAATCTAGTTCTCCCAAAATCAAAGCGATCCCAAATTCAAAACCGTTTGAAAATCAAAATCCTTTCTAAATTGGCATCTAGGGCTCTGGCGAAGCAACAGTGTGACTCGGCGGAGAAGTAAGGACGCGACCCCGACAGTGAACCAAGCTCGTGACCCTGGCGGCGAAGGAAGCACTTGACCCCGGCGGCGAAGCAAAGAAGCTACACGTGTGAGTCAGTGGCTATAGTCTTGAAGGTCAGTAGAGAAATTTGTAGTTACTGAAGGTCAGTAGCTATATATAGTCTGATTTTTGTCCTATGCATTGATAGGAGCATTTTTATGCGATGTTTTAATAATTATTTCCTCATATTTTACTTAGTTATTTCCTTAAATAAATAAATTTTAATTTAGTTTTTATTTTTTAGGTCCATCGGAGAGATGAGGTAAAAATGGCAAAAAAATGAGGAGTCCTGATGACAATAGGATACCTAGGTGGACTAGGAGAGCCCAAGAACAAGCTCAAAACGTCATCTACAAATGTGATATGGATTGGCAGTCATTTTGGCAAGAAAAGATGTTTAAAAATCAGATTTTGGGTCCATATTAGATGCAAACTGATTTTGGCCGAATTTCAAGAATATATATGGATAATGACATCTCAATTAAATTCTAAATGCATGATTATTGCCAAAGGGAGACTTCGACAGATAAGGAAGGAGAAATTCAAGGGATTGCAACAAGCAGAAAGGTTGAAAACAGGTCCAGATACATTCCTTGATGTCCACATTCATTCTTGGCTGAAATTGAGGAGATAAATCAGAAAATAATCATGCAATTAATTCAAAAATAATCTCCCTAAATCAAGGTGTTAAATTAGAGGTTTCTCATTGGTTGGATGACATAGCAAAGCTGACGTGACATTATCTGATTGGTTAATGCTGTGTGGATCAATCTTGAAGACTTGGAGACTAAGTTGCCATCCTCCTATAAATAGGAGCATTCTCTACACCACCACACAACAACACCACAACACAACACTTCTCTCCATTAGAAAATAAACATCAGAAAATTCTCTCCATAACGTCAAGCTCTCTCTCCACCCTCTAGTGCAATCCACGGTTTCAAGCAAGGAAGAAGAAGAGAAGAAGAAGCTGTGAGTATCACCATCCATCCTCCACCTCGAAGACTTGCTTCCAAGATTCAAGAATCCAAACGCCAAGCCTCCATCCTCATCTCCATCTCACGGTGTAATTCAACCTCTTTCTTTGTAACCTTGTTTGATTTCGTTGGAATTGTTTCTAGTTGACAACAATATTTGAATAAAGTTTAAATCTGATTTCTTATGATTGAATGATATTTTCGATTCCTATGATTGTGACTCTATAGTTGCTTATGTGAGTTTGTTCGATTGAATTTGCTTGATAGAAATCTTTTATATGTTTATGTTCTTTGGTGGCCAACTTAGGATATATGCATGTAATTGATGCTAGATTTAAGTTTATGATTCACCTAATAGTTTTGTGAACTTGAATCAAAAGCAGTAAAGGCTTTGGATAAAAGTCGAATTTAATTGAAAAGGATTGCAAATATATGAACTTTTTCATGCTAAGTTGTGCGCTTAAGTTGATAACCTTTCTCTTGTTTATTGCGTTGAACATGTCTTGATTAGCTAGCTTTCTAGACTTTGGTTGCATGTTTGATAGGATTGATCTAGGTGCTTTCACTTAGGTTAATTAGTAAAGGAAAATAAAATATAGGAAATCATTTGCTTCAAATGTTTTACATGATCAACTTCTTTCTCATGACTTGGAAGAACAATTGTAGGGTTGAATCGAATTTGATTATGGAATTGGTTTTGATCTTTGTTTCTTATGTTTCATTCTTATACTTGTGTTTGTATAGTTTTATTTGTTTTAATTATTTTAATTTTCAGAAACCAAATCTTAAAAACCCCCCTTATTTCGTAAATTTGTATATACTTTATTTTATTTTTGTAAATAATATACTTTGTTTTATTTTAATTCTTTATTTGTCTTACAATGACAGATGTACCCTCAATCCCCTGAATAGAACGATCCCTATTTGCTCTATACTAACAATGACATCTTATAGGGTTAAATTATATGCTTGCTTTAAGCGTATCATGCATTCAATACTGTCAAAATTTGATTATGCTTATGCTTTGGTTGAGACATTTTGGTAAAGAAATTTTGAGGGTCAGTACCTTCAGCCTCTTCTTGTCATAGTCTGTCCCTTAGGTAAATGATTTTAGTTGAGAAATTTTGATTATTCTCAATGGTGGAGAAATTCTGAGGGTCAGTAGCTTTAAAAAGAAATTAACATTTAGGCTATTGAGAGTCAGTATTCTATAGAGCGTTAGTAAACCTGTGTGCATTGCAACCTCATTTTTATGTGTAGCTAGGCAGCAAAAATCGATGTTATGTGGCTGATAATAGTACGAAATGAATTGTCTGAGCTTATTGATAGTCAGTAACATTAAAATGCCGCAATATGTGAAATCTATGATTATTGAGAGTTAGTAGCAGTAAAATTCTGCAATATGTGCAATCTATGATTATATGGACCCTCTAAAAATCATTAACTTTAGTTTTTAAGGGTCAATAGCTTTAGTTTCTGAGATTTTTTTGTCCTGGTGAAAAATGATGAATTCTGTAACTAACAATAGTACAAAATGAATTGTGCGAGCTTTAGTTTCTAAGGGTTAGTAGCCTTAGCTTCATGATTTCACTAACCCTATATTTATTGTAAGCTCATTTTTATGTTTATTTATGAGGATGAACAGGTTTAGCTTCATGATTGCATTCGCTTGATTGCATAAAGTATTCAACTCAAATCTATTATCGGTTCGGCTGAGCTTGGACTTTTCGACATATTTCTTAGCTTTACTTTACGGGAAGAGTCATTGAAATTATGTCTACTTATAGGCTCTGTGGATAATTGATCTTATTATTGTTGTTAGTCTTTTTTCCCTACTTGAAATTCTGGTCATTGATATGCTGCAACTATGAGGATCTTTTTATTAGGTCTTTCGCATTTTTATAAGCTACAATGGTTTCTTAATCAAACTAAGGGTCAGTACGCTATTGAGGGTCAGTAAACTGTTGAGGCTCAATACTCATATATTTGTATTTATCATATATACAGATTAATAGCAAATGGCAAAGAGGAAGGCTGCTGCAATAGACAAAGAAGATGTATCGATTGAAGAACATGAGAAGAACATGGTGGAAAGATTTCTTCATCACTATGACGAAAGCCGCTGGTAAAGTAGGTGTGATTGAAGGCAAGTAGAGACCATATTAGGTTGGATTGTATTAGGATTAGGATTTGCATTTGATCAATCTGAATTGTTTTGTTTTGTTGAATGAGATTAATAGCGAAAGGTTGATATTTAACAAATGTGGATTTGTGTTTATGAGTTGATAGGATTTTGACAAAAGTAAATTGACATAGATGCAGGCTTTTTGAAGTCTTCTTGATTGGTTAATGTTAATAGATCGATTTAATTACTAAGTTTCAAAAAAAAAAAAATGGTGCAAGGTCAAATAACTTTGGCTCTTTTATGTGTATACAAACAATTCAACTGGTTAATCATTCAGAATTGCCTCTAGAAACTGGAAAAAACTGCAAGTCACATATGTCGGAATAATAATGAAGCTCACTACATTAAATTTGCAATCCCTCAGAATGATACTGAAGTCCAATACATCAAGTCTGTACATGTAATTTACTAGTTAACAGAATCAATTGAAAAAACAAAGGAAACTGGCCGCCCGGGGCCTAGACCTTGCGTAAGGTTCAGCTACAGTACCGCAAGGGAATTGAAAAAAAAAATGTCTTCTATTAGTAATAAATGGGCCAAGATTTGTATGAATTGGAAATTTGCTATAAAAAAAAATTAAAATAAAAAAACCACTATACCAAAATTAAATAGAAAGAGGGATAAAAATGCAATCTAAGGATATTTACGAGCTGAGTCGAAATTCGAATGTCCTCTCGAGGCACAGTCGGTGGCGGTTTAACTCTTTATGAGTCTTTCTTGTCACTCCCGGTCCTTGTTCTCCACTCTCCAACACTACACTCGTCTAAAGGACCTCCAAAGAGGCAAACCCCTCCACGCTCACATCATCACAACCGGTTCCTCCTCTTGCGTCTACATTGCCAATGCCCTCATCAACCTCTACGTCAAATCCGGACACTTACACGCAGCCCACCTCGTATTCGAAACCATACCTCACAAAGACGTGGTCTCATGGAACACCCTCATCAACGGCTACTCTCAACAGGGCTTCAGATACTCCTCGTTTGTGTTGGACCTTTTTCGACGCATGCGGGGTGAGAACGCCTCCCCGGATTCGCACACTTTTGCTGGAGTTTGTAATGCTGCTTCATGTGTAAACGATGTTTTGGGTGGCGGGCAAGTTCACACGGTTGCTGTTAAGGCTGTGGGCTGTTTTGATGTGTTTGTTGGAAGCTCTCTTGTTAATATGTATTGTAAGATGGGTCTTGTGGGGAATGCACGTAAGGTGTTTGATGAAATGCTTGTGAGGAATTCGGTTACTTGGGCTACTATGATTTCTGGGTATGCAATGCAACAGTTGGGTGCAAATGCGTTCGAGGTTTTTATGCTGCTGCGTAGGAGTGAGGAGAGGGAAGAAGAGAATGAGTTTGTTTTGACCGCGGTTCTTAGTGGTTTGGGGGTTCCTGAATTTGTTGATACGGGCAAGCAGATTCATTGTCTTGCGGTGAAAAATGGGCTGATGTGTAATGTTTCTGTTGGGAATGCGCTTGTCACGATGTATGCGAAATGTGGGAGTTTAGATGATGCGCTTAGAACTTTTGAGCTGTCTGGCGATAAGAATTCTATCACATGGTCTGCGATGATATCTGGTTTTGCGCAGAGTGGGGATTCGGAAAAGGCTTTGGACTTGTTTTCAGACATGCATTTTTCTGGGATAGTGCCCACTGAGTTTGCGTTTGGTGGGGTCATTAGTGCCTGTAGTGACATTAATGCTCTTGAACAAGGAAAGCAAGTGCATAGTTATCTGCTCAAGTTGGGATTTGAATTCCAATTATATATAATTTCAGCTTTGGTTGACATGTATGGCAAATGTGGTAGCGTTAGTGATGCTCGGAAAGGGTTTGATTGTATAAAAGAGCCTGATATTGTTCTTTGGAGTTCTATGATCGGAGGGTATGTACAAAATGGGGAGAATGAAGCTGCTTTGAGTTTATATTGTAGAATGCAGAGGGAGGGATTTTTGCCTAATGAACTTACTATGGCCAGTCTCCTAAAAGCATGTTCAAGCCTATGTGCTTTTGAACAAGGAAAGCAAATCCATGCGACTACCATTAAGTATGGATTCAGTTTTGAATTTCCAATTGGAAGTTCTCTTTTCACTATGTATGCAAAGTGTGGGAATTTGGAAGATGGGAAGTTAGTGTTTAGGAGAATGCCTACGAGAGATGTAGTGTCTTGGAATGCAATGATATCTGGGCTTTCACAAAATGGGCAGGGTAACGAAGCTCTAGAGCTCTTTGAGGAGATGCGATTGGGTGGTACAGAGCCGGATTACATTACATTTGTGAATGTTCTCTCTGCTTGCAGCCATATGGGATCTGTGGAGAGAGGATGGATTTATTTGAAGATGATGTCTAATGAATTTGGCATTGCCCCAGGGGTGGAGCATTATGCTTGCATGGTTGATGTCCTGAGCCGAGCTGGGAAGTTAGATGAAGCCAAAGATTTCATAGAGTCAGCAACTATTGATCATGGCATCTGTTTATGGCGTATTTTATTAAGTGCTTGTCGAAACTATCGGAATTATGAATTGGGAGCATATGCCGGAGAGAAGTTAATGGAGTTAGGTTCACTAGAATCTCAGTCTTACGTGCTATTGTCAAGCATCTATACTTCCCTGGGTAGGCGGGAAGATGTTGAGCGGGTAAGGAGGATGATGAAACTTCGAGGGGTGAGTAAGAAGCCTGGCTGTAGCTGGATTGAGTTGAAGAGTCAGGTTCATGTGTTTGTTGTTGGTGATTTGATGCATCCACAGATCGATAGTATAGGTGTTGAGATCCGAAGGTTAATCAAGCATATGAAGGATGAAGGATACCAACCTTCCTCTATCACTTTTTGAAGTTCATGACAAGTTCATCTGCAGGTTCATACACTAAGCTTCCATTCTTTCTTGAGGAACTCTGTTTTACTTGTTTTCTTAACAAATCAATTTTTGAGGGAAAAATGTTGGCAATCCCCTTTTCCTCATGAAGAACACAATTGGATCAAATTACAAGTAATTGCAATTTGCAATATACATTTGATTCCTCTTGTATACATTGGAATTCTTATAGTATATGTTATGCATATCAAAGTATATCCATCATATCTTGAAAATTTCCTTTTGCTCAGTTTTTTGCTGTCAAATGCTGTTTTATTTAAAATAGGTATGAAGAGACGTGTGTAGTCACTGCATACCCAAATAATTATGTATTTGTTCATATAATTAGGATTTTTGTTTTATTGTCAGACATCTAGATTAGCAGTGATGCTACTGAATAATGAATCATGTGCCTTAGTCTAATAATTCATGCTATATTTATGAATTGGTCTTAGAATCCCAGCCCACTTTTCATCATCAGAGTTTCTTTCTATTTTCTTTTCATGTTTATAATAAACATAAATAGAGGTAGAGTACAAAGAAAATGAGTGGAATATGTATCCCTCATATGCTAACAAGCTAATAGAAACAATAATACAACATCAACTATTAATGAATGAAGAAACCAGTCCTAAACAACTGAATTTTTGTTACTCTGTTCCTTGAATTTTTGTTCTCATTTATTTCTGTTGGTCATTTTCTCTCTGTATTTTTGTGTAGCTGAAGGTTTCAGTTCATTGTTTGAGTTTTCCTATATCATCAAATGTAGCTAGGATCCACTGTAGAGAGCTGCAAGGAGGCTCACTGTGGAACCTAGCTGCGTTTCTTGCCCTGATGAAAAATGATACTCTACTCATTTGCTTAGACACTGTTCAAGGAGCCTCCGGTATTTGGACTTCTTTGTGCTGATAATCAGTCCTGCCCTAAATGTTAATGGGAATGGCTGGTATATATGAAAGTGATCAAGGTGATTTTTAGCATGATTTCCTTGCCTCGTAATCCTGTTTGAAATCATAGTGTATGCTGCTGATGAATGGTTAACTGCTGAAGTTGTTACTACTAAATGCAGAACAGTGTTAAGGAGCCAGGAAACCTTCTGTGGATGGAGATAGGATTGGTCATTCCAGCCAAATTGGTGGTGATGGTAGCAATAGAGATGGATTCTGGGCTTTACGGCCAACCTTGGAATTGGTTAAGTCTTGGATGCAGAAGTCTAGGGTCTAGTGTTGTTGGGTCTAAAGACGGCCATTGCTAAATATTGTTAGCAAGATAATCATGGAGTCTGGTTCTGGTGTGCTGGGGAACTTGCTCTAGGATGGAACTGATGATCTGCTGATTGGAGCTGCTATTAGGAGGTGATGACTTTTTCTTTCTCAGTTTAAAGAGTTTGAAATTAGTGATGTATTCTTGGTCTAACCAACTGATTTCATTTGTTTGCTTGCTATGATTGGACTTTTTATCTCCCATTTCTCGACCCAAAAAAAAAAAAAAATCCCATTTTACCAGAAAGTGAAAAGAAAATTAAATAAAAAGGAGCAGTGGATATTTTTTGTTCTATAAGATGAAAGAAATGCAATCAAGCTGACAGTAGTTTTACTCGTCTTTTATTTTCACTGACAACACTTTTATTTTCTCAACTATTGTTGTTCTTGTTACATTTTACAATTTGTTATCCGAAGGTTTTCAGGTTATTTTCATCACCAAGGCTAACACATTTGTGACACAAGTCAATTACCTTTGTTATTATTATATTTTTCTATGAAAAAACAGGTTGCACTCTCATAGTGGTTTCCTGGTGTCTATCAATGAACTTAGGTTTCTTCCCTGCTACGCCCTTTTTTATTTTTTTATTTTGGCTTATTGATTGTAATTGTTGGACTCATCCCTTGCCGGCCTACTCAAAATTTTGGTTTTGATGAAAATTGTATATGGTGCAGTTCTCAGTCGCCTTGGAGGCTATAGCATTCTGTTGGATATGGTTTGTAGCATCTGTGGTGAAATCTTCCCAAGTTGTATGGAGAATGAGTTTTAGTATAGGATTCAAAGTTACGTTTGTCTTACAGTAATGCTGACAGGACCCGACCCAGATTTCACCCTGAAATCCGAGGTGGCTCTGCGGGGCCCACCTTAGAAAAAATTCTTCCAAAAATTTGGCAGAACTTCCCCTAAAATGGACTACCCAAAACCTGTAGAAATGAAATTTACACTTCTAAGTCATTCATCCTTATTCTCCTGGAGCCACCCTGCTCCTCAAATCATAACATCGTCCAATTCACATAACACAAAACACAACTTGAATAACATTAATCCCACAGGTAATCAGAGCAATTCTAATTGAAAGGTATATAAGGAAAACCTAACTCAAAGGCAAACGCGGACGCCATGCTGTTGACTATGCCTCAACTCCGTGTATGTCCGACCTCAACTAATTTCGCCTGCAAACTGGGCATTTGAAACCGAAGGGCCCAGGGGAAAGTACATAAAAACGTTAGCGTGAGTGGACAAAAATAAACAAATTTAAACCAAATGGATTTTATACTTTCCCACATTTATTTCTTTAAAAAAAATTCCCGATGCATGCAAGGATTAACGAAAATAAAACAAGAGGAGTTCCACTCATGAAAACCGACTAGCCCCGCTAGTCACATACGATTTAAAAGAAAAAGTTGGAACTCTGATACTCAAGGAAAATAAGACCAGCCCCGCTGGTTAAACGAAAATCGAGCTAGCCCCGCTAGCTTAAGTAGTAAAGTGAGTAGGGGAAGGCGATAGCCATACAAGTGAGCCTCCCAGGCTCGGGTGATAGCCTCCCAGGCTAAAATACTCCCATTACTCCCGTAATATAGCCTTACGCCACTAAGTGTAGCGATAGGATACCGTGCTACAGAATTACTGTCACAGAGACAGTAACCTGCGCCACAAAGGCGGAGGGCTACGGTGATCCCATCACCGCGCCACAAAGGCGGAAAATCAATGCTAGCAATGATAAGTCACCCAAAGTATGGCAAAAGAAACCCGAAAACCAAGTAAATCCATAAGTACATAAAGCTTCCCCATCTCTCGTAAATGAATTTCCAACGACGTGTCCCACACGCCAAGATAATCTCAAGTTCAAAATAAATAGGAGATAAATAAATATAAAGATTTACTCCATCGAAATCTCATTTAGAAAATCTCATAAAAATCTCAAATCTCCGAATATAAATATAATATAAATAGTATAAATCCGGAAATCACATCGGAAATAAATAAATAAGAGAAGATAAGCATAATCCAATGACGTGACCCCCGCAAGCCATAAAATCTTCAAATAATCAAATATCCAAAACCATTTCTGAAAATAACCATATGCTCGGGAAAGTAATACGATAAACAAATTATCATCTCAGAAACAAATAAATAAATGCATGCATCATTCTTTGAAAATAAAAGTCCACTCACAGTACTATTCCGACGATCACGTATACGAGTTCCTTCATCGAGCCAGAGCTCGGTACGTCGCCCTGTACACGATTATATTCCGTAAGCGATAATTCGACAATTTAATACGAATCCCATAATCAAACCCTCACCAATCAACTCTCCACTTGTTCTCGGATTCAACCCAAATTTTACCTCTAATACTAATTCATTATCTTAAAGGTTCCAAGTCAGAACCGAGAGATATCCGACGGTCGGATTCTCGTAATTCGATAATCGGAACCCTAAACTTCAAAATTCATAATAAATTCCAAGTTTCTCCAAAAATTACCAAACTTCACATACAAGCTCTACACAATTTATAGGATTTAATGAGCTAAAAACCGGAATTAAAACACTGCCCTACACGCCTCCAGGCGCCACCCACAGTGGCGGCGCGTGGGGCTCACGCGCCAGTGGCCACCACCTCCAATGGTCACCAAATTTCGGCAGCGCCACCTACTCAACAGACCCAACATTTTTCACAACTACAACAAGTTCCAATTTTACCTTGAAGGGCTCCAAATTGGCCGGTGAAATTTTTCCAGAAAACTCCAAGAACCCTAGAAATTGCAATTCGTTAATTCGACCTCTACACTGCAAATTGAAATGAAAGACCTTAGGGGAAATGATCTATGTCAAAAACCGAACCTTCGACGCCGGTTTGGTGGCCGGAGATGACCGGAATCGCTGGAAATCGACAAAACTCCCAAACTGCTACAGTGAACTTCACGGCTCAATTCCGAGCTCCACCGGCCGAGCCACAGCAAAACACCACCACAGGCGTGACAAGGATGAAGAGGCGAGCTTGCCGGTGCCCGGATTCCTTCGTGGGGTGGCCGGAGGAGGAAGAAATCGAAGGAAGGAGCAATCGGGTCGAAGAGGGAAAGGATCGGGGAAGAGGAGAGAGAAAAGCCCGGTAGGTTTCCAAAAATGGAAACTTAACACAGTAACTTGGCTATTTATAGAAACTTACCACATGAACAGTAATTTTAGTATTTCGCTTATAACTTTCGCATACGGACTCCGATTTTTACGTACCACATATCCACGCGCTCAGTTTAACGTCCTCTACAACTACCATGAAGAACATTTTCTCAAATTTTGACCCGAACAAAAAGTCAACTTTTAGGGCCACTAAAAGTACTTAAACGACAGTAAAAGTGGAAGTAAAGGCCGTTTACCGTCCAAATGACTAGTAAACCGGTAAATTCAGGTTCGGGACGTTATAAATGCAACTTGAATCAAATGTGCATTGAACTAAACTAACAACAAGGTCTGCCCAAAGATGGGAGTCATAGCCTAGCTCTGGTGTCACAGCCTAGCACTGGTCTATGCATAATGAGTAGATTTTTGTCTTCAATTTTGTCATTAAATTATCCAAGAGCCAAATAGTACAAGCTTGCAAGAGCTAAAATAGAAGCCGCGCGGCGCTCTTTGGACTTTTCAAACTGGGCTAATGTTTCTGTGGTACTTCTTTCCCATGCTTTCCGTTGGGCAACACCCAACTACACCTCTCTATAGTTCTTCACTACTCGTACGGGAAGGTAAGAGGAACTTGCTTTTCTGGAGGGAATTATTGTTTGTCAATCAAGAATGCCTCAACTGTGAATAAATATATATATATATATATATATTTACTGGATAAATTCACTTATTTCATACAATTCTTCTGATCATGTCTTTTCCTCTTTGTTAACTTAATGAGCAAACCAAGATCGTTTCACAAAATGCATAAACACACCAAAATGATCAATACAATATGAACTAGAATACAACAAGAGGAGATGCATCACCTGCTTCATGCATAACAGCCATTCCTTCAAAAGCAGTAGCAGCAACACAGCCATTCAACACAAATAATCCGAGCTCCAAAACTTCAAGCAGCCACACGCAAAAAATCTTCTACTCAACTATGTGTTTAACTCCTCTCTATGGGGCAGGACTGAATATTTTTTCACATAGTGAATAGGGACTTCAAGCACCTATATATACAAGCTAGATAGGTCTTTCCATAAAAGAATCCTTGATTCTAGCCAATGAGTTATTTCTGAAAAGATGCTATAATTTATCATATTAACTAATTAGACATTTATCTTTATCAAAATGGATTCCTAACCATAAGAGTGACATATCAAAGCTCATTAGGTGTCTAGGTAGATAATTCATATATTTCTCATTTATTGTAATAAGTTTAATCAGTTTGTTATTTAATTATTTAATATAGATAAAATTAGGTCCAAATAATATTTTACAATCTCCCCCTTGGACCAATATTGTCTACATAACAACTGAACCAAAACTCATTCAAGAAAATAGCCAAAGTGTGCACTGAAATATATGGTTTCTCAAGATCCATTCAGTTCTGTCAAGAACGCAGTAGCTAAAATAGAACTTGGAAATAAACATGCTTATGTAAACATATTTGTTCCAAATCACCAATAATAACCTGTGCATCTCACATGAACTACAAAATTGATATGATGAAATCAAGTGGTAAAGTATGTCATTCTGCAGTAAACACTTGATTATAGTCCAACTAAAAATTTTGAATATCAAAATCATAATGCAGACATTATTTACTTAAGCACCAGTGGATTGTATGTTTGCCTCTTACTGAATATATGCATATTTCCATCAACCTGATAATCAACAAAACTAGAATAGCAACAATCAAATATTTTCAAAATAAGATCAAGCTGTGAAACAATATATCTGGAAATACCTCAAGCTTTATTCATTTGACCAAAATATGAATACATATTGTTTCTGACATGAACTGCAAACTGAAATAAAATTGAAACTTTCAAACTAAGAAACTGAAAACATAATCTTTATGACTTTTGCTCTTTCTGAACTCAGGAATCTAAACTAGAGAGAATTCCCATGTCTTCAACATGCTTCTTGAAAACTGAAACTGGTAATGCCTTGGTAAAAGGGTCTGTAAGCTGTGCATTTGTGCTAATGGCAGCTATTTCAATCTCTCCATCTTTTACCCTCTTTCTCACACTGTAGAACTTCAAGTCTATATGTTTTGAATTATTGGACCTTTTGCTATTCTTACTGAAGAACACAGCAGCTTCATTATCACAATAAACTTTCAGCTTTCCATCAACAAGATTACTTAAAATCTTTGTTTCCAAAAGAAAATTTCTGATCCATAGGCATTCACATACACCTTCATATATGGCTATAATTTCTGCTTGCATGGTGGATGTGGCTATCAATGATTGTTTCATTGTTTTCCAAGTCACTGCACTACCTGCCAACATATATACATAGCCACAAGTAGACTTCATTGATGCAGGATAATTGCCTGCAAAATCTGAGTGTGTGAAGCCTACAAGTTCAAGTTTCTTCACACGCTTATACACAAGCATGTGACTCTTAGTCCTCTGTAGGTATCTCAATACCTTTCTACCAGCAGTCCAATGCTTGTGTCCAGGATCAGATTGAAATCTAGACAACATGCCAACTGCAAAGGATAAATCTGGCCTAGTGCACACTTGTGCATACATGAGACTGCCAACTAATGTACAAACTCCATTTCCCTTTTCTCAACACTTGTTTTAGGGCATTGATCCTTATTTAATTTATCTCCCTTAGATATTGGAACCTCCCCATGAGCACAAGTAGCCATATCAAATCTCTAAAGTATTTTTGAAATGTAGGCTTGTTGAGATAATCCCAATAAATCTTGTGCTCTGTCTCTCTTTATCTCAATCCCTAACACATAAGTAGCTTCTCCTAGATCCTTCATATCAAAATTTTTCGACAGAAATATTTTGGTAACTTTCAGTAACTTAATGTTACTGCTAGCAAGGAGAATGTCATCTACATATAGGATAAGAAAAACAAACTGGTTTCCAACAACTTTAAGATAAACACATTCATCTACTAGATTTTCTGTAAACCAAAAGATGCAACCACATAATCAAATTTTCTATACCATTGTCTAGATGACTGTTTAAGTCCATATATAGATTTCTTAAGCTTACAGACTAAGTTTTATTTTCCAGTTTCAATATAGCCTTCTGGTTGTGACATGTATATCACTTCCTCCAGTTCACCATTTAAGAAGGCTGTTTTTACATCCATTTGATGTAACTCCATATCATAGTGAGCTACAAGAGCCATTATGATTCTAAAAGAGTCCTTAGTTGAAACTGGTGAAAATGTTTCTGTAAAATCTATACCCTTCTTTTGTGTGAACCCTTTAGCTACAAGTCTTGCTTTGTGTCTTTCAATGTTTCCCTTGCCATCTCTCTTAGTTTTGAACACCCACTTGCTGCCTATAGGCTTGTGATTTGGATTTGGCTTTACAAGCTCCCACACTTCATTATTATACATGGATTCAAGCTCTGCATCCATAGCTTTCTTCCATTGTTTTGACTCATTACTTTCTGCAGCTTGCTTAAAATTTACAGGGTCATTATCATCTGCTAAAGTGCTCTCAACTTCTTGCAGATAAACCTCATAAATATCATTTTCACCTCCAAAAGTTGGCTTCCTAGTTCTTTGTGATCTTCTAGGTTCAACTGCATTTTGTTGAGGTTCAGGAATATTTTGGTCTGGTATAGGTTTAGCTGCTTCAACATTTTGGGTTTCAAGCTCTAAGTCACCATCTGCTTCATTGTGAACTTCACTTTCAGTTTCTGCATTATTTTTAAAGTTTGGCATTTCTATTTCTGTATCCTCAGTTTATGCAATTTCCTCAAAATCGTCAGTTAAATCTTCAAATTTTGTATTGTAAATACTCTCCCCCAGAAATTTAACCTGATGAGTTTCAAAAATTCTAGGTGAGTAGTGAGGTGCATAGAGTTTATAACCTTTAGATTTTTTACAATAGCCTATAAAATGACAAGTTACAGATTTAGGGTCAAGTTTTCCTAAATTGGGATTGTAAATTCTTGCCTCAACTTTACAACCCCATACATGGCAATGATGCAGACTAGGTTGCCTACCACACCAAGTCTCAAATGGTGTTTTATCTACAGACTTGCTTGGGGACCTATTGCAAAGATAGTTTGCAGTTCTTAAAGCTTCTCCCCAAAACATTTTTGGCAACCCAGAACTACACATCATACTTCTTACCATATTCAACAGAGTTCTATTCTTTCTCTCTGCAACACCATTCTGTTGGGGGTTGTATGGTGTTGTATATTGAGCTTTTATACCTACATCCTGCAAATATAAAGCAAATGGACCCTTTTTTTGTCCTTGCTCAGTGTATTTACCATAAAATTCACCCCCCCCTATCAGACCTCACAGTCTTAATTTTCATTTCTAGTTGATGTTCAACTTCAGTTTTGAAAATTTTAAATGCCTCAAGTGACTGTGATTTTTCTGACAATAGGTAGATGTAACAGTACCTTGAATAGTCATCTATGAATGTAATGAAATAAACATTTCCACATATTGTTCTATGCCTGAAGGGACCACATATATCTGTATGAATTAACTCTAGCAGTTTTTCACTTCTGCTAGTAGTCTTTTTTCTTAAGTTTGTCATTTTACCCTTAAAACATTCAATGCAGTCTGCTAGGTCTGAAAAGTCTAGTTCTGGAAGTGTTTTGTTCTTTACTAATATTTGCAGTCTTTCTTTTGAAATGTGGCCTAGTCTCCTATGCCACAAGTAAGCTGATTTATCATTGAATAAGGTCGTTTTAACACCTGTGATGGTGTTGTTACTTAATGTGTTATTTATGTCTTCAACAAGTGAGATTACTTGTTGAGGTATTGAACAATTCAATTTCATATAATTATCCAAAATAACACCAGAACCATATAACAAGGAACCTTTAGAAATTTTTATTCCATCCAAATCAATGTAAAAACAGCAACCAGTCTTAACCAAAAGAGACATAGAAAGCAAATTCCTCTTAATCGAGGGAATGTAATAAACATCATCCAAAACTAAAAAATTTCCAAAACCTAGATCTCGTCTTAAGGTTCCTATAGCCTTCACTGCAACCCTCATGCCATTTCCCACACAGACATTGGTTTCCTCACTTCTTGGTGCCCTCTTCTTTGTGAATCCCTGTAAAGAATTCGTAATATGTAAGGGTGAGCCAGAATCTAACCAATAAGTGCGAGGCTCAATATTGACAAAATTAATTTCTAAAGAAAGAGTTTCTGTAGTACTTAAGAAATTCTTACCCTTCTTCACCAACCAAGCCTTAAAACCTGAGCAGTCCTTCATATGTCCTACTTTCTTGCAAAAGTAGCACTTGAACTTAAAAGCTTTGGTGGTGATAGGTGCTGCAGTGTTTCCAGATGGCTTAGTGATGGTTTTGGTGACCTTAAGCTTGTTCTTCTTTTTCTTTGGCTTTTCCACCAGGTTCACAGAGGTTGCAGGCTCTCTCTCTTTCTTAATTCTATCTTCTTCATCAGCATAGATAGATATGAGCTCATCTATGGTCCAGGTACCCTTTAGAGCATTGTAGGTAGTTCTAAGTCCACTGAAGGTATTTGGCAAAGAATGCAGTGCAACATGCACCACTTGGCTATCATTCACTCCCATCAGTAACTCCCTGAGCCTAGCATTAATGTGGATCAGCTTCATTATGTGCTCTCTAACTCCCCCAAATCCTTCATACTTCAGCTCATGGAAAGCCTTAGACAATCTTGCAGCCTCTGCTTTCTCACTCTCTTTAAATTTTCTCTCAATGACCTCCATATAGTCAGTAGCCAAGTCAGGTTCTTCTACACTACCTCTTACAGTGTCACACATAGTGTTTCTAATGGTGTTCTTGGCCATTCTATTTAACCTTTGCCAGCTTTAAATGCCTTAACCTCCTCAGCTGAACTATCTTTAGTTAATGCCTCAGGTTCATCCTCATGAAAGACTAGGTCTATATTCTCATGCATCATCATATAACGCTCTACCGAATCTCTCTAGGCTCTAAAGTTTGTTCCAGTGAGTATCAAAACATTGTTGAGGTTTATGTAAATACTTCCTAATGAGCAAAGTCAAAAAGAAAATTATGTAAGTTTCAGTTTCAAAACTCAAAAAATACAAAGTTTCAATTTAGCAATATTTCTGCAGATTTATGTGTTAGTTCCAAAAGCAGTTCAAAAACACATAAAACACCAAAACAAAATATCAACCATAATGGCAACAAGTACCACAAGACACTATGTCAATGAAAATACCCCAAAACTGAATTTCACATTAGGCAACACTTTTGTACCAGTAGACATAATGTACTTAAGTTTCTGAATCTTCACCCCATAATTAGAGAACTCAAGTTATCCAAAAAGACAATCAACATCTTATGACAGTAGAAGAGTCTTTAAGTATCAAAATATGAATTCAAAATCATGTGGGAAGCTGTTTGTCACCAAACTATGCTATATTAACACTTATTTGGAAGACACGAGTAAGCACAGTTTGAAAACAATTAACACAAGTTTCCAGGTCATTTTTATCTTAATGATCAAATGCAAATAATAACAGAAATTGCTTTGTGCAACATGTCTATTTTTATTTGCAACAACCTGTGACCTAAATAAAGTTTAACGAAATTCAATTCAAGACATCAAGGAACTTGAAAAGAAACTTTACTCAACCTACAATTTTCTCAATGAAAATATGACAACATACAGGGAGACAGTGAACTTCTTAACTCAAACATTCATCAATTTATCATATAATCATTGTTCAATCACAGATATATGTTAGCAGAATGCAA